>OZ014523.1:361122517-361712653 GCA_963966055.1 Lathyrus aphaca | reverse complement strand
CGCACTTTTCGCAACAAAGATCGTACAACAATAACAACAACAACCAACAGTTGCGCCCCTTTCAACAGAGGCCATCTCAAGCAAATAGGGTGATTGACCCCATTCCTATGCCATATGTCGCCCTACTGCCACAACTCCTGAAGCTCAACCTAGTTGAGTTAAGGATGTTGGCTCCACCATATTCTCTCAACCTCCCGAAGAATTATGATGCCAATGCTAGGTGTGCCTTTCATTCCAACGCACCTGATCACAATACTGAGAAGTGTAGAGCCTTGCAAATGAAGGTTCAGGATTTGGTCGATTCCAAAGCTCTCAACTTCACACCTCCTCCAAATGTTACCAGAAATCCTATGCATAGTCATGGTGGCCCCAGGATTAATGCCATAGAGGAGGACCAACCATCCGCACTGATTGATAGTGTTGAGAATATTCGAATGCCGCTGGCAGAAGTCAAAGCTCAACTCTTAAGATGCCAGGTGTTCCCAGGTTTTAAGGCCTTCTGCGAATTTTGCAAGACTGCTATTAATGGTTGTGAGAGGCTAAGGCTTGGCATAGATGGCCTTATCATAGATGGAATTTTTCAAATTACCACAACGGCGTCTACAACTTCAATAACTCTTTCTTCAGCAACAATAGATCCTCCTACAACTGCAACAACCATTACTCCCACTGATTCATCCACAACTCCAGCAATCACTCCATCCATTATTTCAACAAACCAAAGTTCAGCTACGCTTACTTCTACAACATCAACACCCATCTTATCAATGGAATTGCCTACAATGCCAACAAATGCTAACGAAGATGTCTCAACGGTCACAATCTATTATGACCCGGCAACTGTTCATCCCAACAACAATTTTCAACAACAAACTACAACACCTACTGTTAGATCTCCAATCACAATCTATTACGACCCGCATACCATCACAGTTCCTTCCGCTGCAGCAATCAGTCTGGTCACCATTACGATACCTGGACCCGTTCCTTATGAAAGCAGTCATGCCATACCTTGGCACTACGGCTCTGATCTCTACTGCGACGGAAAGAAGATCACTCTAGATTCATCAACCTCTTCACCACAAGTTGACAATGTTGGGGGAGGCGGAGGCTTCACCATAAGCGAACGCCTTTTTTCCTCACAAATACCAAGACTCAATGCTGAAGCAGAGGCTGTCGCTAAAGCAAAAGGGAAGAGTGTGGTACTCGAAGAGCCAGCTGTTAAAGAAACTCTGAAGACGTCTTTTGACCAAAAGGTGGACGAGTTTATGAGAATAATCAAAAAGAGTGATTACAAAGGGGTGGACCAGCTTCACCAAACGCCCTCCAAAATCTCTATCTTGTCATTGTTAATGTGTTCCGAAGCCCATAGGAATGCACTTTTGAGGGTCCTGCACGCAGCCTACGTTCCGGAAAAGATCACAGTTAATCAGCTGGAAGCAGTGGTTGCAAATGTTAATACCAGTCATGGACTGGGCTTCACAGATGTTGATTTAACAACGGAGGGACGCAATCATAATAAGGCTTTACACATCACCTTAGAGTTCAAAGGTGTTGTTCTTTCTCATGTTCTGGTAGACATTGGGTCCTCGCTCAATGTCCTCCCAAAGAAAGCCTTGGTGAAGCTAAAATATGATGGTTTGGCATTGCATCCAAGTAACTTGGTGGTAAGAGCGTTTGATGGCTCTAAGAGATCAGTACTTGGAGAGATTGAATTACCCGTGGTGATTGGCCCACAAGTCTTCAAAACTACTTTCTTCGTGATGGACATTCAGCCGACCTACAGTTGTTTGTTGGGTAGACCCTGGATTCACGCTGCTGGCACTGTTACATCTACCCTTCACCAGAAATTAAAATATGAGTGGGAAGGCCAGATCATCACAATCTGCAGGGAGGAAGACATTTTCGTTAGCCAGCTGGCTACTTACAAGTATATTGAGATGGACGGAGAGATCCATGAGACGATGAGCCAAGGGTTTGAGGCCCTTAACGTCAATGAAGCAACTGTTGTTTCTGGAACTTCTATCACTTCATATCAGCAAGCTCGGAAGGTTGTTGAAGAGGGTAACGCCAGAGGCTGGGGCAAACTGTTGTCGGTGGAGAAAAAAGAAGACTGATTTGGGTTGGTTATAGACCAATCCGACAAGATCAATTAGAGGCTGCCAAGGAGCCCAAATATTTCAGCGGGGGAATGCTCACCCCAGATGCTATGAACAATCTGGAAGACGAGGAAGAAGGCGACCGCAACCTGGAGAACTAGATACGTCCAAAGATCCCAGGGAACCAAGTCTCTAACTGGTCTTCCCAGGAAATTATAAGAGTTACTCCTGCAGAGTAATTATTATTTCCTGTCTTTTTAGCATGCATCAAGTCCTACATCTTACCCAAGGTGTCAGGACTCATTTTGTAATAGGGCCATCTTGTATTTTATGCAAATGATTAATTAATGAATATCAGGACATCTTTTGCAAACGAGTCTCTTTTTCGCTCACTATCTTTTCATTTTTCACTTTTGTACAAAATGATAAAATGGCAATGTTTTCAAAATAACAACTTCATTTTCACTTTTCTAAACAAGATAAAACTGATCACTAAAACGAACCAATCTCAACCATTGCAGAGATTATCCTCCAGATCGCACCGACAACAACACTGCTATGACCTTGTATGACTTCGACAATCTGATTAATCAATTTGATGAAGGGGTTGAAGAAGATTATGAGTTACCTGAAGAATTAGCCAGGTTGTTGAGGCAAGAAGAGAAGGTGATCATTCCTCATCAGGAGGAGGTTGAAACAGTTAATCTTGGTACCGAAGAAGAGTTGAAAGAAGTGAGGATCGGGGCCCGTCAACAAGACTCAGTGAAGGAACAACTTATTGACATGCTTCGAGAGTACGTTGATGTTTTTGCTTGGTCCTATCAAGACATGCCAGGTGTAACACCCCAAAATTTGCCCTCATATTTGTTATTATCTAGTTGGTTACTCTTCACATTCACATGTCATCATCATAGGCTTGTTATTAGGGGTGAGAAGCTTATTTGTAAATCTTAAATCTTGGTTTGGATTCATGCTCATCGAGATGTAAGGAATTAAGCTCTCAAGTTCACATAATCTTGGCAAAAAAAAAAGGGATCAAAGTTTGCTCAATACTGAGATTAGGCCTTATATTGAAGAATTCAAAATTATGAGATTTAATTTCAAAGGTGGGTTTCAGATTCGATTGAATTGTTTTAGAAAGGTTAGTATGATGTCTTAGTTTTAAGTTCAACGCAAAGCATGGAGTCATTAATTCCTATAAGTTAAGTCCTGTTGAACTTTCAGTATTGGTTTCAAGCATTATTCCAGGATTAATTTAAAGATTTAATTCAGTCTAAAGCCACATTCTAAAACATTGTCATCCATATCCATTTTTACACTAATTCCATGATAGACATATCTACTCGAAGGCCATTATATAATATCCAAGTCCAATGTCGATAAGCATTCGATTTTGTCTGGAATCATTCTATAATCAAGTTACAAATATATCTAAAAGTTGTAATTTATGTCCATGTTTTACCATAGTCATTATCAATTAGGTCCATGACCCATAATTCATTTTGAACTACCCTTTTAATACCAATTTCCAAAGATCTAGTTACATACTATTACTCTTTTTCAACTCTTTCAAAGCAATTTCTTTTGCTGTTTGTTTTTTTTTATCAATTTTGCTTGTGTTATTTGTGAGTTTGAGATCGTTGTATTGAATTGACTGGATTTTGTCTAAGCAGAAAATGTGGTTCTTATGGAAGTATAAATCATGGTTCATGGGATATGTTTTTATTTTATTCTCTTTTCCATTTTTTGGACTAATCATGCAGTGTATTATCCATAACACCAGCTAAAGTTACCAAACTCAACAACAAAATTGGATTGATAAGAAAACAAATAGAAAGTCATCTACAACATCCGTAAAATACAAATGAAAACCATTGGGAGAAGGGAAGAAGTTCAATAACAAATTTTCAGTTACAAATCATAAACCCCTAACAAATTATAACAGAGCCCAAACTGAACCAACTAACTCTTAACCAAAAAACTTCTGGAAACTTCAGATTGATGGTATATAAACCAGGATTCATTCACTCCTTCGTTTCCCCCCCGACTTCGACTCTTAGTACTTTCTCTTTACCATTTTTCCCCTTTGAACTTCATCATTCTTTTTGCAGAACTTCATTATGCATCATCTTCTCCCATCAACCCTTAACCTCATTCAATCTCAGAAACCTGCAAAATCATTTCGAAACACAACAATCAACAAGCAGACTGGGTCAAGACCTATCCGCAAATTCAAGAACGGTGAGGTAACATGATTCAGAGGAGAGAATAGATCAATTAAAGAAGAGGTAAAGGTGATTTACAGGATTGAGAAATGGGAGAAAGAGTCATCGACGCCATTACCTCGAAACGCTGCGTCATCTTCATCGATCTTCAATCACTCTTTGCTGACTCTTCTTCAACAACTTCAAGATTCATAGAATAATCAGTGGTTGATAATCCAACAAGGTTCAGCGTCAACAGGATCGTCATCGACATCAACTCTTGATCTTCAACCTTTCATCATCTTTGGATTCATTGTGAAAAATATCACGTAAGATTTCACTGATACTCATCCATACTTCTGGATTTCGGCTTCAGCTCCTCGTTCATCAGAGACCTGAAACCACAAGAATCTACGGATTAACAACAATGTAAATTCATCAATCATGACAGCCATATCATCAACCAATCGAACCTGCAACCAATCCCCAAAACCAATCCTTCAAAATTCCTCCGCATTAATAACTTCAATCCTCATCAATTCACCTACGGCTTGATAGACACGCAACAACAAAATCGGAAAATACGCAAGATTCTTCCTCAAAATGCAGAATCAATACGAAATTGCACAAAGGATCATCAATCGGAAACGCGAGAAGAAAGAGAAGTGAAGCTGAAGCACATACCTGAACTTCGTATTGCGGCGGCATCGAAACATCAGAATTGTCTTCGTCGCATCCTCGCTCATCAATCTGAAGCACAATCAACCAGCGAATTGCAACAGGAATCGGAGTATTGATCCATTGTCACCTTCCATCGGAGGCTTCGAAGAACTCGCGAAAGTTGGCCAGAGATTTAATGTCGCGACGGCTCTGAAGAACAAAGTACCTCCAATCGTCATCTTCCTCATGAAAGCTCCCCATATCGTCAATCAAACCACGGATAAAATCGAAACGCAACAAACGGAAAAAAGACGAACCGAACGCGAAAGAACTGGATTTCGCGTGAGCGTCATCATCGTCTTCACTCATTCTCGTATACAGGTATCAACTTACTTTGTTTGATTCGGTTTTGACAGCCTCCAATTCGTTCGTTAGGGTTTAGGGTTTGGTTTTGTGTTGTGATAATCCGTGTTTGTATCTGAAGCAAGAAAAGGAAACTGGTCGGAGTTGATTTGGCCTTTCGATTTGGGGAGGGTTCTTCGGAGGCGGCGCCGCCGTCGGAGCAAGGCTTAAGGTATTTCTTGTGTTGAGGGAGATGAGAGAAGGGAGAGCGTGAGAAAGGGGGTTAGGGCTTGTTCTCAGCCTGTTTGGTTTTTTTGTTCATTTTAAATGTTCATAGAATTAATTATAGGATTATTAGTATAGACTGAATATTAATTGGTATAATAAAAGGAATATTAAGTATCTTAAATAGGATTAAATTTGTTTCAATTGTGTTAATTTTCATTAAAGATGAGATTGTGGCGGAGTCAACGAAGTTGACTGGAATTCCATACCAAGCTCCTATGTTCCTTGCACAGATGGGCCTCTAAGACTCGCTATTTCCACCCCTCAGTCAGGCCCAACTTTGCTGTTAACTGAAAATAACTCCTAAATGCACCCCTTCTCAATTTTTATTTCTTTTATTCTTTCTATTTCACACCATTTTAATTTAATTCACAAATAAATAGTAAAACACATATTAAAATTCTATAAAAATTATATTAGAATATTAAGTCAATTTAGAAACATTCCCAATTTTTACCTTCTGAATTTAATCGTTTTTCGATTTAATTTCGATTTTTTCATTTTAATTGATTCATATTAAATTCCTTCATAAACACATAAATTTGTACAATTTATTTCTGTCACTTCCCATAACATTTTTTGCCCATTCTTTTTGCTACGATTAGAGAACAAATTAAAGTACCTAGAATATTTTTGGTGTATTTTTTAGGACATTTTTTCTACTGTTTTGGTAGTGTGATTTGTATAAATTTGTGATTAAATCTTACATAGAATTAAAGGACTATTTGACATAGTTAGAATTAGAATTTTTAAGAGATTTTTTAACACAATGTTATAATCAGGTTTAAGACCCTAGGGAATTAATTTCATATTTTTCCCATGACTTTTGATATTTTTGGCATTTTAATTCATTTCCATCATATTATGCATATTCATGATTCATGTCATTCACTAACTATTTTCTTTTTGTGCAAGGTATCTTTTGAGAATTTGCTTATGGACTTGGATATTTTTGTGCCTCAATTATGTTTGTATGCTTTGTGATGTAATAGCTTAGAACTTGTATGCTTTTATAGTTTCTATAATTAGGATAGAAAAGATAAAACAAATCGTTAGAAAACAAAAAACTCAAAAATGAAACAAATAAGACTCGATCCAACGTCGAGTAAGTTTTCAATTAAATAAATAAAGTTCATGTGACTTTAGGGTTCCTCGATTACCATCATTCCACTCCATTCAACCAAAAGCAAGCCTTGTATGTTGCACACCATAAATCGTGCGTCTCAGCACCACGCAATCGACCCACCCGATCCATTGTTTCATCCCATTTACCTTTATGTTTCATTCACGTTTTTACCCACCATGACTTAGGAGGACCATATTGTTCACTATTAACTTTTGTACTTGTATCTTTAGTTTAATATCTCTTAGGTAGATTTAAATCATTCAAACCTCACTAACCATAGGTCACCATTAAACTCAATTGATTTAGGGTAAGTCTAGTTTCCCTTAGAAGTTTTCCTTTTATAACTTGAGTCTCACTTCTCATCTTTAAGAAAAATAAAAACACTTATTAAAGGAAAAGGTGTACAATGCGTCACGAGCCTTAAGTTATACGGGAAATGATTAGTGGAGGTCTCCTTCACTCTTCTAGGATGCCTTACAAACGTTCCACTGGGGGCGATCTTGGAAAGTATTTGCTCTTGTGTCATAGTCTTTAGTGTTGTACATACAATAAACACAATCTCAAAAAACTTCTTCTAACAGACAACAAACCAAGAAGTCACGTCTTCTCATCTCATCTCATACTCTTTGCGGACGAATGTGACTTGTCTCGACAGTTCAAACAGCGATACGGTAAACACCCTCGAGTCAGAGCTGGAAACACCTGAGCTAGAGCTATGGCAACGTCATCCTAAAAACCACAAACAAGTGTAAGCCTTAGTTAGACGAACTACGGCGTCTCTGATCCTCATTTATCCCGATGAGATACGTAGGCAGTGGGGTAGGGCCCATTCGAGCACAATCTTTCTTTTTCCCTACATTTTCCCCCTTTATTTCCATTTTTTAATTCCATTACTTTTCTCATTTCATTTCCATTCCAGATAGCCATTCTTTTATTCAAAAAGAATATTATTTCTCACCCTTTGAAAACAGACTTATAAGCGTGGATCCCGTCGGGTACGGCGGACGGATTGGGGTGCTAATACCTTCTCAATTCGTAACCGACTTCCGGACCCAGATATTTGGTTCGCAAGGCCTCGTCCTTTTCCTTCTTCCTCAGGTTTGTGCAACATTACCTTTCCCATTCCTTTGGGATAAAAATGTCTGGCTGGCGACTCTAACTTTTCTGCGCCACTTTCGCGTTTGTACTAGGATGAAAATCCCGGGAATGACAGCTGGCGACTCTGCTGGGGACTTTTAGAAATTCTAATTTCCCCTTTGAGAGTCAATCCTAGCGCTTGTCTGTTTCTGTTTTCTTTGGGTGTTTATTCGTCTGTTGTTATGCTTTATTTTAGCTATACTGTTTTGTTTACAGTTTATCCCTTTCCTTTACAGCTTTATTTACAGCTTTCTGCACTTTACTTTACTGTCGCATATACTGGCATATACTGTACTGGCTGTTCTGGTTTTCCTTGGCGGGATGGGATTATTGTGAGATAAGCCAAATACCCGGCTTGAGTATACACATAGGATTTAGAGTGGGCAGTCGTGTGGCTTGCGTGGTCTTGAGCACGTGTAGTTTTCACGAGTCCCACACCCAGATCAGGCTCTCTTGGGATATGCTCTATACTGCCTAGGCAGACCATAGAATGTTCCCACCTGAGCTGCTAACACTGGGAACCGATCATCGAGGACCTTAGTGGAAACAACCCTCTCTAGTGGTGACAGTGGCAGACCACATTTCGTGGCAAACCCATTCGCACCCGAGGGCCCACTAGGAAATCGTTTAGGATGACCTTGTTCTCTCGTAGGAACCTAGTTAAAGCAACTAGTCGTATGACAGTAGTATTGTACCCTTCGGGATGAATGTACTATTGTTTCTCGACTTCAGTGCTTGAAGCCGGGAACTTATGAGGGATGCTTGTTTTTCCGGAATTCAGCTGAGGCCTCCCTGAGTAGTACATAATGCCAAACCGATTCCCTGATTTGGTCATGAGCCATTTCTCGGAAAATGGTGAACGTATTATTGCTATTCGGCTTTGAGAGTCCGTGATGTTGACCCGTAGTAGCATACCCGTGAGATTGGGAGGGGTTTACAGGTTTGCAGGAAAACTAAACCTTCAACCTACCTTGTTCTTGATACTTGGGTTTTCTTCCGACACATACTTATGATCTGGTATTCTTGACAGTCGGTATTCAGGAAAAATCGGAAGGCAGTACAACAGTACCCAGTATATGCAACAGTGATCACATGCCATTGCATTGCATCACATCATCCGCATACTTGCATTCCTAACGCATGTTTATTCATTTGTAGGGTTGCATATCACATCCTTGATTCCAGTTGTGGGTATTGATCTATGAGCATGGAATCCAAGAAAAAGACCAAGTGTATTATCTCCTACAAGGTTTATCAGCCTGTTGTGAAAGAAATTCTCAAAGTGAAGGCCTTAGCTCCTCCAGAAGTTCTGAATGTCTTCAAGCAGGATTACGGGTGGATTTTGTATTTCATAGAGCCCATCAGTGACTATGCTTTCAGAGGGATGCACACCTTGCTACAGTTTTATGATCCACATCTTAGATGTTTCGTACTTTCTGATTTCGTGTTGGCACCTACATTAGAGGAGTATTCGAGCATCCTGAGAGTTTCCGTGAAGGATTGTGCACCATTCTTTGGGACCAAGATTGATCCCGACTTCAAAGATGTAGCAACTGCTCTTTATTTGAGCAAGTCATTATTGGAAGACCGGATTGATAGCAAAGGAGGCTTCCGAGGATATCATTTGAGTTTCTTGTTAGATGAGGTTACCGAAGAAGCTGAGGCAAAAAGTTGGAGTACCTTCAATGCGATCCTAGCTTTGTGTATCTATGGAATCACTTTGTTCCCGAACATGCCCAACTTCGTGGATGTTGATGCTATTCGGATTTTCATAGCAAAGAATCCTATTCCTACTCTCTTAGGTGATCTCTACCACTCTGTGCATTATAAGAATGAGAAGCGAAGGGGTGGAATGTTGAATTGTTGCGCGACTGTATTCTACAAGTGGTTCACACGCTTTCTTCCACAATCAGGAGCTTTTGAGAAGACGAAGAACACTCTTGAATGGTCGGAAAGATTGATGGGCTTGCAAGCAAAGGATGTTGTCTGGGTTAATCATGGATTGCGGTGCATTGACATTCTTCATTGTTGCGGAGGATTCCCTAATGTTCCATTGATCGGGAGGAAAGGGGGAATTAATTATAACCCTTCTCTCACGGTTAGACAGTTCGGGTATGCCTTAAAGGAACCACCAGCCGCTGTTGACATCACTGAGTCCTTGTACTTCCAATCAACAGATGGATTCGAGATCGCTCGGAAAGCTTCTAATGCTTGGCATAGTCGAAAGACAAAAGGGAAGAAGACTTTGGGAGTAGGGAATTGTCGAATGTATCCACCGTTTGCAGAATGGTTAAGAGAACAGGTTGAAGTGTTATTGTTACCATTTGGGCATGCGCCTCTTCTATATCCCACGGTCATTGAACAACCTACCACAGTTAGCGTTGAAGAGTTCAACAAGATGAAGACGGAAAGAGACGGGTTGTTAATGGAGAATGCACAGTTAAGTCAAGAGCTTGCTAAGGCTAATCATACCAGACTTGAGATTGAGTGGAAAGCTCAAGAAGATGCTGAAAGGCATGCTATTGCAAGGAAACAGTGTGAAGTTGAGTTGGCTCGGTATGAGAGGTTCGAGTTTGCTACTAGGAGCTCTTCCAAGGAACACGTTGACACTAGAAAGCAACTGGATCAGAAGACCTTGATGTTTGAGAACATGAAAAAGAGACATGCTGCTTACAGGATCAAAAGAGAGGAACAAGACAAAGTTCAAGCGGAAGAGATCGCGAGTAAGCTAAAGGAGAAAGACGAAGAGATGTCCGGTAAGTTGAGAGAAAAAGATGCAGAACTTGCTAAAGCCCGAGAAGAAGCTGATTACTACAAGCGGATGATGATTTGCTATCAGAAGAAGCTGGAGATGTTTGAAGACAACCAGGTGCAGACGAAGGAGCTGATAGAAGTTCCAAAGGCAGGACCAATCATTGACTCCGACCTAGATATAGGATCACATTGACAAAGACATTTTTCTATTTTGCTTGCATGTTGTGGGATTACCATCAGGACTGTTGATGGAATCTTTTTATCATTGTACTTCTGTTTGAATCCATGCTTTGGGTGTTTTGACTATATCAACAAAATTCTTATCATAAAAAGGTCTCTTTACTATCATTCTGTGTGCTCTCGCTTTTGTGATCACCGACACGTCTGACACATTTGCAAAAACACGTCGGTCTTCGTATTCTTGGAATTGTTTGACACGTCTGCTACACACACACACACCTTATATTATCAACACTGCTTGTTATTTACAGCAAAAAGAGCTTATGTCTTCATCAAACCCACAAAACTGGAATCAGGGGATGGGATGCCCTAAAAATGGATCGACATGCCATAACATTCATTTCCTGCATATCATATTCTTGTGTTTTTGCAGGTTACCCAGAGTTTCTAACTTATTTAACTGCAGGCAATATAGCTGGTCAACGCGTTCACCGATATCCGACTAAAAGAAACCGAGTAAGGATGGCTGAACGAATGCAGACCGATCTCAATGAGCTCCGACAAAGGATGGATCAGTTCATGGAAATGATGACTGGCATGGCCCAGAACCAGGAGCGTCTTCGGTTGATGGTTGAGCAACCTCATGGGAATGTTAATACGGGAATACCGGCTGAGAATGTGGATTCTAACGCTGCCCGTAACGGAGAACCTAATCCAAATAGGACCACAACACGTAATGCAGGTTTAGAAGACAATCAAGAGGACCATTTCACTCTACTGGATGCTGATATAGGTAACATGAATGAGATCAACAATCGCAGGTATGAAGAGCTGGCAGAGAAGATCAAGGCCATGGAATGTCAGAATTCCTTGGGCATCGACGTAACCAGTCTCGGGTTAGTACCAGGAGTCAGAATCCCTCCAAAGTTCAAGGCACCATCGTTTGACAAGTACAACGGCAGCACATGTCCTAGGACTCACATTCACGCGTACTTTGGAAGAATCTCGGCTCACACTGATGACGAGAAACTTTGGATGCATTTCTTCTAAGACAGTTTATCTGGAGCTTCATTGAGCTGGTACATGAAGCTAAGTAGGGTCTCTATCCGAAGCTGGAAAGATCTAGTTGAAGCATTCCTCAAGCCGTATCAATACAACATTGATATGGCTCCGAATCGCACTCAGTTGCAGAACTTGTCTCAAGGACCTAAGGAGAGTTTTAAGCAGTATGCCCAGAGGTGGCGTGAGCTGGCCGCTCAGGTTTAACCTCCATTGCTGGATCGGGAAATGGCCGACATGTTTATGGGCACCTTGCAAGGTGTTTACTTGGATCGTTTGGCCGCCTGCCCGTCCATTGGTTTTGCTGATATCGTCATTGCTGGGGAAAGAATAGAGAATTTTCTGAAATTGGGAAAGATCCAGGATGCAAGCAGTGCTAGTTCTTCTGGTGTGAGAAAGCCTTTTGGCAATGGCCAAAGAAGAAGAGAAGGCGAGACGAATGTTGTGTATAGAGGTCGAGACAGAAGTTATTCTCAAGGTTACAACCAAGCAGCTGCGGTGACTATTACTCCACATGTTCAACAACAACGACCACAGGGTCAGAAACAACAGGTACAGAGACCGTTTCATGAAAGAGCAAGAGCAAGAAACCGCATACTCGACCCCGTCCCATGCCCATATGCTGTATTGCTCCCAGAGCTGCTAAAGTTGAACATGGTCGAGCTTCGTACCATGAGACCTCCTGCTCCTGACAATCTACCTCCGAATTTTGATGCTAATGCCATGTGCGAATTCCATTTAGGTGCCCATGGGCACAGTATTGAGAAATGTTGGGCTTTTCAGAACAAGGTACAAGACCTAGTTGACTCCAAGGCGATCAATTTCGCTCCTCTCCCAAATGTAATCCAGAATCCGATGCCTAGTCATAATGGAACCAGTGTCACGGTTATTCTACCAGATGGTTCACGTTAAGCTGAAGTCTTCGAGGTAATCACCCAGGACGCCAGGGTATTCATGAAGCAAATATAGCCAGCAGTGTTCAAATACTCTCAGTGACGGAATTTATGTGTTTGCCTTTCTTCATTGTTCGTTTTCATCCCTATTGAGGGGAACTACGTCGCTCTGATTCTTCATTGGTCATCAGTCAATGGAGATACGTAGGCAGAAGATCGACAGGTCTTTCCGAGCAACCTTATGGGGCAACTTTACTCCCCAGCGTCACTCTTTCCTTCAGATGCCTCATGTCAGAGTCAGAATAGCTAGAAGAGGAAGTATTACTGACATGGTTAGGTATACGGCTGCAAATTGAAGATTACAAGTCTGTGACTAATCGTTGAAAGTATCCAAGACTGACAGGTCCAGACGGAGCCAAGCCTCCTCAACTATGGCAATATTCAGTTTCTTTACTGCATTTCCATTTGTAGTTTCTTTTATACGCTTAACATTTGTCTACATGTATGAAATTTGTTTGCTTTTGAATGTTAGTAATAATAAAACTCACATGTTTTTCTTGAAGTAATTCATTTGTATTCCCTTATAATCTTTGCATATGTACATCGCAATACCAATTGTTGTGCTTAAATTCTATAAAGGAGGATGACGAAGCAAAACGCAAAATCTCTAATTGTGTGCTCTCGAGTAAGGCCCTGTTAACAATGTATAGGCTTTGTTTCAAATCCCTAAACACTGAAGATATAAGGAAGATAGACCCTTGCTAACCCCTTTGAGCCTTGAAGTAGGAGTTTATTTTCAAATGAAAAAACCCTCACATGTAACCCAGGGGCAGGGTAGATGTCAGCTAGTCGAACCAAGCGTTCAGGCTTTCATAAAGGAGTGTATTTGAAGATCCGTTGCATTCATCTATGCTTATCAAGAAGTCCAAAGACCCGAAATCACGATGGTTATCCAAGTCAAAAGGTCCAAAGATTGAAAACCACAATGGTTATCCTTTGTCGACCAAAGAATGAGGCAGTCACAACCCTAGAGAAGCAATCAAGACAAACAATGTCACGCGACTTGTTCAAAATGCAAAAAAAAAGAAAACGAAAAGAAAAAGCCCGCTAAGTCGAAACTTGAAAACAAGCGACTTAGGCAAAAGTTAGGGCATCCCGCTGGACTCCACAATCAAAGATTCACAAGAATCAGTCCAGGAAAAAGTTAGGGATAAGCAAAATAATGCAAAAGCGAAAGACGGAATGGATTACACAAGAAAGATCCTCAAAATGAGAACAAAGTCATGTGGCACAGACATGAAAGATAGAGGAGTGACTGACTCTCAACAATAACCTGATTGGTGCTTGAACTGATAGCAGCAATGGTTCCTTAATCAACATGAAACCCTTATGAAAGGTGAATGCTTGTGAAAACTAGCTGAATGTAGGAATGGAGAACATCACGAAGAGTGGGTGGGAAAAAATAAACTTCGAGCCTATATCCTTTGTTTCTATAACCGTGAACCAGGTCACGATACAACCCTTAAAAGTCCTAACTGAAACAGGGTTAATTTGATAGCATACTACCACGAGACCGCGTTCCTGACTCCTATGAGTTGTGCTAAAAGACATTTGTTGGTATTGCATGTACATACTCTCATTCAAAATAAGGTTGTATCTTAACTAGTGATTCGCTCACGAAGGTTAGCGATCCATTTTCAAAACTTCAAGTTTGACATGTGTGTTGCATTAGAATTTTCATTCTAAGAATAAACATTTCTCGCTTGCATACATTTGTTTGGCATCATGAATGGTTCACATGCGGAAATTCAATCCAGAAGCTTAAGCTTGCCAAGTTGAGAAGTCTAAAACTTCTGAAAGACAGTCAGGTCGAGGTGCACTTTTCCGAGAAAAGCTCCATTGAGCAAGGACTTTCCTAATTAGTCACAGTAAGAGCTAGCCAATTCGGGGCAGTTACATCGAACAATCTCTTCAATTTTCAGTCAAACTGGAGCAATCACCTCGAGATTCAAAACTCTCCAAGAGCGAAGATTAGTCAGTCGAGTGAAAAGCTATTCAAGTACTCGTACTGGGGCAGGCTACCCCAATAGTACGAGAGTTCATTCTTTCCCGAAGACAAACGATCGAAAGCATTTACCCGGAGTTTAGAATACTGTGGTCACTTGTCAAGCCAACTATCTCGTTCAGCACTTCTGACAGATAAAAACTCATCCGCAGCAAGGTTGTTACGCTAGTTCATGCAGTCGTTATGATACCTAAGAGTTTAAAGACGCCAAGTCTTTTGTAAAATCCTCTTAAGATAAAATCCATACGGAAGCAACTGATCCCCAGCACGAGACAACTTGAAATCTTTTCTCCTCAGCAGGACGTGTCTCGGTGTTGTCATCACCAACAGGCAAATAAAAGTTATCCTCACTAAAGTCAGAAGTTTTTCCTTCAGTTGGTTTCCTTAATCTTGGTTCCTCATCAGATCTAAGGCGATTCTTATTCCCCTAGAAGATTTCAGATAAATCATTCTCCTCCCCAGCAGATCCATAAGAGTGGATAATCCCCACTAATCGAAGTATTCCCAGGCACGGCCCTCAAATCTAAAGTCCAATTTATTTTTGGCAAAGGTGATAATTTGGGACAGATGAATTATTCACGCTCTTCTCCAACACAGATGTTATCCCCACATGACTTCTTGGGATCGAATACGCGATCATTGTGTTTCCCCACAGAGTTAGCAGGGACTTATTACTTCCGCGTCAGGAATTTCTTTCACATTCATACCAGTTCATTAGCAATACTCAAGACATAACATCCCCAGTGTCATGGGGCAACATACCATGCAATTCAACATATGCAAAGTCCAGCCGCAGACTGGCCAAAGTCCATCTTCGGGTGGCAGATTTCAAAGTCCAGCCGCAGACTGGCCAAAGTCCACCCGCAGTGTGGCAAATCTCAAAAGCCTCCCGTAGTGAGCAAAAGCCTCCCGTAGTGAGCAAAAGTCTCCCGTAGTGAGCAAAAGTCCACCCGCAGTGTGGCAAATCTCAAAAGCCTCCCGTAGTGAGCAGAAGTCTCCCGTAGTGAGCAAAAGTCTCCCGTAGTGAGCAAAAGTCCACCCGTAGTGTGGCAAATCTCTAAAGTCTCCCGTAGTGAGCAGAAGTCTACCGTAGTGAGCAAAAGTCTCTCGTAGTGAGCAAAAGTCTCCCGTAGTGAGCAAAAGTCCACTCGCAGTGTGGCAAATCTCTAAAGTCCCCCGCAGTGGGCAAAAGTCTCCCGTAGTGAGCAAAAGTCCACCCGCAGTGTAGAAAATCTCTAAAGTCCCCCGCAGTGGGCAAAAGTCTCCCGTGGTGAGCAAAAGTCTCCCGTAGTGAGAAAAAGTCCATCCGCAGTGTGGCAAATCTCTAAAGTCCCCCGCAGTGGGCAAAAGTCTCCCGCAGTGAGCAGAAGTCCACCCGCAGTGTGGCAAATTGTCGAACATCCACCCGCAGCGTGGCAGATCGTATCGTGAAGTCCAACCGTAGATTGGCAAAAGTCCATCCTCAGGGTGGCAAAGTATCTTAAAATTCTATCGCAAGATGGTGAAAGTCCACCCACAGCGTAGCAAGTCGTTATTCGTCTAACTCCATCCAATAATACACCACTAAGGCATTGTTGCAGCCTATCAAGGTCCACCCGCAGCGTGGCAAGTCAGTAGTCGTCTGACATCACCCAAAAGGCATCCCTTATTTACTATTCTTCATATCATAATTATATCCAAAGCAGAGTTCATTCGATTGAGTTTATCTCTCTATTATTCTGTCGTAGAGAGCAAATTTTCTGGTTGTTTCTGGTATTCAATCCCTGCATACCTCAAACGGATGAAAGCAACAACTATCATCCATTCAGGTCTACAGTGATTGAATAGGGGCAGCTGTAACACCCCAAAATTTGCCCTCATATTTGTTATTATCTAGTTGGTTACTCTTCACATTCACGTGTCATCATCATAGGCTTGTTATTAGGGGTGAGAAGCTTATTTGTAAATCTTAAATCTTGGTTTGGATTCATGGTCATCGAGATGTAAGGAATTAAGCTCTCAAGTTCACATGATCTTGGCAAAAAAAAAGGGATCAAAGTTTGCTCAATATTGAGATTAGGCCTTATATTGAAGAATTCAAGATTATGAGATTTAATTTCAAAGGTGGGTTTCAGATTCGATTGAATTGTTTTAGAAAGGTTAGTATGATGTCTTAGTTTCAAGTTCACCGCAAAGCATGGAGTCATTAATTCCTATAAGTTAAGTCGTGTTGAACTTTCAGTATTGGTTTCAAGCATTATTCCAGGATTGATTTAAAGATTTAATTCAGTCTAAAGCCACATTCTAAAACATTGTCATCCATATCCATTTTTACACTAATTCCATGATAGACATATCTACTCGAAGGCCATTATATAATATCCAAGTCCAATGTCGATAAGCATTCGATTTTGTCCAGATTCATTATATAATCAAGTTACAACTACATCTAAAAGTTGTAATTTATGTCCATGTTTTACCATAGTCATTATCAATTAGGTCCATGACCCATAATTCATTTTGAACTACCCTTTTAATACCAATTTCCAAAGATCCAGTTACATACTATTACTCTTTTTCAACTCTTTCAAAGCAGTTTCTTTTGTTGTTTGTTTTTTTTATCAATTTTGCTTGTGTTATTTGTGAGTTTGAGATCGTTGTATTGAATTGACTGGATTTTGTCTAAGAAGAAAATGTGGTTCTTATGGAAGTATAAATCATGGTTCATGGGATATGTTTTTATTTTATTCTCTTTTCCATTTTTTGGACTAATCATGCAGTGTATTATCCACAACACCAGCTAAAGTTACCAAACTCAGCAACAAAATTGGATTGATAAGAAAACAAATAGAACGTCATCTACAACATCCGTAAAATACAAATGAAAACCATTGGGAGAAGGGAAGAAGGTCAATAACAAATTTTCAGTTACAAATCATAAACCCCTAACAAATTATAACAGAGCCCAAACTGAACCAACTAACTCTTAACCAAAAAACTTCCGGAAACTTCAGATTGATGGTATATAAACCAGGATTCATTCACTCCTTCGTTTCCCCCCCGACTTCGACTCTTAGTACTTTCTCTTCACCATTTTTCCCCTTTGAACTTCATCATTCTTTTTGCAGAACTTCATTCTGCATCATCTTCTCCCATCAACCCTTAACCTCATTCAATCTCAGAAACCTGCAAAATCATTTCGAAACACAACAATCAACAAGCAGACTGGGTCAAGACCTATCCGCAAATTCAAGAACGGTGAGGCAACATGATTCAGAGGAGAGAATAGATCAATTAAAGAAGAGGGAAAGGTGATTTACAGGATTGAGAAATGGGAGAAAGAGTCATCGACGCCATTACCTCGAAACGCTGCGTCATCTTCATCGATCTTCAATCACTCTTTGCTGACTCTTCTTCAACAACTTCAAGATTCATAGAATAATCAGTGGTTGATAATCCAACAAGGTTCAGCGTCAACAGGATCGTCATCGACATCAACTCTTGATCTTCAACCTTTCATCATCTTTGGATTCATTGTGAAAAATATCACGTAAGATTTCACTGATACTCATCCATACTTCTGGATTTCGGCTTCAGCTCCTCGTTCATCAGAGACCTGAAACCACAAGAATCTACGGATTAACAACAAGGTAAATTCATCAATCATGACAGCCATATCATCAACCAATCGAACCTGCAACCAATCCTCAAAACCAATCCTTCAAAATTCCTCCGCATTGATAACTTCAATACTCATCAATTCACCTACGGCTTGATAGACACGCAACAACAAAATCGGAAAATACGCAAGATTCTTCCTCAAAATGCAGAATCAATACGAAATTGTACAAAGGATCATCAATCGGAAACGCAAGAAGAAAGTTAAGTGAATCTGAAGCACATACCTGAACTTCATATTGCGGCGGCATCGAAACATCAGAATTATCTTCTTCGCATCCTCGCTCATCAATCTGAAGCACAATCAACCAGCGAATTGCAACAGGAATCGGAGTATTGATCCATTGTCACCTTCCATCGGAGGCTTCGAAGAACTCGCGAAAGTTGGCCAGAGATTTAATGTCGCGACGGCTCTGAAGAACAAAGTACCTTCAATCGTCATCTTCCTCATGAAAGCTCCCCATATCGTCAATCAAACCGGGGATAAAATCGAAACGCAACAAACGGAAAAAAGACGAACCGAACGCGAAAGAACTGGATTTCGCGTGAGCGTCATGATCGTCTTTACTCATTCTCGTATACAGGTATCAACTTACTTTGTTTGATTCGGTTTTGACAGCCTCCAATTCGTTCGTTAGGGTTTAGGGTTTGGTTTTGTGTTGCGATAATCTGTGTTCGTAAAGCAAGAAAAGGAAACTGGTCGGAGTTGATTTGGCCTTTCGATTTAGGGAGGGTTCGTCGGAGGCGGCACCGCCATCGGAGCAAGGCTTAGGGTATTTCTTGTGTTGAGGGAGATGAGAGAAGGGAGAGCGTGAGAAAGGGGGTTAGGGCTTGTTCTCAGCCTGTTTGGTTTTTTTGTTCATTTTAAATGTTCATAGAATTAATTATAGGATTATTAGTATAAATTGAATATTAATTGGTATAATAAAAGGAATATTAAGTATCTTAAAGAGGATTAAATTTGTTTCAATTGTGTTAATTTTCATTAAAGATGAGATTGTGGCGGAGTCAACGAAGTTGACTGGAATTCCATACCAAGCTCCTATGTTCCTTGCACAGATGGGCCTCTAAGACTCGCTATTTCCACCTCTCAGTCAGGCCCAACTTTGCTGTTAACTGAAAATAACTCCTAAATGCACCCCTTCTCCATTTTTATTTCTTTTATTCTTTCTATTTCACACCATTTTAATTTAATTCACAAATAAATAGTAAAACACATATTAAAATTCTATAAAAATTATATTAAGTCAATTTAGAAACATTCCCAATTTTTACCTTCTGAATTTAATCGTTTTCGATTTAATTTCGATTTTTTCATTTTAATTGATTCATATTAAATTCCTTCATAAACACATAAATTTGTACAATTTATTTCTGCCACTTCCCATAACATTTTTTGCCCATTCTTTTTGCTACGATTAGAGAACAAATTAAAGTACCTAGAATATTTTTTGTCTATTTTTTAGGACATTTTTTCTACTGTTTTGGTAGTGTGATTTGTATAAATTTGTGATTAAATCTTACATAGAATTAAAGGACTATTTGACATAGTTAGAATTAGAATTTTTAAGAGATTTTTTAACACAATGTTATAATCAGGTTTAAGACCCTAGGGAATTAATTTCATATTTTTCCCATGACTTTTGATATTTTTGGCATTTTAATTCATTTCCATCATATTATGCATATTCATGATTCATGTCATTCACTAACTATTTTCTTTTTGTGCAAGGTATCTTTCGAGAATTTGCTTATGGACTTGGATATTTTTGTGCCTCAATTATGTTTGTATGCTTTGTGATGTAATAGCTTAGAACTTGTATGCTTTTATAGTTTCTATAATTAGGATAGAAAAGATAAAACAAATCGTTAGAAAACAAAAAACTCAAAAATGAAACAAATAAGACTCGATCCAACGTCGAGTAAGTTTTCAAATAAATAAATAAAGTTCATGTGACTTTAGGGTTCCTCGATTACCATCGTTCCACTCTATTCAACCAAAAGCAAGCCTTGTATGTTGCACACCATAAATCGTGCGTCTCAGCACCACGCAATTGACCCACCCGATCCATTGTTTCATCTCATTTACCTTTATGTTTCATTCACGTTTTTACCCACCATGATTTAGGAGGACCATATTGTTCACTATTAACTTTTGTACTTGTATCTTTAGTTTAATATATCTTAGGTAGATTTAAATCATTCAAACCTCACTAACCATAGGTCACCATTAAACTCAATTGATTTAGGGTAAGTCTAGTTTCCCTTAGAAGTTTTCCTTTTATAACTTGAGTCTCACTTCTCATATTTAAGAAAAATAAAAACACTTAATAAAGGAAAAGGAGTACAATGCGTCACGAGCCTTAAGCTATACGGGAAATGATTAGTGGAGGTCTCCTTCACTCTTCTAGGATGCCTTACAAACGTTCCATTGGGGGCGATCTTGGAAAGTATTTACTCTTGTGTCATAGTCTTTAGTGTTGTACATACAATAAACATAATCTCAAAAAACTTCTTCTAACAGACAACAAACCAAGAAGTCATGTCTTCTCATCTCATCTCATACTCTTTGCGGACGAATGTGACTTGTCTCGACAGTTCAAACAGCGATACGGTAAACACCCTCGAGTCAGAGCCGGAAACACCTGAGCTAGAGCTATGGCAACGTCATCCTAAAAACCACAAACAAGTGTAAGCCTTAGTTAGACGAACTACGGCGTCTCTGATCCTCATTTATCCCGATGAGATACGTAGGCAGTGGGGTAGGGCCCATTCGAGCACAATCTTTCTTTTTCCCTACATTTTCCCCCTTTATTTCCATTTTTTAATTCCATTACTTTTCTCATTTCATTTCCATTCCAGATAGCCATTCTTTTATTCAAAAAGCATATTATTTCTCACCCTTTGAAAACAGACTTATAAGCGTGGATCCCGTCGGGTACGGCGGACGGATTGGGGTGCTAATACCTTCTCAATTCGTAACCGACTTCCGGACCCAGATATTTGGTTCGCAAGGCCTCGTCCTTTTCCTTCTTCCTCAGGTTTGTGCAACATTACCTTTCCCATTCCTTTGGGATAAAAATGTCTAGCTGGCGACTCTAACTTTTCCGCGCCACTTTCGCGTTTGTACTAGGATGAAAATCCCGGGAACGACACCAGGGCTGGATACTGACATTGTTATGCACAAGCTGCCTTTGAAAGAAGATTGTCCTCCAGTGAAACAGAAGTTACGTCGTACTCGTCCGGATATGGCCATGAAGATAAAAGAAGAGGTACAAAAACTGTGGGACGCCGGTTTCCTTGCTGTAACTAGTTACCCGCCGTGGGTCGCTAATATTGTACTAGTGCCTAAGAAGGATGGCAAAGTACAGATGTGTGTGGATTACCGGGATCTGAACAGAGCTAGCCCGAAGGATGATTTCCCTTTACCTCACATTGATGTATTGGTCGACAACACGGCTCAGTTCTCGGTGTTCTCTTTCATGGATGGATTTTCCGGGTATAATCAGATCAAGATGTCACCTGAAGACATGGAGAAGACTACCTTCATCACACCTTGGGGCACATTTTGTTACAAGGTAATTCCTTTCGGATTGAAGAATGTCGGTGCAACTTATCAACGGGCTATGGTGACATTATTCCACGATATGATCCACAAAGAAATTGAATGTTATGTGGATGACATGATTGCCAAGTCCCTTATAGAAGAAGACCATCTGGTAAATCTGCTGAAATTGTTCAAGCGTCTGAGAAAGTATCAGCTCAAGTTAAACCCCAATAAATGCACATTCGGGGTACGTTCCGGTAAACTGTTGGGATTCATTGTAAGTGAAAAGGGAATTGAAGTTGATCTTGACAAAGTCAAAGCCATTCAGGAGATGCCTGCACCTAGGACTGAAAAAGAAGTTCGGGGGTTCTTAGGTAGATTGAACTACATTTCAAGGTTCATATCTCATCTTACTGCAACTTGTGAGCCCCTGTTCAAATTTTTAAGAAAGGAACAAACGGTCAGGTGAATGAAGATTATCAGAAGGCTTTTGACAAAATCAAGGAGTACTTACAAGAACCTCCAATTCTTATGCCTCCAGTTGAAGGAAGACCTCTAATAATGTACCTGACAGTATTAGAAGGATCAATGGGGTGTGTGTTGGGCCAGCATGACGAGTCTGGTCGAAAAGAGTATGCAATATACTACCTAAGCAAAAAGTTTACCGACTGTGAACAACGTTATTCACTGCTCGAGAAAACTTGTCGTGCTTTAGCGTGGGCTTCTCGCCGACTAAGGCAGTATATATTGACCCACACTACTTTGTTGATCTCAAAAATGGATCCAGTTAAGTACATATTTGAGAAGCCAGCACTTACCGGAAGGGTTGCAAGATGGCAAATGATCCTGACAGAATATGACATTCAGTACACATCTCAAAAAGCCATCAAAGGCAGTGTATTGTCTGATTATCTAGCTGAGCAACCCATTGATGATTACCAACCAATGAGATTTGACTTCCATGATGAAGATATCATGTTCCTGAAAGCAAAAGATCATGAAGAGCATGTTCACACCGAAGGGCCTGACCCAGAAGAAGAATGGACAATAATGTTTGATGGGGCTGTTAATATGAATGGTCGTGGAGTTGGTGCAGTGCTCATTACACCTAAAGGAGTTCACATGCCTTTCTCGGAAAAACTCACCTTTGCATGCACTAAAAACGAAGCTGAATACGAAGCCTATATCATGTGTCTTGAGGAAGCCATTGACCTCAGGATCAAGACCTTAACTGTATTCGGAGATTCAGCTTTGGTAAACAATCAGACTAACGGCAAATGGTACACTCATCAATAGCATTTGATTCCATACCGTGACTATACGAGGAGATTATTGACGTTTTTCACAGCAGTCAAACTTGAGTATATCCCTCGAGACGAAAATCAGTTCGCAGATGCTTTAGCTACCATTTCCTCCATGATCAAGGTTCAGACTGCCAATTATGTGCCTCGGATTTCGGTATCCAGACTTGACCGACCAGTATACGTATTCTCCATGGACATTGCTAAAGATGATAAGCCTTGGTTCCATGACATCAAATGCTTCTTAGAGGATCAAACATACCCACCTGGGGCATCATCCAATGATAAGAAGACATTAAGAAGACTGGCTGGTAGTTTCTTCCTAAATGCTGATGGTTCGTTATACAAGAGAAACTTTGACATGGTTCTTCTCAGATGTGTTGATAAGAAAGAAGCTGATTTGCTAATGCACGAGGTGCATGAAGGATCTTTCGGTACCCATGTTGGAGGACATGCAATGGCTAAGAAACTGTTAAGATCAGGCTACTACTAGATCACAATGAATGCAGACTGTTGTGCCTATGCCAGAAAGTGCTACAAATGCCAGATTTATGCAGACAAAGTACATGTGCCTCCAAATCCTTTAAACGTGATATCTTAACCTTGACCCTTTGCCATGTGGGGCATTGACATGATTGGAAATATCGAGCTGACTGCTTCAAATGGCCACAGATTCATCCTGGTAGCCATTGATTATTTCACCAAGTGGTTTGAATCAGCTTCGTATGCCAACGTCACCAGACAAGTGGTAGCCCGATTCCTGAAAAGAGACATCATCTGTCAATATGGAGTACCCGAGCGAATCATTACTGATAATGGCTCCAATTTGAACAATAAAATGATGGCAGAACTGTGCCGGGACTTCAAGATTCAACATCAAAACTCTTCTCCTACAGGCCAAAGATGAATGGCGCTGTTGAGGCAGCTAACAAGAACATTAAGAAGATTGTGCAGAAGATGGTGGTCACTTATAAAGACTGGCATGAAATGTTACCATTTTCCTTGCATGGGTATCGTACCTCAATCAGAACATCCACTGGGGAAACACCGTATCAGCTTGTGTATGGTATGGAGGCAGTCCTACCTGTTGAAGTTGAGTTACCCTCCTTACGGGTACTGATGGATGTCAAACTGAATGAAGCAGAATGGGTTCGTTCTCGGTACAATCAACTGAACCTGATCGAAGAAAAGAGACTAGCTGCAATCTGTCATGGGCAGCTATATCAGAAAAGGATGAAGAAAGCCTTCGATCAGAAAGACAGGCTTCGAGAATACCAAGTGGGAGATCTTATGCTGAAAAGACTCCTTCCTCCTCATACAGACCACAAGGGCAAGTGGACTCCAAACTACGATGGTCCATTCATAGTAAAGAAAGTTTTCTCTGGTGGAGAACTGATGCTCACTACTATGGATGGTGAAGATTTCTTATCCCCTGTGAATTCAGATGAAGTTAAAAAATACTTCGCATAAAATGACCCGCTGGACATAAAACAGAATGTAAGTCCAGGTAAAAATAGGGCATCCCGGCGAGTCAAAAACAGAATAAAAGACTCGAGCAAAAATAAGGGAAAAATAAAAAAAGAATGTACACCCGCTGAGCTGAAAAGCCACATTGGACAACTCAGGCAAAAATGGGTATTTCGGTGGATTGAAAACCCGAAAGGGAGATCCACGCAAAATAAGGGAATAAGCGAACAACTGCATTTTTTCTCCCAGAGCGTAGAATTCCGTCTAATACGGAGCATTACGGCAAAAATAAAACATATCGCATGATCACAAGTCAGGTTCAAACCAGTCACCCGTATATACCAACAGTACCTCTTCGGCAATATAGAAAATACATCCCTTGCACATAAAAGCCAAAGCGCCCCCTTTGCACTCTCAAAATACAGATACATGCTCCTTTTGACACTCGTCTGTGTCATCATTCCCCAGTAAAGTAGCCAGAACACTTCCTACCAAAAGATACTGGTCCTTCTCGACACTCGTCTGTGTCATCTCAATTTCCCTAGCAGAAAGCCAAAGCGTCCCCTTTGCACTCTCAAACACACACACATGTTCATATATACTTTCGACACTCGTCCATGTCATATCATCCCCTGCAGATATAAACCAAACCAATGCTTATACACTCTCTTGACACTCGTCCGTGTCACCTATCCCTAGCATGGTTGCCAAACACTTGTTTATAATAATTCTTTTGACACTCGTCCGTGTCATCCTATCCCCACAGTGCCAAAACACTTATACCTTTTTATTTCGGAAATCGTAAGCACTCGTCCGTGTTTACCATTCCCTAGCAAGTCCCCAGCATAACATCCTTTTCTATCCGAAATTCGTCCTATGTCGCGATACTTGCGGCAGCCGTACCCTGCCAGGTGATCGTCCTTCACCTTTGGATGACTGTCCCTCATCTTTTTCCCCAACGGAGTCTCCATTATTGGAACCCCTTTCTATCCGACATTCGTCCTATGTCGTGATTTTTTAGCAGCCTTCCCCTGCTAGGTGATCGTCCTTCACCTTTTGATGATCGTCCTTCATCATTTTATCTGATGGCCTCCCCCATCGTTGATCTTGTTATCTGACATTCGTCTTATGTCATGATAAATCCTAAGAGCAACCGTACCCTGCTAGGTGATCATCCTTCACCTCTTGATGATCGTCCTTCATCATGTTTACCCGATGGCCATCCCCATCGTCGACCTTTTCGATCCGACATTCGTCCTATGTTGCGATAAGGAGCAGCCGTCCCCTGCTAGGTGATCGTCCTTCACCTTTGATGACCATCCCTCATCATTTATTGCATTCATTCTCTAAACCGATGGTCGTCCCCATCGTTGTTTACTTTACTTTGCAAAACCTGATGGTCGTCCCCATCATTACCATTACTTTAATCCCCAGAGAATTTTATTTGATGGCCGACCCCATCATGATCCCTTTATTTCCCCAGCATGTCGGTCGTCCCCGTCATTGCTTTATCCCCCAACAGTCGTCCTCTGCTCGATGGTCGTCCTTCATCGCCCACACTTTATGATCATACTATACTACCTTTTACAATTTATATCCCTTTTCTTCTTCTCCCCAGTGAGTGCAAATTTTGGACTGTCTTTGGTATTCAACCACAAGTTATCTTGTTTGTCTGTTAAGCACGTCGCTTACATCCTGCACAGCTAACTCATGCTTGAATAGGGGCAGCTATAAACACCCCAAATTTGCCCTCACTAAGTTCACACCATGGTTTGTGATCTTTAATACTTGCATTAGTTCAAGCATATCATATCATATTCCATTTTTGTTTTACAACATAGTTCAAATTCATCTGCATCTAGGGTTTGTGATCTGAGCAATCCAAGATTCATCTGAGACACTCCAAAAGCCATCAATCATTTCAAGAGGGTCCATGTATTTTCAATCATTATATTATATCCTCCAAAGATCAAGGAAGTCAAAGAATCACAAGAACTGGGAAAGTGAAATTCTGGGATCAGGTACGTGATGTCGAATGAGATGTTTAAACACTTGAAGACTTAAACAAAACTTAAAGTGCAGGTAAATTAAATAACACAGGAAATTGTTAACCCAGTTCAGTGTATCTCCACACTTACATCTGGGGGCTACCAAGCCAGGAAGGAAATCCAATATAAGTAATATTAATTCTGGACTTAAACCACTCAGTTTATAATAATTTGCTCCCCCTCAAACTTGTATGTATTCTGACTTGTTCAACAGAATTTTCTATTAAAAAAAAACTTAGTTCAGAAGCAGACATTAAACAGACAAACAACATTGTTCATTAATCAGGCAAACTGCAGCAGACATTGTTGTTGTTCAGTACACTTCTCTTGTCCCCCATGTTAGACAAAAATTGGGGCCAAATTTTACACAAGCAGAGAGAAAACATTTAAAAATACAAAGTCAAAATTACAATGCTGATACAGGCAGTACACTTTCCTCACACATTTTCACTCAGATTCATCATATTCAATATCTTCTTCATCTTCAGATTCATCATCAGATTCATCAACCTTCTGAGCAACCTCTTCCAGCTCCAGTCTTTGAATTACTTCCTCAAGCTTTTTCTTCCTGGCATCCAGCTCTTTTCAAGTGTTCTTGAGTTCTGCAATCAAGGCAGCTTTGGATATGGGAGTCTTTTCTTTTGATGGTCCAGTAGATGTCCCAATGGGAGCTTCAACATCAGCAGCATGATGGCTCAAGAACAGTTTGTAGTGGAAGGCCAGTGGACTTTCTCTTTTGCAGACTGAATCCTTCTCATTGAGGATGCCTGGATACTGGTTGAGGATGATTCCACAGAGCAAAGAGGGAAAAGCAATGGGAAGCTTTGTTGCTGATGTTCCTGCATGCTTTAGGGTTTGATCAAAGATTTAAGCCCCAAAGTCCAACTTTGTTTGGGTGCCTACTGCATAAATGAATCTTCCCAATCCAGTAACTATTGAAGAGGTATGGTTTGTAGGGACCCAGTTGACAGTACCAATTCTATGCTGTTAGACGCTGTGGCGAGTGATCTAGAGGGGGGGTGAATGGATCACACCCTTATTTTTCACGGATTTAAAACTTTTTCAGAGTTTTCAAAGTATTATGGAAGCAAAGGTCCCGAATAGAATAAGCGTCTATTCTGAACCGGCCACTAGAAGACCAGACAAGCGATAACGTGCTGGATTTAACGATTGCTATGATAAAGAATAAACCACACGATATGAAAACAGTTGAATGCACCTATCACTAAATCAATTTCCAATGAATCGAAACACAAATTTAATACGAAAATAAAGATAGAGAGAAGAAACAATACGCCGAGATTTGGTAAGGAAGTTCCCCACGGTCGTCCTCGCGTGTGGGTACGTCTCCCTCTCAATTTCAAATCGAAATTGAGAAATCTTATATCAAAGTTGCTGAATCCGTTGATTACAAGGTTCGAATACAAAATCCAGAATTCTAAACTCCTAGAATTTCCTATTGTATCAACCTCCACTCGATTTGAGCCCAATCGAGATTTCCTGCAAGCTTCACAATCAATCCACCGGTTCCACGACCTATTTGCGAAATCCACTGATTCCCAAAACTCTCGCTGCGGCTGAATCTGACTTGTAAACTTGACTTACAAAACCCTCAAGAACACGTCCGTTCTTGAAGGAAAACCCAGCTGGTTTTTCCCTTGAAATCTTCTATCAATCTTCAACTCAGCTGGATCTACGATCGTACCACTGAACGTTGTCTCTAAAGTCTTCAATTCACAGGACAGCAAACACTCTTGTTGATGTTCTTGAATAAGATCTTTGAGAAGATGATAAAGATGTCTTGATTCTAGATTTCAAGCTTGCTCAACAAAATTGAAGTTCCAACACACCATAAACCCTATCTTGATGTGTTCTTCAATGTTCAATCACTACTGAAAATTCGTATGCACAATTTCTGTAATCTGTGATCTATGTTAAAAATGAAAAACAAATGCATATATATATTGCAGAAACTGTTAGTCAAAATAACGGAAGAATGAATCGATCCCAGTGAGCATGAATCGATTCATACTTATTGATTTTTAGAAAAACAGAATTGATTAAACTGTATGAATCGATACAACACAAGATGAATCGATTCATTTTGCGAAAACCAGAATTCACACTACAGCATGAATCGATTCAAGCCATAATGAATCGATTCATTATGCGTATTTTTCAGCAAGTTCATAAACAATGAAAACCAGAATTCACACTACAGCATGAATCGATTCAAGCCATAATGAATCGATTCATTATGCGTATTTTTCAGCAAATTCATAAACAAAGAAGATCAAAAGAGCCAAAGTGATAAAAACATATGCCTTAACATAGAACAATCATAAAACACTTTAAAATTCATAATCGATCAAAAACTAAGAGGCTCACAAACTCCCCTTTTTTGATGATGACAAATTTTGAAGTGAGAGAGAGAGAGAGAACTCCCCCTGAGTTTGTGCTCATCATTGCTGTCACACGTTTTCTCCCCCTTTGTCAACAGCAAGAAAGGGTTATAGAGGATGGGAAAAAAACAGCAAAACTAAGATATAATGGCAAAAATCACTCACAAAGAATGAAAAAGAAAGCGCAAACAATTGAAACAAAAGCAAATGACATAACAAGCAGTGAAATTATCAAGAAAAGTTACGAATTACAAAGCCAAACCAAAACAAAATGTTCAAACATGAATTACAAAAGAAACTTAAGCAACACACAAATATGAAATGCAAAATGAAATGCTTCAATGAGGGGTATGGCCACCACACGACTCCGCATCATCACGGTCGGGGTCACGGAAGCTTGGAGGAGGCGGTGGAGGAGGCATCTCATCTGGATTCTGCCCCATAAACGCATAACGCCGAAAACGCCTCTGGACTTCGGTACTTTGAAACCTTTCCATAATGCCCGGGTGCGAACGACAGTCATCCATAAAGCCTGACATCTCATTATAAAATACTTGATGCCACTTAACTAGCTCAGTATGCCAAGAATATTGGTTATGGTACATGCGAGTATGGTCATCGTGCCACTCACGATGCTCCTTATGCCATTCAGATTGCTGGACATACCAAGCACGAGCTTCCTCATGTCGGGCCTTGTTTGCCACTTCCATTTGTGCAAACATATCGGTGAGATAAGCTGGGGCAGCAGTGGAGGAGGTTGGTGCAGCCGTCGAGGGAGCAGGATCATAATTAGTGGGAGACCACCTTTGTGGTATCCACTCACCCCAACCGGTGTTTACCGGTGCATCAGGAGAAGGAATTTCAGCTTCTTCCATATCTTCATCTCTGATTTCTTCGACATATACGTGTTCAACCGGGTTATAAAAGTTGTAAATGCGAGTACGTGTGCTACGTTCAAAGAAGTAGTAACACCGACGCTCGATGTCCCAGCGATACCCCATGTGAGAAAGTGTAGCATTGTTGAATTCCTGCACACTTGAGACTGGTAGAAGAGGCACAGGAGGAAAAGTAACTTTCCAAAACTTCAGAATCCTCATGATTTGAGAAGCATAGGCAAGAGTTATGTTCTTGGAGCTGTTTCGTGTCAGGAAGATGCGCTTGACAAAGTAATTTGCCCTATTCAGTGGAATCTTTTTCTGCAAAATGTATAGCAAATGAATATTCGGCTTGTCCAGACGAGAATGACCACCGGACCTTGGACGCAATATGTGCGAAAGAATCCAATGCAGGATCCGTGGTACACTTTTGATCATCCCTGAAGTTAGTTGCTCATCATCAGCAAGGGGTCTATCCAACTTAGAAATGGATGCACAGAATGCCTTCAATTTAAACTCAGTTTCGAAATTTTGATCATGCCACATCTGTAAATCGTCCAACTCAGATGGCATACCAAACACAGTAGCCCAGTCAGCAGCTTCAAAACGATATGTTCTTGTTCCAATCAAGCATTTAAACATATATCCTCTTGCAGTTCTTACACCAGCATAGAAAGCACGTATAAAATCCTCATGATATTCATCTTTAACATATAAAAAGAAACCAAAGTTTTGTGCTTCCACCAAACCAGCAACTTCTTCTAATCCTAGAGTTCGAGCATCACTAGGATCAAACATATGAGGTTTCATAACTAACCTTGATTTGAAGGAAGTTTCAAATTCTTCCATGACAGCCGGATGAAGGATAGCAGCCCCGGATGGAGGGATTTCTGGAACAGGAGGAGCTTGAGAAGAAGACCCAATATGTTCCTTTCCTTTTCTCTGGCTTCTTTCTCTTGGCACCATGACTCTTGGAGGCATTGTGAAGTTTTTAGGGTTTGAGAGAAGAAGAGGGTTCTTTAGGTTTATGATGCAAATGATGTAACTAATGTAATGAGATAATGAGAGACATAATGGAGATAATGGGGTATTGAAACAGTTACAAATGTAATAGGGAATGCTGATGTGTCGATTCATTAAAGAAAAATTGAAATTTCGCCAGTATGAATCGATTCATGGATGTATGTATCGATTCATTTTTCGAAAAATTTTAAAAGATAACTGCTATGAATCGATTCAAGAGAGTATGTATCGATACATACTGTAACTGTCTAAAAAAATTGACAAAATTAATTCATGAATCGATTCAAGCTAGTTGGGATCGATTCATATTGCGAATTTTTATTTTGTAAATGAGAATGAATCGATCCAAGTGAGTATGAATCGATGCATACTGTAACTGAATTTTAAAAAGTCTGTAAAATTAAATCATGAATCGATTCATGAATGTTGGGATCGATTCATATTGCGAAATTTTGAATATTTCAGTGATTTTTCAAGAATTGACACACTTATGCAGAAGCAAAACACTCATTATGCATTTAAATGAAATACAACAAGGTATGCAAACTTAAGAATACTAAAAATCCAAGTTCAAACATTCATATAAACAGAAATTCATGTAAACCAATGATCATTAATCAAACCATACATTGATCATATATCATTATCAAGGAGAGGAGAGGAAACGATATTACCTCCATCGTAGTATTCTCATACGGCACTATAGGCTACAATCAAAACTTTGCAAATATGATGAGATAAATAGAAGTAATGTCAATCAAGCTTAAGACACCAAAGCGGAGAGATCAAGAATTCCTAACTCGCGACGAATGTTGAAGAACGGTTCAGTTGCCAAAGGTTTAGTGAAAATGTCAGCAAGCTGATTTTTAGAATCAACATGCTCAAAAATGACATCCCTTTTTTCAACATGATCGCGAAGAAAGTGATGTCGAATCTCAATATGTTTGGTGCGCGAGTGTAAAACAGGATTCTTAGTGAGGTTAATGGCACTAGTGTTGTCACACTTAATTGGAATACGTTTAAGTTCAATATCAATGTCTTGTAATTGTTGTCTTAGCCACAGAATTTGAGCACAACAGCTACCGGCTGCGACATACTCAGCTTCTGCAGTAGACAAAGCTATGGATACTTGCTTTTTACTATGCCAACTTATCAAAGAATTTGAAAACAGATGACAAGTGCCACTAGTGCTTTTCCTATATGATTTGCAGCCAGCAAAATCAGAATCAGAATAACCTACTAAGCTACAATCACTTACTTTGGAATACCAGAGCCCATATTTAGGTGTTCCATTGAGATACCTAAATATACGCTTGACTGATTTTAAGTGAGACTCCTTAGGATTTGATTGATATCTTGCACACATACACACACTAAACATGATGTCTGGTCTAGACGCAGTAAGATACAAAAGAGATCCGATCATACCTCTATACCTCTTGACATCAACACACTTACCATGTTCATCTTTATCCAAGTTTCCATTGGTAGGCATAGGAGTGTCAATTGATTTAGAATCATTCATTCCAAACCGTTTGAGCAGCTCTCTACAGTATTTTGTTTGACATACTGCTGTACCTTCATCAAGTTGCTTTATTTGGAGGCCTAAGAAGTAATTCAACTCCCCCATGAGACTCATCTCAAACTCACCCTGCATAACATTAGAAAATTCCTCGACCAAGTGTATGTTAGTTGAACCAAATATGATATCGTCTACATAAACTTGAACTAAAAGAATGTGTTTTCCTTTGTGTTTGATGAAGAGTGTATTATCCACTTTACCTCTAGAATATCCATGATCAAGTAAAAATTTACTAAGTCTTTCATACCACACACAAGGTGCTTGCTTAAGACCATATAAAGCACGTTTTAACTTGTAGACATGATCTAGATATTCATGATTTTCAAAACCAGGAGGTTGTGAAACATATACCTCTTCATTTATAACACCATTTAAGAACGCACTCTTTACGTCCATTTGGTAAAGCTTAAAATTCATGGAACACGCATAGGCAAGCAAAAGCCGTATAGCTTCGAGGCGAGCAACAGGAGCATAAGTCTCCTCATAATCTATGCCCTCCTCTTGGTTATACCCTTATGCTACCAAGCGTGCCTTATTTCTAGTTATCACCCCGCTTTCATCTAGTTTATTCCTAAAAACCCATTTGGTGCCTATGATGTGATGATCTCGCGGACGAGGGCAAGTTCCCAAACATCATTTCTCTTAAATTGATTTAGCTCTTCTTGCATGGCCATTAGCCAAAATTCATCAACCAAGGCCTCTTTGGCGTTTTTAGGTTCCACTTGTGATACAAAAGCGAAGTGAGAACAAAAATTACTTATCTTAGAACGAGTCAAGACTCCCTTTGAAATGTCTCCCAATATATTGTCTATGGGATGGTCTTTAGAGGATTTCCAAGCTAGTGGAAGATCCTTTACTTCGGATGTTCCTTCCTCTTTATCTTTTTCAATACATGTATCTTCCTCCTTCTCAATAGCAACCGCTTCGGATTGATCAATTTCCGAACCAGCTTCTTTGAGTATTTCTTGTGTAGATACACCTGCATCATTAAAAGGGATACCTTTTCCGACAATTTTTGGGTAAGACTCATCAAAAGAAACATGGACAGATTCTTCGACAGAAAGTAAACGCCTATTATAAACTCTATATGCTTTGCTTGATTGAGAGTAACCTAGAAAAATGCCTTCATCAGCTTTGGTATCAAACTTCCCAAGATTTTCCTTACCGTTATTCAAGACAAAACATTTACAACCGAACACATGAAGATGAGACAAGTTGGGCTTTCTTCCTTTTAGGATTTCATAAGGAGTTTTATTCAAAATAGGACGAATTAGAATCCTATTGAGAACATAACAAGCCGTACTTATTGCATCGGCCCAAAAGTATTTTGGTAAGCCACCCTCATTGAGCATTATTCTTGCCAATTCCTCTAAAACTCGATTTTTCCGTTCCACAACACCGTTTTGTTGTGGAGTTCGAGGAGCTGAAAAGTTATGCTCAATGCCATACTTGTCACAAAATTTATCAAAGAGGTGGTTTTGAAATTCACCTCCATGATCGCTTCGGATTGTAACTATTTTAGAATTCATTTTATTTTGGGACAGCTTTGCAAAACTTTTGAAAGCAGAATATGTTTCATCTTTGCTTTGAAGAAATATAGTCCAAGTAAATATAGAGTAGTCATCTACTATTACAAAACCGTAATAGTTTCCACCTAAGCTCTTTGTCCTAGATGGTCCAAAGAGATCCATATGGAGAAGCTCAAGGGGTCTTGAAGTTGAAATTATATTTTTAGATTTGAAAGAGACCCTTGTTTGTTTTCCCATTTGGCAAGCATCACATAGGTGGTCTTTTGAAAACTTTATTTTTGGAAGACCTATCACTAGATCCTTGGATATAACCTTGTTAAGCAAATCGAAATTAACATGCGCTAAGCGTCTATGCCATAGCCATGAATCATCATTTAAGGCAACTAGACATTTAGTTCTTGTTAAGGATACACTCAAAAGATCAAGCATATATATTGTTTACTCTAACTCCCTTAAACACAACATTTTGTTCGGTATGTTCAATTTTGCAACATGTTTTTGTGAAAGACACTTTATAACCTTTGTCGCATAGTTGACTTATACTTAACAAATTGTGTTTAAGTCCCTCTACAAGATGTACATCAGAGATAGTAGTGGTAGAGGGATTACCTACACTACCTTTACCAAGTATTTCTCCTTTGTTATTGTCTCCATAAGTAACATACCCCTTTTTCTTTGCTTTGAAGTCAATAAAAAGCGATATGTCACCCGTCATGTGCCTTGAACATCCGCTGTCCAGAAACCATCTTCCTTCCATGGATGCAAGACACTCATCCTACAATATCAAAAGAGAGAAGTAGGTACCCAATTTTTATTGGGTCCAAGTGGGTAAGTAATAACATGGTTGCCTTTAGGCTTCCATTGGTAAATGCCTTTAGGAACAAGAAATCTTCTAAACTTGCATTTCTCAATGGTATGGCCAGCACGACAACAATAGTGACAAACACTACGATAATGATAATGTTTACTATTAGTCTTTAAATCCTTTGGAACAAAAGAATATTTTGCATACGGAGGATTTAATGACTTTTTGAACAATCTAGTATCAACGGCATAAGTAATCTTAGGTTGCAAGGCTTTCTCCAACTTGGCTTTAAGAGAGATAACCTCTTGTTGCCAAATGTGGCACCTTTCACAATGTCTAATTTTACTACAGCCATCAATATTAATAGCTTTTGAATTTTCTGCAATACTAGCTTTTAAGCATTCTAAATCTTTTTCAGCATATTGTACTTTACCTTCCAAGTAAGAGAAAATTCTTTTATCGGAAGCTAACCTTTTAAATGCTTATTTAGCTTCATTATGCAGTTTTTCAAAAGGTACTTTTAATTCAGAAAAAGATAAGGAAGAGAAGTTGTTATAATAAGCTTGTTTTACCTTTTTATCATCATTTTTCTTCTTGTGATGGGACTGATTTTTGGTGTGAGCCATAAGACACAAATTTGCGGTTTCATCGCTATCACTTGTGCATTGTGTACTTGATGAATCACTATCACTTTCCCAAGCAATGTAAGCTCTTCTTTGCTTATTATTATACCTTCTTGGAGGAGCTTTTCCTTTATCCTTTTTCTTTAGAGGGCAATCCGTTTTATAATGATCGGACTTGCCACAATTAAAACAAGACCCTCTTTCTCTATTCTTCTTAACTTCTTCTTGTTTTGTATCCATAGATTGTCTTCTAAAGTTTATGAGATTTTTGTCGGAATGCTTTATTCCATTCTTTCGAATGAATCTATTATATCTCCTAACAAAAAGTCCCATTTCTTCGTCACCGGAGTCTTCGTCACTACTTGACTCATTGTTGCTTAGCTCTTTTTGTGAGGACTTTGAGTTTGAAGCCATAAGAGCTATAGGCCTCTTCTCACCCTCTTTGTCTTTGTTCTTCTCTTTTCCCTTTTTGCTTTTGTTTTCAAACTTTTCTAGACTTTCTAGTTCTTGCTGATGTTCCTCCAGCTTTCCAAACAAAGTAGTCATTGTGAGTGTCGTTAGATCATTGGCTTCCTTGATAGCTGTCACTTTAGGTTGCCATTCCCTGCTAAGACATCTCAGAATTTTATTAGTTATCATTGGAAACTGGTTTTCCAAGTGCATTCAAACGATTAATAAGATGAACAAATCTCTTTTTCATCCCAATCGTCTTCTGGTTTAGGTACTATGGCTCCTGCCTCATTCATCATGGTAATTTGAAAAGGACCATTTTGAATAGCAGCCCATACGCGCCTATCAACAGAATTTATATGTACTCGCATGCAGTCTTTCCAATAGCCATAATTTTCACCGTTGAAAACAGGAGCTCTATTGTACGCCCCCTTTGGTTCATAATCCATAACGTTACAGGCAGCCACAAAGCACCAGCGAACCGGTGCTCTGATACCACTTGTTAGACGCTGCGGCGAGTGATCTAGAGGGGGGGTGAATGGATCACACCCTTGTTTTCACGGATTTAAAACTTTTTCAGAGTTTTCAAAGTATTATGGAAGCAAAGGTCCCGAATAGAATAAGCGTCTATTCTGAACCGGCCACTAGAAGACCAGACAAGCGATAACGTGCTGGATTTAACGATTGCTATGATAAAGAATAAACCACACGATATGAAAACAGTTGAATGCACCTATCACTAAATCAATTTCCAATGAATCGAAACACAAATTTAATACGAAAGTAAAGATAGAGAGAAGAAACAATACGCCGAGATTTGGTAAGAAAGTTCCCCACGGTCGTCCTCGCGTGTGGGTACGTCTCCCTCTCAATTTCAAATCGAAATTGAGAAATCTTATATCAAAGTTGCTGAATCCGTTGATTACAAGGTTCGAATACAAAATCCAGAATTTTAAACTCCTAGAATTTCCTATTGTATCAACCTCCACTCGATTTGAGCCCAATCGAGATTTCCTGCAAGCTTCACAATCAATCCACCGGTTCCACGACCTATTTGCGAAATCCACCAATTCCCAAAACTCTCGCTGCGGCTGAATCTGACTTGTAAACTTGACTCACAAAACCCTCAAGAACACGTCCGTTCTTGAAGGAAAACCCAGCTGGTTTTTCCCTTGAAATCTTCTATCAATCTTCAACTCAGCTGGATCTACGATCGTACCACTGAACGTTGTCTCTAAAGTCTTCAATTCACAGGACAGCAAACACTCTTGTTGATGTTCTTGAATAAGATCTTTGAGAAGATGATGAAGATGTCTTTATTCTAGATTTCAAGCTTGCTCAAAAAAATTGAAGTTCCAACACACCACAAACCCTATCTTGATGTGTTCTTCAATGTTCAATCACTACTGAAAATTCGTATGCACAATTTCTGTAATCTGTGATCTATGTTAAAAATGAAAAACAAATGCATATATATATTGCAGAAACTGTTAGTCAAAATAACAGAAGAATGAATCGATCCCAGTGAGCATGAATCGATTCATACTGATTGATTTTTAGAAAAACAGAATTGATTAAACTGTATGAATCGATACATCACAAGATGAATCGATTCATTTTGCGAAAACCAGAATTCACACTACAGCATGAATCGATTCAAGCCATAATGAATCGATTCATTATGCGTATTTTTCAGCAAGTTCATAAACAATGAAAACCAGAATTCACACTACAGCATGAATCGATTCAAGCCATAATGAATCGATTCATTATGCGTATTTTTCAGCAAATTCATAAACAAAGAAGATCAAAAGAGCCAAAGTGATAAAAACATATGCCTTAACATAGAACAATCATAAAACACTTTAAAATTCATAATCGATCAAAAACTAAGAGGCTCACATATGCAGCATAGCATACTTCCTTGTAAGCAAGCTAACAGAAAGTTTGCCTTTGACTGGCCAAGTTTTGACCTGGTTGGCAGTGATGATCTTGCAAACTTGGTTGTCAGTTTTCCCCAGCTCATTAGGCCCATCAGATTCTCTCCCTAGGTAATGATTTATAACTCTAGGAGAGAATACAACACATCTCCCTCTTACATAAACCTTTCTGAATTCTTCTGACTTTCCATCAGCACAGTCTTCTTGCAGATTGACAATGAACTCCTTGACCAGCAGCTCATAGCAGGGTGAAAAATTTGAAATAGTCTTGAATAAGCCAGTAGAGGATATTAAGTCAATTACCTCAGTGCACTCCAGTGCATTGCTGCCCAGCTCTCTTTCCAGTGCCACCCTTCTTTGGTAGACATACTTCCATTTGCTCACACTTGACACATGATGAAAGGACACATTGTCCAGAGGAGCTTCTGGAATAGCAGAGGTAGACCTGGGAGGTGCTGGTTTCTTCCTTGGTTGGGATGTTGGGACATCCTCTTCAACATCTGAATCAGGTGGAGTTGCAGCTTTCCTCTTCTGGGTACTCACCTTGCTCCATTGTTTAGTAGGTCCAAATGCAACTTTGACCTTGTCATTCTTTGGAGTAGGCTGTTTCTTTTCAGGAGTTGCATGTCTAGCAGGCTTCTTCTCCTTCCTAGCCCTAAGCCTTTTGGCTATGCTAGGGTCAACAGATGCAATGATCTCTGTGTCAGAGTCATCATCTATGGTTTCAACAGGAGGAGGTTGAGAAGCCTCCTTTTCAGCAGATGGATCAACAGAAGCTTGGTCATTAGTGGCTTCATCATCATTATCATTTGAGGCCTTGTTCTGGTCCTCAGATGTTTCAACATCTATTGGGACATCCTGTTGAGCAGGAGTGTCTTCTTCAGCCTGATTGCTTTGTTCTTCTTGTGGAGCAGGCATGCTGTTCAGGGGAACAGATACCCCACGCACCACTCTTTGTTCAGATAGAATCATGTTCACAAGATGCTTGATGGATGCATCCACATAGTCAGAAGCTTTGGGGGTGGTGTTTGAGGCTGAAGGAATCCCCTTGCTTTTGCTGAACACAGGTTCCTTTGCTCTTCTCACATTTGGAGTTCTAGGTTTTTGAGCAAGAGGAACACTTCCTCTGATTTCGTCTATGGGAGTAGTATCCATTGGTACCATAGAGATTGGGGTTGCATGCACCACATCTTCTTGGTTGAGATTCTCATCCATGATGTTAGGGTTTTGATGTTGAGACATTTTTCGAATGTGGTGAAAGAAGAGTTTAGGTTTGATTGATTTTGATGAGCTCAGAAAATCAGCTTTAGCATGCAAATGGTTTTGAGGAGATAGTGAGGAGATGAAGAGCTGAGAACAAGTTTGAGCTTTTATAAATTCCGTTACTGGTGGAATTCTAAAAAGTGGAATACACAGAGTTACTGACCAGAATGGTGTTGCCATCTGGTGATCATGCCACACGATGTCATAGGACATGTTGGCACTTCTCCATAACTGCTATATTTCACATAAGCAGATTCCCAATTTACCCCTTAGGTTTTCAAATTGGGTAGCATCCAAAGCTTTAGTAAATATATCAGCCAATTGCAGATCTGTGGCTACATGTTCTAATGAGATCAACTTCTCTTCCACAAGATCTCTGATGAAATGATGTCTGATATCAATGTGCTTGGTCCTGCTGTGTTGGATAGGATTCTTTGATATGTTAATAACACTTAAATTGTCACAGTACAATGTCATGACATCTTGTGGGACATTGTAATCTGTGAGCATTTGCTTCATACATACCAACTGTGAACAACTGCTACCAGCTGCAATATATTCAATTTCAGCAGTGGATAAGGATACACAATTTTGTTTCTTACTGAACCAAGAAATCAAATTGTTTCCTAGAAAGAAGCATCCTCCTGATGTGCTCTTTCTTTCATCAGCACTTCCAGCCCAGTCAGCATCACAAAAGCCAGTAAGAATTGGTTCACATCCATGAGAGTACATTATGCCATAGTCACAAGTACCATTGACATATTTCAAAATCCTCTTAACCTGGTTTAGATGGCTTACTTTTGGTTCAGCTTGATATCTTGCATATACACCTACTGCAAAAGCTATATCTGGTCTGCTAGTAGTCAGATATAATAGGCTTCCAATCATGCTTCTGTATAAGCTTTGGTCCACATTCTCACCCTTGTCATCCTTTGTCATCTTTAAATGAGTGGGGGCATGTGTTCTTTTGTGACTTGCATTGTCCATCCCAAACTTCTTGACAGTGTTCTTTGCATACTTGCTTTGGGATATGAACATGGAGTCCTCCATCTGCTTGATTTGCAGTCCAAGAAAGTAGGTTAGTTCACCTACTAGGCTCATCTCAAACTCATATTCCATTTGAGTAACAAAATGTTTAACCATCCTGTCTGACATCCCACCAAAGACTATGTCATCTACATATATTTGAGCAATCATGACATTTCCTTCTTCATCCTTCACAAACAAGGTTTTGTCTATTCCACCTTTCCTGTACCCTTGTTTTATGAGAAAAGTGGTCAATATTTCATACCATGCTCTTGAGGCTTGCTTCAGACCATAAAGAGCCTTCCTTAGTTTGTATACATGATCTGGACAGCTTGGATCAACAAATCCCTTAGGCTGCTCCACATATACCTCCTCATTAAGATATCCATTTAGAAAGGCACTTTTCACATCCATTTGAAATAGCTTGAACTTCAGGATACAAGAAATTCCTAAAAGTAGTTTGATTGATTCAAGCCTTGCTACTGGTGCAAAGGTTTCATCAAAGTCTACTCCTTCAATTTATGTGAATCCTTGAGCTACAAGTCTAGCCTTATTCTTTGTAACAACTCCATGCTCATTTGACTTGTTCTTGTACACCCACTTAGTGCCAATCACATTTATGTCATCAGGCCTAGGAACAAGATCCCACACTTCATTCCTTGTAAACTAGCCTAATTCTTCTTGCATAGCAGAAATCCAGTACTCATCATTCAGAGCTTCCTTGATGTTTTTAGGTTTTATCTTTGAAACAAAACAAGAACCTGAAATCATCTCTCTTGATCTAGTGATTACACCACTGTTGGGATCACCAATTATCAGATATTTAGGATGATCCTTCTGGATTCTGATGGAGGGAGGTTTGCTGGATTGTTCTGTCCTTGCCTCAGTTAGAGTGAAGTCAGGATTATCACTCTTTATTTCAACTTCAGTCTGACTGTCAGCAGATGTTCCAACATCATCAGCAACATCTGCAGGGGCATCATCAATAATCACATTTATTGACTCCATTATAACCTTGGTTCTGGAATTAAATACTCTATAGGCTCTGCTATTTAAGGAGTATCCAAAGAAAATCCCTTCATCACTTTTAGGATCCATCTTTCTTCTTTGATCCTGTTGCACCCCAAAATTTTCCCTCACAATACAAGACTTTGTGTGCTAAGAAGGTTCACAAGGTTCACAAGGTTCACAATACTTATAAGACCTTTCATGAGGTTCATGAAGTCTACAAGACACTTTATGAGGTTCACAAGGTTCACAAGACCTCCCATGAGGTTCACAAGGTTCACAAGACCTCCCATGAGGTTCACAAGGTTCACAAGACATCTTATGATGGTTCACAAGGTTCACAAAGTTCACAATGGGTCAGAAGAGTTGACAATCCCCTCAGACAATGCACCTCCTAAGCAGTGCATCCAAAACTAGGGTTTTGACTTTAATCAGGCTAAATGGATTTCCAAGACTTCAAGTGAGCTTCATAACATCTTATATGTGTGTAAGAACCCCCATGACAAGTTTCAAGACTTTTCTCAAAAGTTTGCTCAGTCAGATGATCAGATAAGTCAAAATCAGTCAAAGTAGTTAAAAAGTCAAACTGAGGTCAACTGTGGTCAAACCAAAGTCAAACTTCATGATTTTTTTCCAACATCAAGTATAAGAAGTAAAATTCATCATTTGATTAAGGGTTGATCATGATTCATCAAGGATATTTCAGATCATCAAGAATCAGGAGTTTCTAAATTAGGGTTTCCTCAAGAAAAGTCAACTGAACTTTGACCAGCCATAACTTTCACATGCTTCATCACAAATTTTCCATCCAAAGCTCATTTTGAAGGAAATTTAATTCTCTACAACTTTGTGTCTCACAAGCCAATCCCAAAAATGCTTCATTTGGAAGGTATGAGCTAAGACATTATAGGTCCTTTTGAAAGTCAACAAAAAGTCAACAACTTCAAAAGGGCATAACTTGAGAATGGTGAATGATATGAACATGAAACCAGTGGGGTTGGTTAGAGGACTCTTCAAGCTTTCCAAAATGTCCACGAACACCCTCATAGCCTTAAAATTGAAGGATATGTGCCCTTGCAAAGTTGGGAAATTTTTGGTTAGTTTATGAAGAAAATGGAGGTCTAAAACCAATTTTTTCTAAATGGGCTTGCCATATGATGACCCAATCCATACTATGACCTCATGCACGACCCAAGTCAACAAAAATCAGATTTTTTATCATTTTATTTTTATTTATTTTGATTTAATTCATTAAAAATCATTTTAAATTAAAATAAAATATAAAAGTCAAAGATTAAAAAAAGATTAAGCTTCTAGAAATTCATAAATATGATTGGGATCAAAGTGGTAAGAGGATCATGATGATTGCCTAAAATAGCAAGTGTTTATGCAAAAATATTTGATTTTTAAAGCCTATCTTTTTGAATCTTTTTGGATCAAATTCTTCACACAATGATCAATCTTTTCTGACCTAATTCATTGCTCTATAAGTACATTGCATAACCCTAATCACTATGGACGAATTCCAGCCTCCAAAGTGTAAGTTTGCATTTTCAAAAAACCTCTCCAAACTCAAATTCGGATTTTAACATACAAGGCATTAGAAGAACGTTTCTGGGCAAAGAAGTTGAAGAAACCGTGAGTAACCCGTGAGATGCCATGTTAGGGTTTTGAGCTTGAAATTGGGGTTCTTTGATTTAGCCTATATAAATACCTTTTAATGACATAAATAAGATGAATGAACTGTATTGATCATGTTGGCATGATCAATTTGGCAAAATTGTATGTGTATCAAATATTGTGAATTTCGTAGGTTTTTGAATGCAGGAAAAATCGCAGGTAAATTTGTAGCAATTTTCGCAGCAAAATTCAAATATCCAGAGGTTGAAGATGACTCCCTGCGCGCGCGTTCTGGAATTTGAATTTGGGTTTAATATTTTTACGTTTTGTTTCTATTTTATATCACAAGCTTATGCTTGTCCCAGTGGAAGGAAGCGCATGTGTATTGCTTATGGGCAGGAGTTCGAATCCTGGCTTCACCATTTTTTCTTATTTTTTCACATAACTAGCAGCCTTAATATATTATGAATTGTGATGGTTATATCAACAGGTTCGCTCTCCCAGCTGGAATGGTTAAGGTGCTTTTGTGATATTGTGAAGGTCCTGGGTTTGATCCCCCCAGGCCTTTTGCTTTTTCTTTCTTTTTTCTGATTTTCAGGTTTAAGGCATAAAATCAATTGGACTCACCCTTTCTTCACCAGCGCACAGGCTGGCCCAGTGGCAAGGCTCTTCTGTATCCAGGTAAAGGACCTGGGTTCAAATCCCAGGTCCTGTTTTTTTGGTTTATATTATTTTTGTTTTATTTTCTTATTATTTCTTTATACTATTTTTTTCTAAAACTAATTTAAATGCTTTTCTAAAAAGAAATCAATATATGTAAATAAATTTTCTCTTAAAGAACTTATATTATATAATTGTACACTATTTAATAATTTTGCATATTAAATATATAAAACCTAATTATTTTCTTTATAAACATAATTCATCTTAATAAAACTCTAATTCTTTTTTTTTAAATTCATAAACCCTAATTTTTCTTCTTCTATTTGTTTAATATTATTATATATTATATTTATAATGTAATTAAAATTCTTAATCCAATTTTTATTAAATGTATAAATTGCTTATAATTTAAATTTTTGTACATACATATGTTTAAAAAAATTAAAATACTTAATTTATTTTCTATAATATGTAAATATTCTATAATTGTTTATAATTTAATTTTGCATGTAAATAATTTTATTATATGTTTATTATATGTTTAAAAATTGCTAATTTAATTTTTGTAATTATAATTTATTTTTCATAATATGTTCATAATTGATTTAATTTTATAATTTACATATAATTTCAAATTTTATAATAATTAATATAATTGTTCATATTTTCTTATTAACCTTTAAAAAATTTGTTTATTATAATATTTTTGCTTATTTCATTATTATTATTATTAATTATGTTTATATGATTATTACTAACCCCATTTAATTTAGTATTATTTATATTATTATTATTATTTTCACTAACCCAATTTTTATTATTATTATTTACTATTTTTGCTTATTTATTTAAATTGCTTTTATTATTGTTATTGTAATTGCTCCTGGATGTAATATTTTATAATGTTTAAATTATTTATTTTATGCCATGGTTAGTAAATAGGGAGTGTAACATGTATGTTTATTTAAAATTAATTTAGATCACTTGATTTTAAAAGATAAATATTAAATGGAACACTCACACACGTAAGTCGATCTTTGATCGCCATCTCACTTCCTTAGGGATACCTCTCATTGTTGCCTAATCAAAAGGTCAAGTAGGGTGTATAAAGCAAAAGTCCCTCAAAATAAAGTCATCTAGTCCCTTAACAGATAAAAGATCAAGTCCCTTTCGAATGTTGCCTTCGTAATGATCTTGTCCCTTTCGAATAAAGATGATAGTCCCTCCAAAATTGCTTATACACCCCACAGTTGCCTACATTAAACAGATGACCCTTACTTGTTCCTCACATCCAAGGTAATGACTACCTATTCCTTAATAATAGGGATAGTCTTACCACTTAAGGGATTCAAGAACAGAAAAGACTAAAACTTAGGGTAGGTTCCTCATAGTTACTTGCTCACTCTTCAAAACTTTTCAAACACTTCACACTTTCAAACAATTTTCAAAACAAAGGTTTTTTACGCATCTGTACATGGATCATTATCAAACTCTTATGAAAATTTCTATTCACACACTTCATATTTCAAAAAAACAATTTAAAGTGAGCTAAGTAACTAAGAGCCCATGGATAACCATGGATGTAAAGGGTGCTAATACCTTCCCTTTACATAACCTACCCCCCGGACCCAAAAATCTTTTAAAAAGGTCTTTCCTGTTCTTTTATGCCTTTCCTTTGGATTAAATAAAAGTCGGTGGCGACTCTTGCTATCCGCAACATAACGTCAGTTCTCCCACCGTGTTACAGAACTGGCGACTCTGCTGGGGATTTAATAAAGAGGGGTACCCTTAGGAATTAGATCACTTTAAAATTGTTTGCCTTGTTTGCTTTATACTTACTTGTTGGGCTCTTATGTGTGAAAGATCCTAACCCGGGTCTAGTGTACCTTAGGTAAATGGCAATAGACCAAGGAAACTGTACGGCGTATACCAATATGGTTGATCTGGTGGTCATAGTTAGTGTGACTTCTTGGTTGGTGCTTATGTTCCTTAAGTCAAGTTGAGGATAATATGAGGCTGCCATATGTTGTCAATGCACTAACTAACTTTTAGAACCCTAGTCATCCCATCTTGGCCTTTAGAAAAGTAGTGAGGTAGCCGGCTTTGGTGCAGACTGAAGTTGGTTGACACTCGATACTACACTCATTGAGATCTTAAACTTGGAGGGTTTTGGTTGGCAAGTAAGTTGCCTACTGAACAACCACCCTTGTGAAGGATCAATGATATTGAGATCCCTTAGAACATGGTTACTTTTGTAGGACAGGATGAACCAACTAACTTCAGGGGAGGGTACTTACCTTGGAACCTCATACAAGCCTTTAAACCTAGGGCTATGGTGTGACTTGTTTGTGTGTGCCACATGTTTGTGATTGAGCATAACATCATGACATCATCATGCATCATAAGCATAGCATTTTCACTAACCATTTCAAGGACCAAAGGATTTATCTTTGTTCTTTGTTGTAGGTCATGGCTTCTGCTCGTAGAAACACCATCAGGATCAACTTTGTGGGCATACCTGCTAAGCTTAAAGAGTTGGTTTCTCAAGTGTCTGATCATTCCCAGTTCATCAAGAGACATGGTCACCTATTGGATCTAGTCACCTCAGGGTTCAATGAAGACATGATGAGTGTTCTGTTTCAGTTCTTTGATACTAAGCACCATTGCTTCACATTCCCTGGCTATCAGCTGGTTCCTACAATGGAAGAGTTCTCTAAACTTCTGGGTATACCTGTTCTTGATCAAAGACCCTTCACAGGCTTGGAGAAGGAGCTTAAACCAGAGGTTATTGCTGCAGTTCTACATCTGAAGAAGTCTGACATTGTTCTAGAAACGAGAAGCGGAGTTAAGGGTATTCTTGCCAAGGTGTTGATAGAGAAGGCTCAAGTATTCTTGAAGGCTATGAGCTACGATGCTTTTGAGGAGATCTTAGCCTTATTGATTTATGGCTTAGTGTTGTTCCCCAATCCTGACCAGTTCATAGACGTTCATGCCATCAACATATTCCTGAGTCACAATCCAGTGCCTACTTTACTTGGGGACATCCTGCACTCTCTTCACACCCGTACTACAAGGGCAAGAGGAACTTTGATGTGTTGCATACCATTGCTATCTAGGTGGTTTATTTCTCACCTTCCTCGCTCAGTAATGAAGAATGAGCAAGGGTTCAGGTGGTCCAAAAGGATCATGTCACTCTCGCATTCAGATATTCATTGGTGCTCCAGATCTATGGAGAATGTCACTATCATTGACCGTTGTGGGGAGTTTCCTAATGTGCCACTTCTAGGCATAAGAGGAGGCATTACCTACAACCCCTCTCTAGCTTTACGACAGTTTGGTTACGCTCGGAGTGACGGTCCTCATGACATGTTGATTCAGGGCATTGTGTTTGATTACGACAACGATCTTCAAGGTTACCGTCAGAGATTCATACGAGCATGGGGAAAAGTGAACAAGGTTGACAGCAATACTCTAGAGCCTAAGTATACTATTCCTATGGAGGCTTATCTCAGATGGGTGCGATCTCGTGCTCAGACTCTCATGATGCCATATCCTGCTATCCTGCCAGTTACCATGGAACCTGTTGCTGAAGGAGACACTGCTTATACCATCCTTCACCCAGACATGCCTACTGCCATGGAAGACTTGCAAAGATCCTGGATCCAGTTGAAGGAGCAAAGGGATACTTTCGAGGCTCATTACAAAGCAAGCCAAGAAAGAATCCTGGAACTAACAAAGCAACTTCACGAGGAACGGAATCTCAACTCATACCTCAACACAAAGAGGAAACATCCATGGGAGACTTAAAACCCCATCTCTTGTATTTATTTCATTTCATTTTCTGTAAGCCCAAGAGGAAAAACAAATTTATTACTAATAAAAGTTTACCTTCTTGTTTGTTTAAGCAAATTTAAATCCTGCGGTCCTTGAAAACATTGCATATGCATTCACATATCATTTCATTGCATTACAGGTTTATAATTGTGCACAGGTTTCTCACCTTCTCGCTGTTTATTTCAGCAATGGCTCTTGAACAAATTGTTAAGGATCTCCAGACACAAAATGCACAGTTTCAAGAGCTGATCCTGAACCTGACCAAGGGGCAGGATGAATTGAAGACACTGCTGGCCAAGAAGACTAAGAAGACTAGAAGGTCAGGTGGCCTGATCAACATGGGAAGAAGGTTCAAAGGTCTTGCCAAGACCAAAGAACCAGTTGAAGACTATGAGTCTGAAGAGTCTGAAAAAGAGGGAGGCAGTCTCCACAACACTATGGGGGACTCTGATTCTGAGGCTAATTACTATCATGAGCCTAATGAAGACAAATTCAAGATGTTGGTGGATAGAATGGATGCTATGGAGTTGCAGAAGTCTTCCGGGCTGGATTTTGAAGATTTGAGTCTGATATCTGGGGTAGTCATACCCATTGGTTTCAAGGTTCCTACCTTTGTTGTTTATGATGGGGTCTCTTGTCCCAAGCTGCATCTGAGATCTTATGTCAGAAGAATTCAACCTCACACTGCTGATAAGAAGTTGTGGATCCATTTTTTTCAAGAGAGCTTATCTGGAGCTCAATTGGAGTGCTATTATCAATTGGAGAGTGTCAACATCAGGGATTGGAATGATCTTGCTGAAGCTTTCTATAAGCAATATCAATACAATGCTGACTTAGCTCCCACTCGCATGCAGCTGCAAAGCATGTCTATGGGTGCCAAAGAAAGTTTCAAGGAGTATGCTCAGAAGTGGAGAGATTTAGCTGGAAGAGTTCAACCCCCTTTAACTGACAGGGAATTGGTTGATATGTTCATGTGTACGCTGAATGGTCCGTTTTACAGTCATCTCATTGGAAGCTCATCATCTGGCTTCACTGAGTTGATAATGACAGGAGAGCGCGTGGAGAATGGTATAAAGAGTGGCAAAATTCAAGTGGGTACTTCTTCATCAGGTGCTGCAAAGAAGCCTCCCACTGGGAAGAAAGAATCCAATGCTGTTTATGGTCAACCTGATCGTAATAGAAGGCATCAGTCTGTGAGTGCAGTTCATATTTCAAATCCAACTCCTGCAACAACAGAACAGCCACAGGGCAACCAACAGAGGGCTAGAAGGCAGTTCACAAAGATCAACATGTCGATGGCTCAGGCATTGCAACACTTGTTGAAGGCTGAACTTATTACTCTGAAAGAGGCTCCTCAGAATCCCAATGTTACCTCTCCCAGGTACAATCCCAATGCACGATGTGCATATCATTCAAACTGTCAGGGACATGATACTAATAGCTGCTGGGTCTTGAAGAACAAAATTCAAGATATGATTGAGGCTGGAGAAATTGGGTTTGACCCTCCGGGTACTCCAAATGTGATTACTGCTCCCATGCCAAATCATGAGAAGACTGTCAATGCCATTGATGAAGATTTACATATCTATTCAGTTGCAGAGTTTACCACATCATTGTCTGTTATCAAGAAGAAGTTAGTGCAAGTTGGGTTCTTTCCAGGTTGTCGTGAAGATTGTTTGTATTGTACCTATAAGTCGGATAGTTGCTGGAGATTGAGAGATGGAATTCAACGTCTCATGGATAAGTATACCATAGTGTTTGAGAAGACTCCATCGTCTGTAGAGAGTATGGTGGATCATATTACTCAAGGTAGAAGGACTGAAGAGGTTGACATGGTTGATAGAGCACCAGTAAGGATCACTTCAAAGGGACCTGTTAAAATCACTCATAAGCGTCCAATTAAGATTACTGCTGAAGGCCCTGTGAAGGTTGTTGCTGAAGCTAGAGTGGCTCCTATGGTCATTACCACTCCTGGTCCTATTCCGTATATGTCTGATAAAGCTGTGCCTTGGCATTATGGGTTTGATGTTTACATCCATGGTGTTAAGCAGGAGCCCTTAGCAGATGTGCCTATTGATGTTGATAATATTGCTGGATCTAGTAAGATCACACGAAGTGGAAGAGTCTTCTCTCCTCCAGTGACTTCCAAGAATGCAGTTACTCCTGCTGCTACCTCCACCACTGATGCTCGGGGCAAAGGTCCAGTTCTTGAACCTATACCTACTGATGTGCCAGCTGCTGATGATCTTGCTAAGCAGATGGAAGAAGTATTAAAGATCATTTGTAAAAGTGATTATGACATTGTTGATCAGTTGGGGCATACTCCCTCCAAGATTTCCATGTTGTCTTTGTTGTTATGTTCTGAAGCTCATGCCAAAGCTTTGATTAAGTTTCTGAACTGCTCATGTACCCAATGCAATTTCTGTTGACCAGTTTGAGAATTGTGTTGCCCACCTGACTTATGATAATGGGTTAGGGTTTTCTGATGCTGATTTGACCCCTGCCAAGAGGGATCATAACAGGGCTCTGCATATTTCAATTGAATGCAAGGGCACTACCCTGTCACATGTATTGATAGACAATGGTTCCTCTCTGAATGTGTTGCCCAAGGAAGTCCTGAATAAGCTGAGTCCCGAAGATGCTGTGCTGAAGCCCAGTAGTATAGTGGTAAAGGCTTTTGATGGTTCGAGAAGAGTGGTGCATGGAGAAATTGACCTGCCCATCAAAGTTGGTTCTCAGGTTTTTAATGCTACATTTTATGTGATGGATATTCGTCCTTCGTACTCTTGTCTGCTTGGTCGTCCCTGGATCCATGGGGCAGGTGCTGTAATCTCTACATTACATCAGAAGCTGAGATATCCGGTAGAAGGAAAGGTTGTTACTGTTTATGGAGAAGAAGAGTATTTTGTTAGTCATGTGAACACCTTCAAGTATCTGGAAGTGGAAGGTGAATACGTTGAAACTCCGTGTCAGACATTTGAAGTGGTTCCTTGGATTTTTAATGATTATGTAGCTCCTCCGGTTGTCAAGAAAGTTCCTGTGGTCACCAGAGTACCTCCAACAATGGCCTCCCTCAAAGATGCTAGAGCTGTAGTGGATGAAGGTGGTTGTACTGTTTGGGGTCAGCTTCCTGATATCCCATACAAGTCTGACAAATTTTGTTTGGGTTTCACTGCAGAGTCCCAGAAGGCTGTTCGTCGTGCTCGTGCTGTTCGTATCACCAATCAAGGGGTTATGAAAGATCAGATCAATGTTGTGGGAGACTATGATGAAGACTACAATCTGGATGCTTGGATCTTTCCTACTGTGGGTGCTGGACTCAATAATTGGAAAGCTGAAGATGTTATCCCTATCTCCTTTAGTCAGGAGTAAATACTATTACTGTGTTGTTGCTTTTAAGTTTGTAATTTCATGAACAATTAAAACTCTTAAGCCTTGTGCCTTACCCGGGGCACAATGGTGTGTTTGTTACGGGCTGTCATTTCATTTGCATACTACATTCAATAAAAATCAGTGGACGTTTCGTTTTCGTAAATATTGTGTTCCTTGTCTTTCTTTTCTTTTATTTTTGTTTTGTCAGCTATGTGTTCTTACACACACCCACATCACTAAAATGCAGATCCTCATCCACTCTGGATCCTGTTGATAACAGTTCTACTATTGCCAATTATAATTTCGAGAATCCGATCTATCAAACTGAAGACGGAAATGAGGACGATTGTGAAGTACCTGTAGAGCTTGCTAGGTTGTTACAACAAGAAGAGAAAGCTATACAGCCACATGAAGAGCCAGTCGAAGTTGTGAATCTAGGAACTGAAGAAAATAGGAAGGAAGTCAAGATAGGGGCTGATTTAGAGGACAGTGTCAAGAGCAGATTGATTCAGATGTTACGTGACTATGTGGAGATCTTTGCTTGGTCTTATGAAGATATGCCAGTGTTGGATACAAACATTGTAGTTCACCGTTTACCCGTAAAAGAAGATTGTCGTCCAAAGAAGCAGAAGGTTCGTCGTATGCGTCCTGAGATGTCAGAAAAGATCAAAGCAGAGGTAATGAAACAGTTTGATGCAGGGTTCTTAGCTGTGACGTCTTATCCTCAGTGGGTTGCAAATGTGGTACCAGTTCCTAAGAAAGATGGTAAGGTACGTATGTGTGTAGACTACAGGGATTTGAACAAGGCCAGCCCCAAAGATGACTTTCCGCTTCCTCACATTGATGTTCTGGTAGACAACACTGCTCAGCATAAGGTATTCTCTTTTATGGATGGTTTCTCTGGTTACAATCAAATCAAGATGGCACCTGAGGATATGGAGAAGACAACATTTGTTACACAGTGGGGCACTTTTTGTTATAAGGTGATGCCATTTGGTTTGAAGAATGCAGGGGCAACATATCAGCGTGCTATGGTGGCTTTGTTTCATGATATGATTCATCATGAGATAGAGGTATATGTGGATGATATGATAGCTAGGTCTCAGAATGAAGAACAACATCTTGATCATTTGCATAAATTGTTTGAGAGCTTGAAGAAATACAAGTTGAGATTGAACCCAAACAAGTGTACTTTTGGAGTTAGATCTGCTAAACTCCTGGGTTTCATAGTCAGTGGAAAAGGTATTGAAGTGGATCCTGCAAAAGTGAAAGCTATACGAGAGATACCTGCTCCCCGTACTGAGAAGGAGGTTAGAGGTTTCTTGGGACGACTGAATTACATTGCAAGATTTATTTCCCAATTAACTGCCATTTGTGAGCCAATCTTCAAGTTGTTGAAGAAAGACCAGGTGATGGAATGGAATGACGAGTGCCAGACTGCCTTTGACGAAATCAAGAGATATCTGCTGGAACCACCAATTTTGATGCCACCAGTTGATGGAAGACCATTGATTATGTACTTAATAGTGTTAGACAACTAAATGGGGTGTGTGTTGGGGCAACATGACGAGTCTGGTCGAAAAGAGCAGGCAATATACTACCTTAGCAAAAAGTTTACCGACTGTGAAACAAGATACTCACTGCTCGAGAAAACTTGCTGCGCTTTGGCATGGGCTGCTCGCCGACTAAGACAGTATATGTTGACCCATACTACCTTGTTGATTTCGAAGATGGATCCAATCAAGTACATATTTGAGAAACCTGCTCTCTCTGAAAGAATTGCAAGATGGCAAATGATCTTGACAGAATATGACATACAGTATACTACTCAGAAGGCCATCAAAGGAAGTGTTGTTGCTGATCATTTGAATCATCAAGAAGTGGATGATTACCAGTCAATGAGTTTTGAGTTCCCTAATGAAGACATTATGATTATTACCAAAGAACCTGGACAATATGACGGACCTGAACAAGGATCCCGATGGACTATGGTTTTTGATGGTGCCTCTAATGCACTTGGTAATGGTGTTGGTGTTGTGATTAGTTCCCCTGAAGGTTGTCATACCCCGATTACTGCAAGATTGTGTTTCTATTGTACCAATAACATGGCTGAGTATGAGGCATGTATCCTGGGTATTAAAGCTGCTATTGATATGAAGATTCAATTCCTTGATGTGTATGGAGATTCAGCCCTGGTAGTAAGTCAGATTAAAGAAGATTGGGATACCAAGCATGATAATCTCATTCCATACAGAGAACATGTGTTGTCTTTGATCCCACATTTCAAAGAGATTACCTTTGGATATATTCCACGAAGAGAGAATCAGTTGGCAGATGCACTAGCTACCATGGCATCCATGTTTGAGATCAGCTGGGATAATGAAGCTCCCAAGATTACTATTGATAGATTTGAAAGGCATGCATACTACAATGAGATTGACACATAAGGGGCAGAGGAGAAGCCTTGGTTCTATGAAGTAAAAAGATATCTTGAAGCTCAGGAGTTCCCTGAAGGGGCATCTGTCAAAGATAGGAAGTTTCTGAGAAGGTTTTCTGCTAAGTTCTTTTTGAGTAATGGCATTTTTTACAAGCGCAATCATGATTCAACTTTGCTTCGTTGTGTGGATAAGAAGGAAGCAACAGAGATTATGGAAGATATCCATGATGGGATCTTTGGCACTCATTCTAGTGGTCATACCATGGCAAAGAAGATTTTGAGAGCAGGTTACTATTGGTCTACCATGGAAGCTGATTGCTACCAACATTCCAGAACATGTCACAAGTGTCAAATTTATGCTGATAAAGTACACATACCTCCATCACCATTGAATGTGTTAACTGCTCCTTGGCCTTTTGCCATGTGGGGCATTGATATGATTGGTGAGATTAAGCCTACTGCTTCTAATGGACATCGTTTCATCCTGGTTGCTATTGATTACTTCACGAAGTGGGTAGAGGCAGCTTCATTTGCATCTGTTACCAAGAATGTTGTGGCTCGATTCATCAAGAATAATCTCATATGTAGGTATGGCATCCCTGAAAGGATTATCACTGACAATGGCTCTAATCTGAACAACACTATGATTACTGATCTCTGCACGCAGTTCAAGATTAAGCATCATAACTCTTCTCCGTATCGTCCGAAGATGAATGGGGCAGTTGAAGCTGCTAATAAGAACATTAAGAAGATTGTACAGAAGATGACTGTTACTTACAAAGATTGGCATGAGATGTTACCATTTGCTCTTCATGGTTATCGTACTATAGTACGTACTTCAACAGGGGCAACCCCATTCTCCTTAGTCTATGGTATGGAAGCAGTTCTGCCCATTGAAGTTCAGATTCCCTCCTTAAGAATTATGAAGGATGCAGGCTTGGATGAAGATGAATGGGTTCAGACTCGACTTGACCAGATAAATTTGATTGATGAGAAGAGGTTAGCAGCAGTTTGTCATGGCCAGATGTACCAGAAACGAATGATCAAAGCTTTTAACAAGAAGGTTAAGCCAAAGGTATATTAGGCTGGTGACTTGGTAATCAAGCGTATCATATTACCACAGGGTGATCCTAGGGGAAAATGGACTCCTACATATGAAGGACCATTTGTAGTCAAGACAGTATTCTCAGGAGGTGCCATGATACTTACTACTATGGATGGTGAAGACTTCCCGCAGCCTGTAAACGCAGACATAGTTAAAAAATACTACGCATAAAAAGAGACCCGCTAGGTTGACATGCCTAGGCAAAAATAAGGGCATCCCGGCAAACCAAAAGGGTTTGGGCAAAAATTAGGGATATATATAAAAAGATGTACACCCGGCAAGTCGAAAACCTGAAAAGGCGGCTTGGGCAAAAAAGGGTATCCCGGTGGATTGAAAATCTGAAAGGGCAATCCAGGAAAAAGTTAGGGATTAAAGCGTATGACTATGTCTCGTTTGGATCACCCATGAAACTGCAACCAGTTGTGTTACTTACTCAAGCTCGAACAGATAAAGCTCAATCCAATCATTTCCGTCTCAACAGCAGAAGATGAGATACTTGAAGATAATGGCAATAGTAGAGTTGAAACTCAATAGGATTATTTCCCACATAGCTGATTCTCCTTGTTTTGTAAAATCATTATACTAGGGTTTATGTCTCCTTGTACAAATCTACCCATGTATGGGTCACTTCTTGATATGAATAAAATTCCATTTTTGAATCCTGATTTACTTTTACCCTATTTACATAAGCGAAACGTCCATTGGTTGTGTTTGAATGTATGTATGCTTTTGAATATGATTGATGTTTACCAGAAATGCATGTATGCTTAATATGATTGATGTTTACCAGAAATGCATGAAAATGCAGTAATAGTATTTACTAAGGACGAACGAGGGAAGGATTTCAACGAAGCTTCGCCGGTTCATCTCTACAAAACAGCTACAAACCCTCAGTAGGGCAAGTCCATCTTCATAAAGTCACATCTCCCCTGGAATTTATATCCATCTCTTTTATCCTCATACGGATATTCGGGAATTTACTTTCCAATAAGAGTACGACGAACGAAGACGAGAGGTTATGTATACCCTACTATCAAACGAAGACGGAAGGTTATGTATACCTTGATATCCCCAGCAGACGGGAGGTTATGTATACCTTGCTATCCCCAGCATACGGGAGGTTATGTATAATATCAAATAAGGCGGGAATGAGTTCCTCATATTCTTCGACAACGAATCAGGATTTATTTTCCCTGGCCAGCAGTTGTTATATGAAGATATCCAGATGCTTCGGACAGCAACCTATCATACATACATCATTTACATCATACCATAACATACATATCCATAGATACATAATACATTACTTAAGTGCATCATATTATACATACATACATAATGCATAAACTAATACTACCATATAGAATGCTACCTTGTTTTCAGGTTAATTCTCCAGCAGACAGACTTCATCTACAACTTGTGACTATCAGGACTGCTTTATCCTCCTGAAAGTCGTCATTCCCTCAGGACTGCTTTATCCTCCTGAAAGCTTCTTATACCTCAGGACGTTATTATCCTCCTGAAAGCATATCATTCCCTCAGGATTGCTTTATCCTCCTGGAAGCTTCTTATACCTCAAAACGTTGTTCATCTTTCTGAAAGCATAATATTACCTCAAAACATTGTTTATCTTTCTGAAAGCATATCACTATTACCTCCGGACTGATGTATCCTCCTGAAAGCATATTATCTCCTCGGGCGTTGTTTATCTTCCTGAAAGTTATCATCACTTCCTCAGGATGTTGTTTATACTCCTGAAAGCATATTATTACCTTGGGCCGTTGTTATCTTCCCAAAGGTTACCACTTCCTCAGGACTGCTGTATCCTCCTGAAAGCATATTATTACCTCAGAACGTTGTTTATCTTTCTGAAAGCATATCATTATTACCTCAGGACTGCTGTATCCTCCTGAAAGCATATTACTATCTCGGGACGTTGTTTATCTTCCTGAAAGCTATCAGTTTACCTTCATATTTTGGACTGCTTTATCCTCCAAGAAATGTACCTGAAGAATTTTTCTCCAAGTGGCATCTTTAAGCCCACTCAAGCATATGCAACTAGTCATCTGTATCACTCTACGCACTGGTGAGTGCAAATTTTTGGGCTTTTATGTTCAATCCCCTTCAACCTTCCAGGTCACGACTGGCAAATATACCAATCTAACCCCTCAGGTTTCAGAAAATTGAACAGGGGCAGCTGTTGCACCCCAAAATTTGCCCTCACAATACAAGACTTTGTGTGCTAAGAAGGTTCACAAGGTTCACAAGGTTCACAATACTTACAAGACCTTTCATGAGGTTCATGAAGTCTACAAGACACTTTATGAGGTTCACAAGGTTCACAAGACCTCCCATCAGGTTCACAAGGTTCACAAGACCTCCCATGAGGTTCACAAGGTTCACAAGACATCTTATGATGGTTCACAAGGTTCACAAAGTTCAGAATGGGTCAGAAGAGTTGACAATCCCCTCAGACAATGCACCTCCTAAGCAGTGCATCCAAAACTAGGGTTTTGACTTTAATCAGACTAAATGGATTTCCAAGACTTTAAGTGAGCTTCATAACATCTTATATGTGTGTAAGAACCCCCATGACAAGTTTCAAGACTTTTCTCAAAAGTTTGCTCAGTCAGATGATCAGATAAGTCAAAATCAGTCAAAGTAGTTAAAAAGTCAAACTGAGGTCAACTGTGGTCAAACCAAAGTCAAACTTCATGATTTTTTGCCAACATCAAGTATAAGAAGTAAAATTCATCATTTGATTATGGGTTGATCATGATTCATCAAGGATATTTCAGATCATCAAGAATCAGGAGTTTCTAAATTAGGGTTTCCTCAAGAAAAGTCAACTGAACTTTGACCAGCCATAACTTTCACATGCTTCATCACCAATTTTCCATCCAAAGCTCATTTTGAAGGAAATTGAATTCTCTACAACTTTGTGTCTCACAAGCCAAGCCCAAAAATGCTTCATTTGGAAGGTATGAGCTAAGACATTATAGGTCCTTTTGAAAGTCAACAAAAAGTCAACAACTTCAAAAGGGCATAACTTGAGAATGGTGAATGATATGAACATGAAACCAGTGGGGTTGGTTAGAGGACTCTTCAAGCTTTCCAAAATGTCCACGAACACCCTCATAGCCTTAAAATTGAAGGATATGTGCCCTTGCAAAGTTGGGAAATTTTTGGTTAGTTTATGAAGAAAATGGAGGTCTAAAACCAATTTTTTCTAAATGGGCTTGCCATATGATGACCCAATCCATACTATGACCTCATGCACGACCCAAGTCAACAAAAATCAGATTTTTTATCATTTTATTTTTATTTATTTTGATTTAATTCATTAAAAATCATTTTAAATTAAAATAAAATATAAAAGTCAAAGATTAAAAAAAGATTAAGCTTCTAGAAATTCATAAATATGATTGGGATCAAAGTGGTAAGAGGATCATGATGATTGGCCTAAAATAGCAAGTGTTTATGCAAAAATATTTGATTTTTAAAGCCTATCTTTTTGAATCTTTTTGGATCAAATTCTTCACACAATGGTCAATCTTTTCTGACCTAATTCATTGCTCTATAAGTACATTGCATAACCCTAATCACTATGGACGAATTCCAGCCTCCAAAGTGTAAGTTTGCATTTTCAAAAAACCTCTCCAAACTCAAATTCGGATTTTAACATACAAGGCATTAGAAGAACGTTTCTGGGCAAAGAAGTTGAAGAAACCGTGAGTAACCCGTGAGATGCCATGTTAGGGTTTTGAGCTTGAAATTGGGGTTCTTTGATTTAGCCTATATAAATACCTTTTAATGACATAAATAAGATGAATGAACTGTATTGATCATGTTGGCATGATCAATTTGGCAAAATTGTATGTGTATCAAATATTGTGAATTTCGTAGGTTTTTGAATGCAGGAAAAATCGCAGGTAAATTTGTAGCAATTTTCGCAGCAAAATTCAAATATCCAGAGGTTGAAGATGACTCCCTGCGCGCGCGTTCTGGAATTTGAATTTGGGTTTAATATTTTTACGTTTTGTTTCTATTTTATATCACAAGCTTATGCTTGTCCCAGTGGAAGGAAGCGCATGTGTATTGCTTATGGGCAGGAGTTCGAATCCTGGCTTCACCATTTTTTCTTATTTTTTCACATAACTAGCAGCCTTAATATATTATGAATTGTGATGGTTATATCAACAGGTTCGCTCTCCCAGCTTGAATGGTTAAGGTGCTTGTGTGATATTGTGAAGGTCCTGGGTTCGATCCCCCCAGGCCTTTTGCTTTTTCTTTCTTTTTTCTGATTTTCAGGTTTAAGGCATAAAATCAATTGGACTCACCCTTTCTTCACCAGTGCACAGGCTGGCCCAGTGGCAAGGCTCTTCTGTATCCAGGTAAAGGACCTGGGTTCAAATCCCAGGTCCTGTTTTTTTGGTTTATATTATTTTTGTTTTATTTTCTTATTATTTCTTTATACTATTTTTTTCTAAAACTAATTTAAATGCTTTTCTAAAAAGAAATCAATATATGTAAATAAATTTTCTCTTAAAGAACTTATATTATATAATTGTACACTATTTAATAATTTTGCATATTAAATATATAAAACCTAATTATTTTCTTTATAAACATAATTCATCTTAATAAAACTCTAATTCTTTTTTTTTTAAATTCATAAACCCTAATTTTTCTTCTTCTATTTGTTTAATATTATTATATATTATATTTATAATGTAATTAAAATTCTTAATCCAATTTTTATTAAATGTATAAATTGCTTATAATTTAAATTTTTGTATATACATATGTTTAAAAAAATTAAAATACTTAATTTATTTTCTATAATATGTAAATATTCTATAATTGTTTATAATTTAATTTTGCATGTAAATAATTTTATTATATGTTTATTATATGTTTAAAAATTACTAATTTAATTTTTGTAATTATAATTTATTTTTCATAATATGTTCATAATTGATTTAATTTTATAATTTACATATAATTTCAAATTTTATAATAATTAATATAATTGTTCATATTTTCTTATTAACCTTTAAAAATTTTGTTTATTATAATATTTTTGCTTATTTCATTATTATTATTATTAATTATGTTTATATGATTATTACTAACCCCATTTAATTTAGTATTATTTATATTATTATTATTATTTTCACTAACCCAATTTTTATTATTATTATTTACTATTTTTGCTTATTTATTTAAATTGCTTTTATTATTGTTATTGTAATTGCTCCTGGATGTAATATTTTATAATGTTTAAATTATTTATTTTATGCCATGGTTAGTAAATAGGGAGTGTAACATGTATGTTTATTTAAAATTAATTTAGATCACTTGATTTTAAAAGATAAATATTAAATGGAACACTCACACACGTAAGTCGATCTTTGATCGCCATCTCACTTCCTTAGGGATACCTCTCATTGTTGCCTAATCAAAAGGTCAAGTAGGGTGTATAAAGCAAAAGTCCCTCAAAATAAAGTCATCTAGTCCCTTAACAGATAAAAGATCAAGTCCCTTTCGAATGTTGCCTTCGTAATGATCTTGTCCCTTTCGAATAAAGATGATAGTCCCTCCAAAATTGCTTATACACCCCACAGTTGCCTACATTAAACAGATGACCCTTACTTGTTCCTCACATCCAAGGTAATGACTATTTATTCCTTAATAAAAGGGATAGTCTTACCACTTAAGGGATTCAAGAACAGAAAAGACTAAAACTTAGGGTAGGTTCCTCATAGTTACTTGCTCACTCTTCAAAACTTTTCAAACACTTCACACTTTCAAACAATTTTCAAAACAAAGGTTTTTTACGCATCCGTACATGGATCATTATCAAACTCTTATGAAAATTTCTATTCACACACTTCATATTTCAAAAAAACAATTTAAAGTGAGCTAAGTAACTAAGAGCCCATGGATAACCATGGATGTAAAGGGTGCTCATACCTTCCCTTTACATAACCTACCCCCCGGACCCAAAAATCTTTTAAAAAGGTCTTTCATGTTCTTTTATGCCTTTCCTTTGGATAAAATAAAAGTCGGTGGCGACTCTTGCTATCCGCAACATAACTAAAGTCAGTTCTCCCACCGTGTTACAGATCCCTATCAGCCAGAATGTAACATTTACTTCCAAACACATGAAAGTACTTGACTGTAGGTTTTCTGCCCTTCCAGACTTCATAGATGGTGGACAAGGTTCCTTTTCTTAGAGTGACTCTATTGTGAATGTAACAAGTTGTGTTCATAGCTTCAACCCAGAAGTACAGTGGTAACTTTTTAGCATGAATCATAGCTCTTGCTGACTCTTGGATAGTTCTGTTCTTCCTCTCAACAATCCCATTCTGTTGAGGGGTGATAGGAGAAGAATACTCATGATTGATTCCTTCTGAAGAACATAAATCTGAGAATTTTTTATTCTCAAACTCCTTTCCATGGTCACTTCTTATTCTGACCACACAGCTTGCTTTTTCTCTTTGTATTCTTTGGAACAGATCTTTGAATACATCAAACACATCAGACTTTTCTTTGATGAAATTTATCCATGTATATCTTGAAAAGTCATCAACAACCACATAGGCATACCTTTTTCCACCAAGACTCTCAACCTGCATTGGTCCCATAAGATCCATATGCAATAATTCCAAAACTTTGGAAGTTGTCAGATGTTGGAGTTTTGGATGTGACATCTTGGTTTGCTTGCCTATTTGACATTCACCACATACTTTTCCTTCATCAATCTTCAGTCTTGGAATACCTCTTACAGCCTCCATAGATATGATCTTCTTTATTCCTCTGAGATGAAGATGACCCAGTTTTTGGTGCCACAGCTTCACTTCTTCTTCTTTGGCTAAGGAGCAAGTTGAAGTGAGACTGAAATCTTGAGGTTCCCACATATAGCAGTTGTCTTTAGATCTGGATCCTCTCATGACAACCTTATGTTCTTTATCAGACACTATGCATTCAGTTTTGGTAAAGTTTACACTGTAACCTTGATCACATAATTGACTTATGCTAATCAAGTTAGCAGTCAATCCTTTTACCAGCGGCACATCATCTAGTCTTGGTACATCTGGGCAGTCCAAAGTCCCAACTCCCTTGATCTCTCCTTTAGCTCCATCTCCAAAGGTTACATATCTGGATGAGTGTGACTTTAAGTCTACCAGCAGATTCTTCAATCCAGTCATGTGCCTTGAGCATCCACTATCAAAGTACCAGTCTTCCTTAGCTGATACTCTGAGAGATGTATGAGCTATATAGGCAACAACCTTCTTTGACCATTTTTGTCTGTTGTGAGGTTTCCTTTTATGCCTCTGCCCTGTGTAGTGTCCATCTTTAGAGCTCCAAGGTTGTTTGTTGAACTTGTTCTTGGGCATGTATTTGTAGCTTTGATCAGCATGAAGACTAGCTTTAGGAACCCATACTTTCTTGATTACCTCTGTCTTCTGCTTAGGGGGTTGCTGATATCTTTGATTTTGATGTCCATGCAACACTTTCTTGGTGACCTTTGTCTTCTGCTTAGGGGGTTGCTGATACCTCTGATTTGGATGTCCATGCAGCTTGTAGCAAAAAGGTTTGATGTGACCAAACCTTCCACAATGATGGCATCTCCATCTTTGATACTTCTTTTTCATCATGTTCTTTTCATGATGTTGGGACATCTTGTTTGACTTTAAGGGATTTGAAGCTTTTTTGCTGGTGCTAGCCTCAAACTTTTGAGCTTTATTAAATCCCAGCCCAGTCATATCCCCTGAGTGCTTGTTGTTGTTGAGAATGACATTCAGTGTGTTTGAGCTACTGTTAAGCATTCTGACAGATTTGGACATATTCTCCAATTTGGAGTTGAGTAGGCTTACTTCACTTTTCAAAGTGTCAATGATCTCTAGATTACTTGTCTTTTCAGCCTTTAATTCCTCAATCTGCTTCTTCTGCTTTATATTCTCCATGCATACTTCAGTGCTCCTTTTACACAGCATCTTGTATGATTCTTCAAGCTCTTCAAAAGTCATCTCCTCATCACTGGATCCCCCTTCAGATTCACATACTCCAGCTAGAGCGGTGATGTGCTTTGCAGATTCTTCTTCTGACTCACATCCTGAGTCTTCATCTAACCAGGTCACAGAGAGACCTTTCTTCTGCTTCTTTAGATAGGTTGGGCATTCATTTCTGATGTGTCCATATCCTTCACATCCATGACATTGAATCCCTTTTCCTTGGTTGGTTTTCTCATCATAATTTGACCTTCTATCATAATCATAAGGTCTTTTATTCTCAGAAGAGTTTGAGTTTCTTCCACTTGGTCTGAACTTGTTTTCCATTCTTTTGAGAATTTTGTTGAATTGTCTTCCAAGCATAGCAATTGTTTCTGATAAATTTTCTTCAGAGTCTGCTTCATGACTTTCTTCTTTATCAGTATTTGAGACCAAGGCTATGCTTTTGTTTTTCTTCACAATTGTATCATTCATTCCCATTTCAAATGTTTGAAGGGAACCAATGAGCTCTTCAACCTTCATTGTGCATATGTCCTGAGCTTCTTCTATTGCAGTAACCTTCATGTCAAATCTTTTTGGGAGTGATCTGAGAATCTTTCTTACCAATTTTTCATCACTCATCTTCTCTCCCAAAGCACCAGAAGTATTAGCTATTTCCAGGATGTTCATGTAAAACTCATGAATGGTCTCATCTTCCTTCATTCTCAAGTTTTCAAACTTGGTGGTGAGAAGTTGAAGTCTTGACATCTTCACCTTTGATGTTCCTTCATGAGTGGTTTTGAGAGTGTCCCAAACATCCTTGGCCAGCTCACAGTGATGCACAAGTCTGAATATGTTCCTATCAATGCCATTGAATAAGGCATTTAAGGCTTTGGAATTTCCAAGTGCTGAATCTTCTTCTTCCTTGCTCCACTCTTCTTCAGGCTTCAACACTTTTGCCCCATCCTTATTGTCTTGGATAGGGTGCTCCCATCCTTTGTTGACTGCTTTCCAAGCCCTGCTATCAAGTGATTTTAAGAATGCTACCATTCTTGGCTTCTAGTAGTCATAGTTGGATCCATCCAATATAGGTGGTCTATTCACAGATCCTACATCTCTGTCCATGTTCCCAAAATTTGCAGTCCCTAGATCTCACCCAGTTAAACAGGAAGGGTGCCTGCTCTGATGCCAATTGAAATTCTGGGATCAGGTATGTGATGTCGAATGAGATGTTTAAACACTTGAAGACTTAAACAAAACTTAAAGTGCAGGTAAATTAAATAACACAGGAAATTGTTAACCCAGTTTAGTGTATCTCCACACTTACATCTGGGGGCTACCAAGCCAGGAAGGAAATCCAATATAAGTAATATTAATTGTGGACTTAAACCACTCAGTTTAATCCTTCACTTAATATCTACCCAAGGAAATTTCTACCTAAGACACAACTTAGATATGAGTACCAACTCACTCCCCCTCAATCACACAGTGATATGTTACAATGTTTAATAAAATTGAAGTCACACTTCAAACACAACAGCTTGATTTTACTTAACAGTTTCAATCAAGACACAATACACTTTTTGCTTAAAAGCTCATAAAGTGATACACAACTAAAACCTGCTATTAAACACAAACACCCTATTTAGTCTTCTTAATTTCGTGCTATATTCTGAGAGTTTCTGTTCCTTAAATAGATGCTTGGATTTTGGGCTTTCTGTAGATTATCCAGTCCTGATAAGTCATGTTGTCATCACCTTGAATTAGGGTTTGTTACTTCCTTGATTCTAGGTGAGGTAGTTATTCTGTTATACTGAAATTAGATAACTAAGCTCCCTACAGATGTGCCTTGTATTGTTTATCCATTCACAATTAATTCCAGATAAATTCCCTGAATTTACTCAGTTCTATTACGCATCATTTAAGTCTGGTAGTAGGTTTGAGATGTCACAACATCTGGTGTGACATCCTGATGTCTGAACTTAATTCATTAACTTATACAATGTCACAACATCTGGTGTGACATTCTGAACTAAGTTCATTAACTTATACTCTGTTTGACAATGTCACAACATCTGGTGTGACATCCTGAACTAAGTTCAACACTTCTTGTTTGTCAAAAATTCTGCCAATTCTAAACATCTACAGAAAGCATGGAAGCTGAGCTAGGGTTTCACTGCACAGATGACCTAAAATTAGGGTTTTGGTTTCAGAGGCCATAACTCCAAATATTTTGGTCATTCTTGTTTCTAATGGTCTCAATATGTTATAAGGGTAATGTGTACCAAGTTTGATGAAGAAATTCATTATGGAAGTCATATGTTCACTGGGTAACTTCTTAAGCAAGTAAGAGCAAAATCAGGGCATCTGAGGCCCCCACCCATGGAACCAAAGTGGATTTTTCATCAAATTGAAGTTATATGGTCTTTATTTGATCATTGAAGTGCTTGGAAGTTCATAAAATGGAAAAAAAGAAAGCTAAACCAAAAGTTGTCAAAAATGGAAATGACTTGTAATGTAAACTTTCCATTTTGGGAAAGTTTTTCAACCTCCTCTTTCTCAACCAAAAATGCTTCAAATGAAAAACTATTGGTCATGAAAGTTGTATATTGGATCATTCCCTTTTCAAAAAGTACAAGAACAAGTCCTAATTCATTATGGAACTCAAGTTATGGCTTATCAAAGTTGGCAAAAATCACATAATTTTCAAGAATGCACCAAAGAGGGATTTTTGCAAAACCACTAGCCAAGGAATTTTGTGACTTCAAACACACTTCAAATCATCATACCAACATAGCACATTGTCTAAAACTCATAATTGCCCGAGGAATTTCAAGATTTTATGCCTTGCCCATGAAGAAATCTCAAAGGGGCCAAAACTTCATGAAATTGCAAAATGACATATAACTTTGTTTCAACTTGCTGAATTTCCTCAAAACCATTTCCATGGACCTCCTTGATCCATGTTGCGCGTGGATAAGCCAAGAAGCCAGCTGCACCATTGCCCATACCTCAAGTACAAAACTTTTGACTTTTTTGGTAAGAAGCCCATACCAATCAGCTGCAACCAGTACCTACTCTCTGGCCTATCACATCATGTTATATGGATCAAACCCAAGCCATAACACATAACATTATAGCCTGAAACCTCAGCATCCTCAAGTTCTCAAAAATCATCCCTTTTGCAAATTCCTTCGAAACTCTTTGAATACTTACTCAATCTTCAAACCAATTTCACCATTCATCTCAAAATCATCCACTGAACACAAAGCAACCATTAAAACAACCAAGAAAACCCCATACACAAAACACGATTCTTGGCCAGTTGAAGTGCAATCACACAAACCAGCCAAAAGAAACTCCTTCTAAGCATCAAAGCTTCATCAGGAAGGTCATTGGAGTCAGCTTGCACAAGAGAAGTGGCCAAAAAGCTCCAAATTGAGGGAGCTCAAGCTCAAATAACTTCTTCAAACTTTTTTCCAGAAGTGCTATTTTAAGTGTTTAGATTGATCTTCATGCTTTGCTGTTTACCATGATGTGTTTATTTTTGAGAATGGTTGAGAAATGAGCCTGTATGCATGTTCTGAAAGTTTTTCCATTTTTGATTTTCTCTTCGAATCTTGTTTATGAGCCATTATAAATCTGTTTTGAGGTTAGATTCGTGTTTAGGAAGATGAGAGGGTTTGATCTGGATCCTTAGAGCTCCAGAAATGACCTAGGGGTGAGGTTTGAGGTTTGCTCAGGGAGAAGCTGGCCGGAGAAGATGATCGGAGGTCTTCTCCGGCCACCTGAAAATAATTAATGGCTTAATTAGGGTTAGGGCTAGGTTTAAATAAGGATTGTTTGATCCTAGCTTCCCGCGCGTGTTGGATGGTGGAGATTAGTTCATTAATTTAATTTTTGGATTAATTAATTAATTAAGTGAGATTAGCGGGATTTGAATTGTGACCCTAGGATGTGGCGCGTAGTCAACCTTAATTTTCCCAGAATCAACCTAAACCCTTGGATCAGCATACTTATCCTTTATTTAATTTTTATTTCATATTTTCTCATTTATTTTGCACAATTTATTAAAAATAGCTAGAAAATCCTAAAAAATAATTTATTCTGCATTTTCACTTCAAATAATTTTCTTCACCCAAAAATATTTTTATTTTTATTTTTTGCATTAAAAAACCATTTTTAAAATATTTTAATGTTTATTTTAATTAATTAATGGAAATTAATTAATTAAAATATCATTTAGGTTTCTAAAAATCCCAAAACATTTCACATTGCATCTTAGGACATTTAGAAACATTGTCATACCATCCATACAAATTTCTTTTTGGTTTTGAATCATCTTTGACAATTTTCTTGAATTTAGGGTTCATAAAATTCTTATTTTTGAACTCTAACTTCAAGAATTCTTTCCAGTCTAACCATGAATGGTATGACATTGATTCTTTTTGCATTGTTCTTCATTTAGCATGTAGTATCTAACATATTTTTGTCATAAATTTCTTTTTCATTTTTGATTTGATTTGCATTTTTCCCCTTAAGGTACCTTAAAACCCTAAATAACTTAGAAAATTCAAACCTTTCATTAGGTTAAGAGTTAGGTCTTCTCTTTTGGGGTGTGATATCATATGGGGTTAGGGTTCCTTTGAATGCATTTTAAATTTTTTATCTTGTGATTTGCTTCTGTTTTTGACTTATGCATCTCATGTTGTATGAAAACCCTAATTTCTCATCTTCATTTTCATACATCTTGTATAAAAATTCATACAAGAACTTGCCATGACATTCCTTGCATCCACATGACATATAAGACATCCTAGGACACATTAGAATCATGCTTGATCATTTCTTCATCCATTTTCCATGTTATGCATTCATTTCATTCCATGAACTTTCATGCATCCTACATGCTTCATTGGCATTCTCATCTTTTGTATGATCATCCATTGCACTTGACATAAATTTGCATCATCTCTTAGCATCATTTACATCATGAACATGCTTCTGGTTTTGGTTTGCATCCTTGCATACATCTCATTCCTATTTCATTCTCTCTTTTATGCTAACCATTTCAGGTGGTAAGTAATTTGAGAAGTGAATTTGCCTTCACTTCTCATTCCTCTTCTCATTCTCTTTTATGCATCCTTGCTGCATTTTATCTTTTGCTTTAGAGTGAGCTTGCTTATTCATGTTCTTCCTTCACTTTCTTTCTTCAAGTAACTTATCTTCTTAAGTGAAGTAAGTTAACTTGTTTCTTCTGCTTCTCCTCTTTTCATCTTGCTTTCTCCTTGGTGGCTTCTCTTGAAGATATCTTGCAAGCCTCACAAACCATAGGAACATCCAAGCATGATAATCTTAGGGTTTTGATTAGTTCTCCATTAGTTTTACCTTTGTGTCTTCTTTTGTGTCTCTCTTCTCATCTCATAATCAGAGACTAAACCTTTAAGGTCTTAAGGCTTTGTGATTAAGATTATGCCTGCATCCTTCTCTTAGGATGGAGTGTATAACTTTAATCCTAAGTGTTAAACCCTTAATGTGTTTAAATCTCTTAATAAATTCATCTTAATAATCACTAAGACAATAGCTTGTAACTTGGGCCTTGCATTAGGGTTCTAATTCTTCCTTAACTGGTTAAGAAGGACTAACCCTAGTGTTAATGGACAAGTCCCCCTCAAGTTGTCTTGCAAACCATTAAATCCACTTCTTAATCTTATCATTAACTAAAATCCACATCAATAAAGGCTTTGTTTTGTCATGAGGTTAATCCCTAATCATGGATTAAGTTGAGGTATCTTCCTCCGCATAAATGTTCTCATCTATTATCCTTCTATTAGGATGGTGTAATGACTCCATTAAATCTTTGATTATGGCTTAAACTCATTACTTAACATTAAACAAAAACTCCAAAAACATATAAATAATCACAAGTAGGTTAATGATCTTAATCCTACATCATGGTAATTAAGTTTGAGGTGCTTACTTCATACTTAAGGTATTCTCATTACCCCTAATCAGAGGGAGGATGTGATGAGTTTACTAACCCTTGGTTTAGGCTTAAGCTCATTAACTTATGGCAAACATAAAAAGGCAATAAAAGATTGAAAACACAAAAACAAACAATAATCGTCTCCTCCGAGATTCTTTTCTCACCTCATTCACTCACAAACGAGAACTTGCTTCTTCCGTCTAAATGCAAGACAGTTAGCACCTGAGCCAGACAATTCATACACTTGAGCATAGACAAGTAAGAAGTTCATCAGTCAATTTATCTTTCAGTCTCTTTGAGTCGAACTACATTGTTCTGACTTCCTCATTGCACGAGAGGATACATTGGCATAACTTAACTGTTATCGAACAAAATTCTATGTCTCTTCCCCCCTCTTCCAGCATTATTCTTTTAAGCCTCATTCCTGAGCACTTCACATTTCTTTTGCACTGACACCTGTATATTCTTTTCCATATTTTGCACACAGATAGCACTGACACTACCCCTTTAAACACAAACTTTCAAGCGTGGATCCCGTCGAGTACGACGGACAATCTGGGTGCTAATACCTTCCCAGGCTGTAACCAACCCCCTTTCTCTATTTCTCTGGTTCGCGACCGTCTTATCCATCTTTTTTCTAGGTTTATGCAGCATTACCTTTTCTTCGGGATAAAAATGCCTAGCTGGCGACTCTTTTCAGTTCATATTCATTTCTCATTTCGCCGACCGTTCGCGTCTGTACTTTATCTGACCCGGTGTCATTTGGTGAGAGCGACAACAGGCTACCTTTGAAAGAAGATTTCCTTCTAGTTAAACAAAAGCTACGCCGCACTCGCCCAGATATGGCCATGAAGATTAAGGAAGAATAAAAAAAGTAGTGGGACGCCGGTTTCCTTGTTGTAACTAGTTACTCGCCATGGGTTGCTAACATTGTACCCGTGCCTAAGAAGGATGGCAAGGTGCGTATGTCTATGGACTACCGGGACCTGAACAGAGCTAGCCCGAAGGATGATTTCCCATTACCTCACATTGATGTATTGGTGGACAACACAGCTCAGTTCTCGGTGTTTCCCTTCATGGACGGATTTTCTGGGTACAATCAGATCAAGATGTCACCCGAAGACATGGAGAAAACGACTTTCATCACACCTTGGGGCATATTTTGTTACAAGGTAATGCCATTTGGACTGAAGAATGTCGGTGCAATGTATCAATGGGCTATGGTGACATTATTCCACGATATGATCCACAAAGAAATCGAATGGTATGTGGATGATATGATTGTCAAGTCCCTTACTGAAGAAGATCATATGGTGAATCTGCTGAAGTTGTTAAAGTGACTGAGGAAGTATCAGCTGAAGTTGAACCCCAACAAATGCACATTCGGGGTACGTTCCGGTAAGCTGCTGGGATTTATTTTAAGTGAAAAGGGAATTGAGGTTGATCCCGAAAAAGTCAAAGCCATTCAGGAAATGCCTGTACCTAGGACTGAGAAAGAAGTTTGAGGGTTCTTAGGTAGATTGAACTACATCTCAAGGTTCATATCTCACCTCACCGCAACCTGTGAACCCCTGTTCAAATTGTTAAGAAAGGAACAAATAGTCAGGTGGAACAACGATTGTCAGAAAGCTTTTGACAAGATCAAGGAGTACCTCCAAGAACCTCCAATTCTCATGCCTCCAATTGAAGGAAGACCTCTGATAATGTACCTGACAGTATTAGAAGGATCAATGGGGTGTGTGTTGGGCCAGCATGACGAGTCTGGTTGAAAAGAGTATGCAATATACTACCTAAGCAAAAAGTTTACCGACTGTGAACAACGTTATTCACTGCTCGAGAAAACTTGTTGTGCTTTAGTGTGGGCTGCTCGCCGACTAAGACAGTATATGTTGACTCACACTACTTTGTTGATCTTAAATATGGACCTCGTCAAGTATATATTTGAGAAGCCAGCACTTACCGGAAGGGTTGCAAGATGGAAAATGATCCTAATAGAGTATGACATTCAGTACACATCTCAAAACGCCATCAAGGGTAGTGTATTGTCTGACTACCTGGCTGAGCAACCCATTGATGATTACCAGCCTATGAGATTTGACTTCCCTGATGAAGACATCATGTTCTTGAAAGCAGAAGATTGTGAAGAGCCAGTTCACACTAAAGGGCCTGGTCCAGAAGAAGAATGGACTATGATGTTTGACGGGGCAGTCAATATGAATGGTTGTGGAGTTGGTGCAGTGCTCATTACACCTAAAGGAGTTCACATGCCTTTCTCGGCAAAACTAACCTTTGCCTGCACTAACAACGAAGCAGAATACGAAGCCTGTATCATGGGTCTTGAGGAAGCCATTGACCTTAGGATCAAAACCTTGAATGTATTCGGAGATTCAACTTTGGTAATCAACCAAACTAATGGCAAGTGGTGTCGCTCCCACCTGATGACACAGGGCCAAGAGGGGTACAGACGCGAACGGTCGGCGAAAAGGGAGAGAACACACAAGGGTGAACTCAGAAAGACAAGAGTCGCCAGCTAGGCATTTTTATCCCGGAGGAAAGGTAATGCTGCATAAACCTAGAAAGATATGGATAAGACGGTCGCGAACCAGAGAGACTGAGAAAGGGGGTTGGTTACAACCTGGGAAGGTATTAGCACCCAGATTGTCCGCCGTACTCGACGGGATCCACGCTTAAAAGATTTGTGCTTTAAAGGGGTAGTTTCAGTGCAATTTGTGTATCAAAGCTGGAAAGAACGCAAGTGTCAGTGTAAAAGAAGTGTGAAGTGTATAAGAGAAGTGTCAGTGTAAGAACAAGAATGAAATGCTCATGATGATGAGGCTTAAAGAATGATGCTGGAAGAGGGGGGAATATACAGAGACTTTTGTTCGATAACTGTTAAGTTATGCCTACGTATCCTCTCGTGCAATGAGGAAGTCAGAACACCGTAGTTCGACTCAAAGAGACTGAAAGATAAATTGACTTGTGAACTGCTTGCTTGTCTATGCTCAAGTGTATGACCTGTCTGGCTCAGGTGCAAACTGTCTTGCATTAGACGGAAGAAGCGAGTTCTCGTTTGTGAGTGAATGTGGTGAGGAAAGAATCCCGGAGGAGACGATTATTGTTTGTTTTTATGTTTTCAGTCTTTTATTGCTTTTTGAAGTTTGTCATAAGATAATGAGCTTAAGCCTAAACCAAGGGTCAGTAAACTCATCACATCCTCCCTCTGATTAGGGGTAATGAGAATACCTTAAGTATGAGGCAAACACCTCACACTCAATCACCATGATGTAGGATTAAGATCATTAACCTACTTGCATTTATTTAGATGTTTTTGGTGTTTTTGTTTAGTGTTAAGTAATGAGTCTAAGCCATAATCAAAGATTTAATGGACTCATTACACCATCCTAATAGAAGGATAATAGATGAGAACATTTAAGCTGAGGAAGGCTCCTCAACTTAATCCATGATTAGGGATTAACATCATGACAAAACAAAGCCTTTATTAAAGTGGATTTTAGTTAATGGTAGGATTAAGAAGTGAATTTTATGGTTTGTAAGACAACTTGAGGGGGACTTGTCCATTAACACTAGGGTTAGTCCTTCTTAACCAATTAAGGAAGAATTAGAACCCTAATGCAAGGCCCAAGTTACAAGCTTGATGTATTAGTGATTATTAAGTGAATTTATTAGAGGATTTAAACACATTAAGGGTTTAACCCTTAGGATTAAAGTTATACACTCCATCCTAATAGAAGGATGCAGGCATAAGCTTAATCACAAAGCCTTAAAACCTTTAGGGTTTAGTCCTTGATTATGAGGTGAGAAGAGAAGACTCAAAGATGACACAAAAGTAAAACTAGTGGGGGACTAATCAAACCCTAATTGTGATCATGCTTGGTTGTTCCTAGGGTTTATGAGGCTTGCAAAAGATCTTCAGGAGAAAAGCCACCAGGAAAGAAGCAGATGAGAGGAAGAAGAAGCAGAGAGAAGCAACACAACTTGCTTCACTTAAGAAGACATGTTGCTTGAAGGAAGAAGGTAAGATAGCATGAATGAGCAAGCTCACTCTAATACACAAGATAAAATGCATCAATGGTGCATAAGAGAGATGAGAAGAGATTGTGAGAAGTGAAGGAAAATTCACTTCTCAAAACAACTTACCACCTGAAAAGTTAGTACAAGATGCATAAGGGAAGAAATGAGATGAAACAATGCATATGGATGGGAAAAGGCCAAAGTCAGAAACATACACATGATGCAAATGATGTCAAGAGATGGTGCAAAGTCATACAAGATGCATATATGTGAGCATACAAGAGAATGGATACATATGGAGCATGCCTTGAACCATGAAAGTTCATGAAAGCTTATGAAATGCAATGAAGGTATGACATGTCAAATGAATGATGAAATGATCAAACATGATTCTAATATGCCCTAAGATGTCTTATGAATCATGTGGATGCACAAAATGTCATGGCAAGCTTTTGTATGCAAGCAAATGAAAGAGGGATGCAAATGAAGGCAAGAATTAGGGTTCATGAACAACATGCAACACAAAATCAAAAATCAGAAGCAAATGACATGATAAAAAATTGAAAATGGGGTCAAAGGAACCCTAACCCTACACAAGTTCACTGCCCAAAGGAGGGGACCTAAGTCTAAACCTAATGGAAGTTATGAATTTCTCAAGTCAACTAAGGTTTCAAGGTACCTCAAAAGGGAAAATGCTCATTAAATTGAAAATGAAAAATAAATTCCAACCAATTTTACCCTAGAATCTGCATGCTATGAAGAATGCAATGCAAGAAGAACCATCATCAAACTCCTCATGGTTAGGCAGAATGAATTTTTCTAAGTTTGAACAAAAATATTGCCTTTAAATAACTTTTATTCCAATGAAAATTGTCAAAGTTCATCAAGGACCAAAAAGAAATTTGTTTTGAGAGTTTGATAATGTTTCTAAATGTTTAAAATGCAAATGTGAATTTTTTGGTGATTTTTAAATACCTAAATGCATTTTTAATTAATTAATTTCCATTAACTAATTAAAAATAAACATTTAAATGATTTAAAAATAATTTTTAATGCAAAAAATTAAAATTAAAATATTTTTGGGTTCTGAAAATTAATAAAAGGTTTGACAAAAAAATTCAGAATTTTTTAATATGTTTTGCTATTTTTAAAAATTCATAGAAATTAAACATAAAACAAATGAAATTAAAATGAATTTAATGAGAAAATGAGAAAGTCAAACAATCCAAGGGTTGTGTATCAAATTCAAGGGGGCGGGAATTGACTACGCGCGCGAACGAACGGCCAGAATTCAAACTTCCCTAATTATGATTAAACCCTAATCCTGAACCCTAATTACTTTCAGATGACCTGAACAGTGTTCCGGTCATCTTCTTCAGCCAGCTCCTCACCCCATCTCCCTCAATACGCAACCCCAAGACCCCTAAAGCTCCAAAAATGATCCTCTCCTCAACCCCAACAAGAATCAAACATCAAAACTCATTTATTCAACCTCAAAATCATGAATCGAAGCAAAACGGAAAGTATGGCAGAAATTTCAGAAGATCAGTACATGCTTAATACTTGACTATTTTCAAAACTAAACACATCAGCATCATCAGTGAACCATGGAGAATCAATTAGTAACTTAAAAACACGTTTCTGGAAAAATTATTCTTGATGATACCTGAACTGAACCTTTCGAAAATGGTGCTTTCTGGCCAGTTCTTTGTTTCAAACAAGCTCCAATGATCCTCCCCAAACGCTTGTGATGCTTAACTGAAGTTTTTGTGGCCTCAAGATGAAGAATGCAGAAGCTCAGTTTGTGCAAGGTGAAAATCGTATTTCTGATTGTGGGCTTTTCAGAGCAAATTGATGTTTGGGAAATGATCAGAGGGTTAGGGTGAGTTGTTCTGTGGAATTTGTTTTGAGGTTTGAAGCTTGTATGATGAGTTTCGAAGAAAAATGCATAAAGAGGGATTTTGGAGGATGCTGACATGTGGGAGGTTTCAGCTTGTGTTGTGTGGTGTGTTGTGTTGCTTTTGGTCCATGTATCAAGTTGGGATAGGTCAGAGAGTTGTTGCTGGCCTATGTTGATTGGTATGGTCCATTTTGCCAAAAGTCAATGTTAGGTGTCCTTTGAGGTATGGGTCATGGCAGGCCAAGGACAAGGGCATGTCTTGTGCAGCTGTGATCAAGGAGAACCATGGAAGTGAGATTGAGGCAAACCAGCAAGTGGATTGAAGCTTATGGGGTTTTTTGCAATTTTCATGAAGTTTGGCCCTTTTGAGATTTCTTAAAGCATAAGTCATGAAACTTGGATATTCTTTGGTGCATTCTGAATTTTAGGTCATGATTTATGTTTGTGTAATGCTTAGAAGTTGATTTGAAGTCACAATTGGCCTTGGCATGAAGTTTTGCAACTTTCCTCCTTTGGTGCAAAAGTGAAATTTATGTGATTTTGTCCCACTTTGACAAGCCATAACTTTTGATCCAAAATGAATTAGAATGAGTTCTTTTACTTTTTGAAAAGGGAATGATCCAATCTACAACTTTCATGACCAAAGTTCTTTCATTTGAAGCATTTTTGAATCAAAAAGAGGAGGTTGAAAAACTTTCCCAAAATGGCAAGTTTACATTATAAGTCACTTTCATAAAAAGGAAACTTTGCAAATGGCTTGAAATTATTCAATTTTGTGAACTTCTAACACCTTCTATGATCAAATAAAGATCATACACAATCAAAATAATGGAGAACACCCTTTGGTTGGGTCACTGGGGGCCTCAGATGCCCTAATTTTGCACTGACTTGCTCAAGAAGTCATCTTGTGATCAGATGCATTCCCCATTGAATTTCTTCATGAAAATTGATATGAATGATCCTCATAACATATAGAGACCAATAGAAACAAGAATGACCAAAAAAATTTGAGTTATGGCCTCTGAAACCAAAACCCTAATTTCAGGTCATCTGTGCAGTTAAGCTTGGCTCTGCTTCCATGCCTTTCTCAGTTCTTGTGATTCTTTGACTTTCTTGACCTTGTGAGGATATAATATGATGCTTGAACACACATGGACCCCTTTGAAGTGATTGATGACCTTTGGAGTGGCTCAAATAGCTCAGGGATGACTCAGATCACAAACCCTAGATGCAGATGACTTAGAACCAATGCAGAGAAGCAAACATGCAATATGGGATGATATGATTGAATCTATGCACATGAGAATATCACAAGCCATGGTGAAATGAGTGAGGGAAAATTTGGGGTGTTTACAGCTGCCCCTATTCAAGCATGAGTTAGCTGTGCAGGATGTAAGCAGTGGCTTAACAGGCAAACAAGATAACTTGTGGTATAATACCAAAGACAGTCCAAAATTTGCGCTCACGGAATGAAGAAGAAAAGGGATATAGATTGTAAAAGGAAGTAAAGTATGATTATAAAGTGCGGGTGACGGAGGACGACCGTCGAGCAGAGGACGACTGCTGGGGATGAAGCAATGACGGGGACGGCCGACAAACTGGGGAAAATGCGGGAAATAAGGCAATGACGGGGACGGCCGACAAACTGGGGATATAAGAGATTATGATGGGGACGGCCATCAAGTAAAGAAATAAGACTTTCTGGGGATTAAAGGTAAATGATGGGGACGACCATCAGGTTGAAGAAATAAATGACGAGGAATGGTCATCAAAGGTGAAGGACGATCACCTAGCAGGGGACGGCTGCTCTGTTGGGGATAAGATGAGGGACGATCATCTAAGGTGAAGGACGATCACCTGGCAGGGTACGGCTGCCGAAAGTATCACGACATAGGACGAATGCCGGATAGAAAAGGTCGACGATGGGGACGGCCATCGGAAAAGCATGATGAAGGACGATCATCAAGAGGTGAAGGACGATCACCTAGCAGGGTACGGCTGCTCTTAGGGTTTATCATGACATAGGACGAATGTCAGATAACAAGATCAACGATGGGGACGGCCATCGGATAAAATGATGAAGGACGATCATCAAGAGGTGAAGGACGATCACCTGGCAGGGGACGGCTGCGAAAAATATCACGACATAGGACGAATGTCGGATAAGGAGGGGTTCTAATGAATAGAGACTCAGCTGGGAATGATGAAGGACGATCATCAAAAAGGTGAAGGACGATCACCTGGCAGGGTACGGCCGCCGAAAGGTATCATGACATAGGACGAATGTCAGATAAAGAAATAATTCTGCTGGGGAATGATAAACACGGACGAGTGTCTACATTCAAGAGATGAAAGGTATAAGTATTTGACACTGCGTACAAATTAAAGACGCGGACGAGCATCCTTAAGATTATGATACGGAAGAGAATCGATAGAAACAAATGATGATGCATGTTCAGAGATGATGATACGGACGAGTACCAACTAGTTAACAAAGAACACGGACGAGTGTCGAATCTGAGGGGACTCTTCTGGGGAATAATAGACACAGACAAGTATCTAAATTCTATCAAAAGGGTAAAAGTACCTGACATTGTGTATGGATTAAAGATGTGGACGAGCATCCTTAAGATTCTGATACGGACGAGTATCGATAGAAACAAACGCTTGACCTATGTTCAGAGATGATGATACGGACGGGTACCAACTAGTTAAGAAAGAACACGGACGAGTGTCGAATCTGAGGGGATTTAAGTGGTATATACAAGATACGGACGAGTATCTGAAATAAGTAAACATGAGTGAGACACAAACGAGTGTTCAACTTGCTAGGGAGAGCATGACACAGACGAGTGTCGGAAAAAGTATATTATAAACAAGTATTTGATTCACAACGTGCCTAGGCAACTATGCTGGGGAAGGTGACACGGACGGGTGTCGAGGAATTGTATATATATGTATCTGTGTAGTAAGTGCAAAGGGGATGCTTTGGGTTTCTGCTGGGGGTATGACACGGACGAGTGTCAAGAAGCATCTGCAATGTATAAGTATCTGTTTGAGCGATTTTACTGGGGAATGATGACACGGACGAGTGCCAAAAGGAGCATGTAACTGTATTTGTGAGTGTAAAGGAAATGTTTTAATATTCTGCCGAGGAGTTTGGGGAGTATTTTGTATATCGCTGATGAGATATTGTTGGTATTTACAAGTGTTCGACACATGGCTTATGATTATGCAATATGTTTGATTTTTGCCGTAATGCTCCGCATTGGATGGAATGTTACGCTCTGGAGAAAATATGATGCGAATGCTATGATTATGCAAAGATGTCGATCCGGGATCCGGATCCCGCTACTATGGAGATCTCCGGTTGATCTGCTTGAAGTGGGTACCCCAGCTGGGGATGAGATCATTGGTAGATCTGACATATATGGCTCTGCATGGGGAATTAGGTCATTGATAAACCTATCTCGATAATGAGGGACCTAGCTGGGGTTTGTAGAAGCTTTTCGTCGCTCTGTTGTGAAATCTTCAGTCATTGCTCTTCTGGATAGAGGCTGAAACTCTGCGGGGGGGATGGTTCCCTGCCTAGCGCTCGGCTGGGGAAGAAGAAAGGTCATTGAAAGATCTTCCTAGAGGTTGCTGCGGGGATCCTGCTGAGAATGATACTTGACAACTCAGCTGGGGATATGAACACCTTCTGATGCTGCTCTTTGAAGGAAATGTTGGAGAAGTGATGCCTGGTAACTCTGATGGGGAGAAAGCATCTCTGGTGCTGTTTGGAAGGTGTGCTGAGGAAATAATGATTTGGCAGCCTACTGGGGAGAAGCTCTCATGCCCCATGTTGCGCTTTGAATACCTGCAATCCTGTAAAGACAAAGAAACGCGCAAGTATCCCGAGGTATCCCTTACTGGATTTCATCATAGGAATCTAGACACTCCCGGGAGCAAATATATTTCCTGTAAGCATGTGATTTAGAAAAACGCATCTGTACTTATGCAAATCAACATCTTAAGGACATAGGACATTTTTCAAATGAAAATAAAATGTACGAGACGAAATATGACTGAAAATCTGATTTTATTAATTTGTGCACCCTGAATTGGCAAGATATAGTCAAAGAAACAGATCCCCTGAAATGAGGAGATTGTTACAAAATTGAGAAACAAAAAGACGTTGGCAATGTTGATGAAGCTTCAGTGAGCTTCCCTTTTACTATGACTTGTATGACATTGACGTTCTTCTCATCTTGCTTTGTGAAGAAGGCTGATTCTGACCGATGCTTGAACCTTTCGAAGCTTGCCGTGTTGTAAGTGATACAGACGAATTCAGAATGCAGTTTGTTCGCTTATTCCCTTATTTTGCGTGGATCGCCCTTTCGTGTTTTCGATCCACCGGGGTACCCATTTTTACCTGAGCTGTCCAATGCGGCTTTTCAACTCAGCGGGTATACATTTTTTTATTTGTTTTCCCTTATTTTTGCCCGAGTCTTTTATTCTGTTTTTGACTCGCCGGGATGCCCTATTTTTGCCTGGACTTACATTCTGTTTTTATGTCCAGCGGGTCATTTTATGCGAAGTATTTTTTAACTGCATCTGAATTCACAGGGGACAGGAAGTCTTCACCATCCATAGTACTGAGCATCAGTGCTCCACCAGAGAAAACTTTCTTTACTATGAATGGGCCATCGTAGTTCGGAGTCCACTTGCCCCTGTGGTCTGTATGAGGAGGGAGGAGTCTTTTTAGCACAAGATCTCCTACTTGGTACTCTCGAAGCCTGACTTTCTGATCGAAGGCTTTCTTCATTCTTTTCTGATACAGCTGCCCATGACAAATTGAAGCCAATCTCTTTTCTTCAATCAGACTTAGTTGTTCGTATCGGGATCGAACCCATTCTGCTTCGTTCAACTTAACATCCATCAATACCCGTAAGGAGGGTAATTCAACTTCAACAGGTAGGACTTCCTCCATACCATACACAAGCTGATACGGTGTTGCCCTAGTGGATGTTCTGATTGACGTACGGTACCCATGCAAGGCAAATGGTAGCATTTCATGCCAGTCTTTGTAGGTGACTACCATCTTCTGCACAATCTTCTTGATATTCTTGTTAGCTGCCTCAACGGCGCCATTCATCTTTGGCCTGTAAGGAGAAGAATTGTGGTGTTGGATCTTGAAGTCCCAGCATAGTTATGCCATCATTTTATTGTTCAAGTTGGAACCATTATCAGTAATGATTCGCTCGGGCACTCTATACCGACAGATGATGTCTCTTTTCAGAAATCGGGCTACCAATTGCCTTGTAACATTTGCATATGAAGCTGCTTCAACCCACTTGGTAAAATAGTAAATGGCTACCAGGATGAATCTGTGGCCATTTGAAGCAGTCGTTTCAATCTTGCCAACCATATCAATGCCCCACATGGCAAAGGGCCAAGGTGAAGACATCACATTCAGAGGATTCGGAGGCACATGTACTTTATTCGCATAAATCTGGCATTTATAGCATTTCCTGGCGTAAGCACAATAGTCCGCATCCATTGTGATCCAGTAATAACCTGACCGTAGTAATTTCTTAGCCATGGCATGCCCTCCTGCATGGGTACCAAAAGATCCTTCTTGCACCTCGTGCATCAACAAGTCTGCTTCTGTCCTATCAACGCATTTGAGAAGCACCATATCAAAGTTTCTTTTGTACAGGGAACCATCAGCATTCAGGAAGAAACTACCAGCTAGCCTTCTTAATGTCTTCTTATCATTGGACGATGCCCCAGGTGGGTATGTTTGATCCTCCAAGAAGAATTTGATATCATAGAACCAAGGCTTATCATCTTTAACAACATCTGCTGAGAACACATATGCTGGTCTGTCAAGTCTGGATACTGCAATTTGAGGTACAAAGTTTGCAGCTTGAACTTTGATCATGGATGAAATGGTAGCCAGAGCATCTGCAAACTGATTTTCATCTCGAGGGATATACTCAAGCTTGACTGTTGTGAAGAAAGTCAACAACCTCCTTGTATAATCCCGATAGGGTATCAGATGATCTTGGTGAGTGTACCATTTGCCGTTGGTTTGATTAATTACCAGAGCCGAATCTCCGAACACAGTCAAAGTCTTGATCCTGAGGTCAATGGCTTCCTCAAGACCCATAATACAAGCTTCGTATTCGGCTTCGTTGTTAGTGCAGTTAAAGCCGAGAAAGGCATGTGAACTCCCTTAGGTGTAATGAGTACTGCACCAACACCACGACCATTCATATTAACAGCCCCATCAAACATCATAGTCCATTCTTCTTCCGGGTCAGGCCCTTCAGTGTGAATAGGCTCTTCATGATCTTTCGCTTTTATGAACATGATGTCCTCATCAGGGAAGTAAAATCTCATAGGCTGGTAATCATCAATGGGTTGCTCAGCAAGGTAATCAGATAATACACTGCCTTTATTGGCCTTCTGAGATGTGTACTGAATGTCATACTCCGTGAGGATCATTTGCCATCTTGCAACCCGTCCGGTAAGTGATGGCTTCTCAAAAATGTACTTAACTGGATCCATCTTTGAGATCAATAAAGTAGTGTGGGTCAACATATACTGCCTTAGTCGGCAAGCAGCCCACGCTAAAGCACAACAAGTTTTCTCGAGCAGTGAATAACGCTGTTCACAGTCGGTAAACTTTTTGCTTAGGTAGTATATTGCATACTCTTTTCGACCAGACTTGTCATGCTGGCCCAACACACACCCCATTGACTCTTCTAATACTGTCAAGTACATGATTAGAGGTCTTCCTTCAACTGGAGGCATAAGGATTGGAGGCTCTTGTAAGTATTCCTTGATTTTATCAAAATCCCTTTGGCAGTCTTCATTCCACCTGACTGTTTGTTCTTTCCTTAACAACTTGAACAAGGGTTCACAGGTTACCGTGAGGTGAGATATGAACCTTGAAATGTAGTTCAATCTGCCTAGAAACCCCCGAACTTCTTTCTCAGTCTTCGGTGCAGACATTTCTTGAATGGCTTTGACTTTGTCAGGGTCAACTTCAATCCCTTTCTCGCTTACAATAAACCCCAGCAGCTTACCAGATCGCACCCCGAATGTGCATTTGTTAGGGTTTAATTTCAGTTGGTACTTCCTCAGACGCTTGAATAACTTCAGCAGATTTACCAGGTGGTCTTCTTCTGTAAGGGACTTGGCGATCATGTCATCCACATAACATTCAATTTCTTTGTGGATCATGTCTTTGAATAATGTTACCATAGCCCGTTGATAAGTTGCACCAGCATTCTTCAGTCCGAATGACATCACTTTATAACAGAATGTGCCCCAGGGTGTGATAAAAGTTGTCTTCTCCATGTCTTCAGGTGACATCTTGATCTGATTGTATCCTGAAAATTCGTCCATGAAGGAGAATACCGAGAACTAAGTCGTATTATCGACCAATACATCAATGTGAGGTAAAGGGAAGTCATCTTTCGGGCTGGCTCTGTTCAGATCCCGGTAATCCACACACATCCTCACCTTGTCGTCTTTCTTAGGCACAGGTACAATGTTAGCAACCCACGGCGGATAGCTAGTCACAGCAAGGAAACCGGCGTCCCACTGTTTTTGTACCTCTTCCTTTATCTTCATTTCCATATCTAGGCGAGTACGGCGCAGCTTCTGTTTTACTGGCGGGAATTCTTCTTTCAGAGGCATCTTGTGCATGACAATGTCGGTGTCCAACCCTGGCATATCCTGATAAGACCAAGCAAAAACATCCACATATTCCCGAAGCATGTCAATCAGTTGCTCTTTCACTGAATCTTGTAAGCAGGCCCCGATCTTGACTTCTTTCACATCTTCTTCCGTACCAAGATTAACCGTTTCAATTTCCTCCTGATGAGGAGTGATAACCTTCTCCTCTTGCCTTAACAACCTAGCTAGCTCTTCAGGTAGCTCATAATCTTCTTCAACCCCTTCATCAGCTTGATTGATTGGATTGTCAAAGTCATACAAAGTCATAGCAGTGTTGTTGTCGGTGCAGTCTGGAAGGCACTTTCTGCAAGGGTTTAGATTGGTTTATTTTAGTGATCAATTTTAATCTTGTTTAGAAAAAGTGAAAATGAAGTTATTTATTTCGAAAACATTGCCATTTTATTGTTTTGTACAAAAGTGAAAAATGAAAAGACAGGGAGCGAAAAAAAAGAGACTCGTTTGCGAAAGATGTCCGATATTCATTAATTGATATTTTTGCACAAAATTACAAGATGGCCCGATTACAAAATGAGTCTTGTCATCTTGGGCAAGATGCAAGACTTAATGCATGCTTTAAAATACAGGAAATAATAATTACTCTGCAGGAGTAACCCTTATAATTTCCTGGGAAGACCAGTTAAGAACTTGGCTCCCCGGGATCCTTGGACGTATCCAGTTCTCCAGGTTGCGGTCGCTTTCCTCCTCGTCTTCCAAATTGTTCACAGCATCCGGGGTAAGCATCCCCCCACTGACAAACTTGGGCTCCTTGGCAGCCTCTGATTGATCTTGTTGAGTTGGTCTGTAACCCAACCCAAATCTGTCTTCTTTCTTTTCCACGGGCAGTAGCTTGCCCCAGCCTTGGGCAGTACCCTCTTCAACAACCTTCTGGGCTTGCTGATATGAAGTGATGGAAGTTCCCAGTACAGCAGATGCTTCATTAATGTTCAGGGCCTCGAACCCCTGACTCATGGTTTCATGGATTTCTCCGTCCATTTCAATGTACTTATATGTAGCCAGATGACTAACAAAGATGTCCTCCTCCCCACAGATGGTGATGATCTGGCCTTCCCACTCGAATTTCAGCATCTGGTGAAGGGTAGACGTAACAGCGCCAGCGGCATGGATCCAGGGTCTACCCAACAAACAGCTGTAGGCCGGCTGAATGTCCATCACAAAGAAGGTAGTTTTAAAAGTCTGCGGGCCAATCATCACAGGCAGATCAATCTCCCCAAGCACTGATCTTTTAGAGCCATCGAATGCTCTCACCACCAAATTACTCAGACGCAGTGCCAAGCCATCATACTTCAGCTTTACTAAGGCTTTCTTTGGTAGAACATTGAGTGATGACCCCATGTCTACCAGTACATGAGATAGAATAGCACCTTTGCATTCCAAGGTGATATGCAAAGCCTTATTATGGTTGCGTCCCTCTGTTGTTAAGTCAGCATTGGTAAAGCCCAGTCCATGACTGGTGTTGACATTTGCCACCACAGTTTCTAGCTGATTAACAGTAATCTCCTCTGGCATGTATGCTGCGTGCAGGACTTTCAACAATGCGTTCCTGTGAGCTTCGGAGCACATCAACAGTGATAATATGGAGATTTTTGAGGGAGTTTGGTGAAGCTAATCCACCACTTTGTAATCACTTCTTTTTATGATTCTCATGAACTCGTCTACATCTTGTTCAAAAGATGTCTTCTGAGTTTCTTTGACAGTTGGCTCTTCAAGTACCACACTCTTTCCTTTTGCTTTGGCAGCAGCTTCTGCTTCAACATTAGGTCTTTGTGTTTGTGAGGCAAAAAGGCGTCCGCTTCTGGTGAAGCCTCTGCCTCCCCCAACATTATCAATTTGTGGAGAAGAGGTAGATGAGTCCAGAGTGATTTTCTCCTTGTTGCAGTAGATATCAGAACCATAATGCCAAGGTATTACTGCTTTCATAAGGAACTGGTCCAGGCACCGTGATGGTGACTGGACTGATTGCTGCAGAGGAGGGTACTGTGACGGTGTGCGGATCAAAGTAAATTGTGACTGGTGATCTGGCAGGAGGTGCCACTGTTTGTTGTTGGAAATTGCTGCTGGGAGGAACATTTGATGGGTCATAGTAGATTGTAACTGCTGAGACATCTTCGCTAATTTTTGTTGGCGTTGTAGAAGATCCTGCTAATAACCTGGATGCTGATGTTGTAGAAGAAAAGATTGTTGAAATTTGATTTGTTGAAGTGATGGACGGAGCCATTGCTGATGATATTGATGAATCGGTAGGAATGATTGTCGCTGCTGTTGTAGAAGAATCGGGAATTGTTGTTAAAGGAATTGCTGGATTTGTAGGTGCCATTGTTGAAATCTGAAGGATACCATCCTTAATAAGACCATCTATTCCGCTTCTCAAATTTTCACACCCGTTGACTGCAATGTTGCAATGCCCACAACCGAGCTCACACCCGGGGAACACTTGGCATTCTAGAAGCTGAGCTTTAATTTCAACCAAAGGTGTTCGAATTTGTGCAACATTGGTGATCAAGGTAGAAGGTTTGTCTTCCTCAATGGCATTAATCCTCGGCCCGCCATGATTAGGCATAGGATTTCTGTTGACATTCGGAGGAGGTGCGAAGTTAAGGGCTTTAGAATCCACCAGGTCTTGGACTTTCATTTGTAAGGCCCTGCATTTTTCCGTACTGTGACCAGGTGCATTGGAATAGAAAGCACATCTGGAGTTGACATCATAATTCCTTGGGAGATTGAGGGGATCCGGTGGTGCCAACGTCCTTAACTCAACCAAGTTAAGCTTCAGGAGTTGTGGCAATAATGCGGCATAAGGCATAGGGATAGGGTCAATCACACTATTTTCCTGTGATGGTCTTTGTTGGAAGGGACGTTGTTGTTGATTGCTATTGTTGTTGTTGTAGGTTCTCTGTTGCGGGTACTGAACTTGCTGTTGTTGTTGTTGAGGATATGCTGATTGCTGAGGAATCGGAGCTGGAATAGTGACTGCTGCCACTGATCTGTGGACATACTGAGGTCTGCCCCTGTTCGCATGGATGGAATTTGTCTCAGCGGTCCTTCGGGGTCCCACAAAAGGCTTCCTGGGATTATTGGATGAACTTGCACCATTATCAGAAATCTTGCCCATTTTCAACAGACTCTCAATCCTTTCACCGGCTATGACGACATCAACAAAGCTGGTGGAAGAAAAGGCAGCCAGTCAATCAATATATGTTCCTTGCAAAGTATTCATGAACATGTCGGCCATTTCTCTTTCCAACATGGGTGGCTGGACAGCAGCAGCAAGCTGTTTCCACCTCTGGGCATATTCCCTGAAGCTTTCTCTAGACGACTGAGACATTCCCATTAGGAGGGTCCTGTTGGGGGCCATGTCCAGATTGTATTGGTATTTCCGGATGAAGGCTTCAGCTAAGTCCTTCCAGCATCTGATGGTAGCTCTGGTCAAGTGTGAATACCACTCTCTTGAAGCCCCAGTCAGACTGTCTTCAAAGTAGAAAATCAATAGCTTCTCATCCATGGTATAAGCTTTAAGTCTTCCCAGAAAAGACTGCAAGTGAGTTCGTGGACAAGAGGTTTCATTGTATTTCTCAAAGCCAGGGGGTTTGAATTTGTGGGGAATTCTCACCCCATCCACTAGCCCCATATCCATTACATCGAAGCCCAAGGAATTCTGGGACTCCAAAGATCTCAATTTCTCAGCAATTTCATCTAACCTCCTATCATAGACTTCGTCTCCAGCTCCCATGACTGTAAATTTCTCTTCTTGGGGATCCTCTTGCAAGATTCTCCCCCCAACAGCATTTCCTTACACATTTCCCGGGATGTTGACTTCCGGATGTAGATGAGGTCCAAATACTGGTGGACTAACATGAGGCTGACCCCTCTCATTGTTACTAGTTCCTCCAGTTCCAAGATGTGGTTCCTCAGGAGTTTGTCTCTCCACCAATTCCCTTAACCTTTCTTGGCTCTGGGCCAAGCCAGTCATTACAGCCATGAATTGAGTCATTTGGTTTCTCATCTCCACTCTTTCGTTAGCCATCTGAGTTCTGACCTCAGTCAGGTCTTGCTGTACTTGCTCCATCTGAATACCAGGAAGGTTGTTGCGGGTAGGGTACCGATGCGCGCGGTTGACAGGGACACTCGGCGGCGAGCAATATTTCCTGAGACCACAACAAGGTTAGAAACAAAGATAATAACAAAACCTACAAAACAAAACAAAAGTTAGTATGCAATGCAGTATGCTTATTTGTTTTCCAAGGTATCCGACTTGGTTCTTGGTTTTGACCTTTCCAGACCTCGAGGAAGATGCTTAATGTTGCTTGAGAAAAGAAACCCAATGAAAGCAAACTAATATATTACAAATGATGAACAATACATAGTTTGTTTTACAACATATTCCCCTGGAGGGTCAAAATACAACAAAAGAAAAGTACATCAAATGGAAACAACAACAAACAAAGAGTCAGACATCTGTCGCTCCCGATAAATGAAGCTAAGTCAGATAGGGTACAGACGCGAACGGTCGGCGAAAGGAGGAAGTGAGAACACACAGGAGTGAACTCACAGGAAAAAAAAGAGTCGCCAGCTAGGCATTTTTATCCCGGAGGAAAGGTAATGCTGCATAAACCTAAGAAAAGATGGATAAGACGGTTGCGAACCAGAGAGACTGAGAAAGGGGGTTGGTTACAACCTGGGAAGGTATTAGCACCCAGATTGTCCGTCGTAATCGACGGGATCCACGCTTAAAATATTTGTGTTTCAAAGGGGTAGTGTCAGTGTAATTTGTGTGCAAAGAGAGCTGGAAAAGGATGTACAGGTGTCAGTGTAAGAGAAGTGAAATATAATATGAAAGTGTCAGTGTAAGGACAAGAATGAAATGCTCAAGAATATGAGGCTAAAGAATGAAGCTGGAAAGAGGGGGAATATACAGAGACTTTTGTTCGATAACTGTTAAGTTATGCCTACGTATCCTCTCGTGCAATGAGGAAGTCAGAACACCGTAGTTCGACCCAAAGAGACTGAAAGATGAATTGACTTGTGAACTGCTTACTTGCCTATGCTCAAGTGTATGATCTGTCTGGCACAGATGCAAACTGTCTTGCATTCGACGGAAGAAGCAAGTTCTCGGTTGTGAGTGAATGAGATGAGAAAAGAATCTCGGAGGAGACGATTATTGTTTGTTTTTGTGTTTTCAGTCTTTTATTGCTTTTGAAAGTTTGTCATAAGTTAATGAGCTTAAGCCTAAACCAATGGATTTAGTAAACTCATCACATCTTCCCTCTGATTAGGGGTAAGGAGAATACCTTAAGTGTGAAGTCAGCTTCTCACACTTAATCACCTTTGATGCAGGATTAAGATCATTAACCTACTTGTGATTATTTAGATGTTTTTGTTGTTTTTGTTTAGTGTTAAGTAATGAGATTAAGCCATAATCAAGGATTAAACAGACTCATTACACCATCCTAATAGAAGGATAATAGATGAGAATGTTTAAGCTGAGGAAAGCTCCTCAACTTAATCCATGATTAGGGATTAAACTCATGACAAAACAAGGCCTTTATTAAGTGGATTTTATTTAATGGTATGATGATGAGGTGATTTTTATGATTTGTAAGACAACTTGAGGGGGACTTGTCCATTAACACTAGGGTTAGTCCTTCTTAACCAATTAAGGAAGAATTAGAACCCTAATGCAAGGCCCAAGTTACAAGCTTGATGTCTTGATGATTATTAAGTGAATTGATTAAAGGATTTAAACTCATTAAGGGTTTAACACTTAGTATTAAAGTTATACACTCCATCCTAATAGAAGGATGCAGGCATAAGCTTAATCACAAAGCCTTAAAGCCTTTAGGGTTTAGTCCTTGATTATGAGGTGAGGAGAGGAGACTCAAAGGAGACACAAAGGTAAAACTAAAAGGGGAGACTAATCAAAACCCTAATCATTGTCATGCTTGGTTGTTCCTAAGGTTTGTGAAGTTTTCAAGAACAATCTTCAATGGAACCACCAGGAAGCAGATGGAAGGATCAAGAGAAGCAAAGTGACTTGCTTCATTCAAGAAGTCAAGTCACTTGAAGAAAGAAGGTGGGAGGAAGAAGAATGAGCAAGCTCAAACTCAAACACATATAAAAATGTAGCAATGGATGCAAGAGAGATGAAAAGAAAAGTTATGAGAAGTGAAGGCAAATTCACTTCTCAACATCACTTACCACCTGAAATGTTAGAAAAGAAATGCAATACAATGCAAAATGGGATGAGATGACATGATGAGAAACAAAACCAGAAGCCAATACATGATGCTAATGATGCTATGAGATGCTACAAACATGAGGCAGCACATGGAAATGATCATACAAGTTTATGAATGCAAATGGAGCAAGCTAAGAAGCATGAACATACATGAAAAGTTATGAAGTGCACATGGCATACAACATGGCAAATACATGATGCAATGATCAAACATGCTTTCAATATGTCTTATGATGTCAAATGAATCAAAAGGATGCTTGAAATGTCATGACAAGTCATGTTATGCAAGAGAATGCAAGATGGATGCATATGGAAGCCCAAATTAGGGTTTATGAATCATACATCAAACAAAAACCAAAAACAGAAGCAAACCCTAAGATAAAAAATGGAAAATGCCACTCAAAGAACCCCTAATCCTATACTAAACCAGTGCCCAAAGGAGAGGTCTCAACTCCTAACCAAGTTCAAGATATGATTTTTACAAGTTTCTAGGGTTTTTAGGGTTCCTAAACAAAAGAAATGTCAAACAAATTGAAAATGAGGAAACAAAACATGGCCATTTAATCTAAAATACTACATGCTAAACACAATGCAATGCAAAAAGAACCAATGTCCAACTCTTCATGGATAGGCAGAAATGATTTTTTGAACTTAGGATCAAAATAATGCATAAAAATGATTTTAAATCAATGAAAAATTCTCAAAATGCATCAAGATCAAAAAAGAAATTTGGTTTGAAGGTTGGACAATGTTTCTAAATGTCTTGGAACATTTCATGAATTTTTTGGTGATTTTTAAATACCTAAAAGTATTTTTAATAAATTAATTCTCATTAATCAATTAAAAATAATCTTTTAAATATTTAAAAATACTTTTTTAATGATAAAAATAAATATGAAAATATTTTTGGGTTTAAGAAATTAATGAAACTCAGGATAAAAAATTTCATAATTTTTAAACAATTTTTACTATTTTAAATAAATTATGCAAAACAAATGAAAAGAAAATGAAAATAAATGAATTTTAAATGAATTAATGAGAAGTCAGCCAATCCTAGGGACCAGATTCAAAGTTACACGCGCGGGAGTTGACTTGGCGCCAGATCTCACGGCCAGAATTCAAACTCAGCTAATCAATGCTTATGCCCTAATTACGCCGTTAAACACTCTCAGATGACCGGAACAGTGTTCCGGTCATCTTCCCCGTTCACCCAAAACTGCAAACTCACTCCACACGTTACGAAAATGAAATCTAAACGAACAGAAATGCTTCCCACTCACTCACGAATCATAACCCTCAATCAAAACAAATTTATTTTTCCCCAAACTCATGAATCGAACGAAACATTTTTCTAGGTCACAGAGTTTCAGAAAGCAATTAAATTCTCATTTCATCACCATTTTCAAAACTAAAAGCATCAGAACAATCAGTGAAGCATGGAGAACAAGTTTAGAACTTAAAAATCCATTTCTGGAAAAAAAAGTTCTTGAGCTACCTGAGATTCGAAGCTTTCACTCCAGCAACTTTCTGACCTCCCCTCCTTGTGAAATCCACTCCTTATGACCTCTTGATGATGCTTGAATGCTTTGGAGAAGTTTATGCTGGCTAGATGAAGAGTTTGAACAGCTTCTGCTCTAGCTCAGTTGAAAATGGCAATGGTGATGCAGGCAGTTTCAGGCCAGTGTGAGTGGTTCTTTGTGATCAAGGTGATGTTTTAAGAAGGTTTGTGGAGTTTGTTTGGATGTTTATGGCCTGTGGAGTGAGTTTCGAAAGAAACTGCAGGTTGGAGTGAAAATGGAGAAGTGGTGTTCTTGCTTGATTCAGGCTTGGTTCTTTGTTGCTTTGGGCTCAGTGAAGTATGGTGATTTGATTTGTGAAACTTGTTTGAATGTTTAAGAGCTGGGCAGAGAGATTCGAAGAGAGATGCAAATGGGGTGTGTTTTGTGTATGTGATGCTATGGTGTGTTTCAGCCTTCCTTCCTCTTATGTTTTGCTAGCAAATGGAAAGTATAAACAATTCCAATTGGCCAGATGATGTGACATGGCCTGCTGTGATTGGGATGTTTGCTTTTGCCAAAAGTCAACTTTTTTGTAAGAGATGCATGGGCTTGGTTCTAGGATAGTACAAGCATGGGGCTGGCGCAGCAAAGGTGAGGGGAAGGGCTAGCAAGGTTCAGCATCCAATGTAGCAAGTGGTAGGAAGTGTGATCATGAGTTTTGCAACTTGTTCATCTTTGGTTCACATGTGACAATCTTGCTACACAAGCCATGAAACATGAGAATTCTTGGTTCAATTCTGACTTTTAGGGCCTATGTGATGTTTGTACATTGGTTTGATGTCAACTAGAAGTTACAAACAGCCTTGGTTCATGATTTTGCAAAATTCACATTTGAGGCATGTCTTGAAAATTAATGATTTTTGCCAACTTTGTCACACCATAACTTTTGATCCAAGAAGAATTTGATCATGTTCTTGTACTTTTTGAAAAGGGAAAAATGTATTCTACAACTTTCATGACCAAAGTTTTTCCATTTGAAACATTTTTGGATCAAAAATCAAGGCTTGAAAAATGACCTAAAATGACATATTCTTGAAAAGTCAACCATGCCCTAAAAAGTCAACATTTGCAAAAGCTTGTAATTCTTGATTTTTGTGAACTTCAACCTTCTTCCATGATCAAATAAATATCATATACACTCAAAATGATGAAGATCACCCATTGGTTGGGTCATTGGGTGCCTCAGATGCCCTGATTTTACACTGACTTGTCCAGAAAGTCAACCCTTGATCAGATGACTTCCCCATGGAATTTCTTCATGAAAATTGATATGCATACTCCCTATACCATATAGAGTCCAATGGAAACAAGAATGACCAAAAAATTTGGAGTTATGGCCTCTGAAACCAAAACCCTAATTTTAGGTCAACTGTGCAGTCTAGTCTGGCTCTGCTTCCATGCAAACCTCAGTTCTTGTGATCCTTTGGCATTCTTGACTTTGAGAAGATGTAATATGATATAAGAACACATATGGATCCCTTTGAAGTGATTTGTTGCCTTTGGAGTGGCTCAAGAGGCTCTTGGATTGCTCAGATCATAAACCCTAGGTGCAGATGACCTAGAAACTATGCAGTGAATCAAAAATGAGATGTGAGATGATATGATTGTGTTTATGCATATGAAATGATCACAAGCCATGGTGTGAATGGGTGAGGGAAAATTTGGGGTGTTTACAGCTGCCCCTATTCAAACATGAGTTAGCTGTGCAGGATGTAAGCAGTGGCTTATCAGGCAAACGAGATAACTTGTGGTTGAATACCAAAGACAGTCCAAAATTTGCACTCACAGAAATGAAGAAGAAAAGGGATATAGATTGTAAAGGAAAGTAAAGTATATTGTAAAGTGTGGGCGACGGAGGACGACCGTCGAGCAGAGGACGACTGCTGGGTAAAGAGCAATGACGGGGACGGCCGACATGCTGGGCAAAGTGTGTGAAGTAAAGCGATGACGGGGACGGCCGACATGCTGGGGATAAAAGGTAAAGCCAAGACGGGGACGGCCGACTAGCTGGGAAAAATAAGATATCATGATGGGGACGGCCATCAAGATAAAGCTGTAAAATTTTCTGGGGGTTGATGAAACATGACGGGGACGGCCATCAAGTTCATAAAGTAAAGTAACCAACGATGGGGACGACCATCGGGCTAAAAGAAAAGGAAAAGGGACCACGACGGGGGCGGCCATCGGGTTAAAGAATAAATGAAATAAACAGATGATGAGGTACGGTCATCAAAGGTGAAGGACGATCACCTAGCAGGGGACGGCTGCTCTGTCGGGGTTAAGATGAGGGACGGTCATCTAAGGTGGAGGACGACCACCTGGCAGGGTACGGCTGCCGAAAATATCGCGACAAAGGATGAATGCCGGATAAAAGGGTCAACGATGGGGACGGCCATCGGACGAGCATGATGGAGGACGACCATCAAGAGGTGGAGGACGACCACCTAGCAGGGGACGGCTGCTCTCAAGGTTTATCATGACATAGGACGAATGCCAGATAACCAAAATCAATAATGGGGACGGCCATTGGATAAAGTGATGAAGGACGATCATCAAGAGGTGGAGGACGACCACCTAGCAGGGAACGGCTGCTAAAAAACAACGATGGGGACGACCATCGGATGAGCATGATGGAGGACGACCATCAAGAGGTGGAGGACGACCACCTAGCAGGGTACGGCTGCTCTCAGGGTTTATCATAACACAGGACGAGTGTCAGATGAAAAAGAAGATTGGCTTTGTTGGCGATCTACTGGGGATATAGTAAACACGGACGAGTATTTACAACCAAAAAGAAAATATAAGTGTCTAGATGTTGTGTATAGATTAAAGATGCGGACGAGCATCCTTAAGACTACGATACGGACGAGCATCGGGTAGAAACAAACTGACACATGTTCAGAGATGATGATACGGACGAGTATCGGGTAGAAACAAACTGACACATGTTCAGAGATGATGATACGGACGAGTATCAACGGGTTAACAAAGAACACGGACAAGTATTGAATCTGAAGGGACTCTTCTGGGGAACGGTAGATACAGACGAGTATCTATATTCAAGAAGACATAAGTGTTTGACACGGTGTATGGATTAAAGATGCGGACGAGCATCCTTAAGACTATGATACGGACGAGTATCGGGTAGAAACAAACACTAGACGCAATGTTCTGAGATGATGGTACGGACGAGTACCAACTGGTTAACAAAGAACAAGGACTAATGTCGAATCTGTGGGGATGTAAGTGGTGTATACAAGATACGGACGAGTACCTGTACAAGTGTAACATGAGTAGTGAGTATAGATGAATGTTTGTCTGCTGGGGAGGGTGACACGGACAAGTGTCAAGAGAGAGAGGTATAATAATATCAACAAGTATATGGGTTGTAGAAGTGTAGGCGACTGCACTGGGGACATGGCACGGACGGGTGTCAGGAAAATGTATACACAAGTATATGTGAGTGCAAAGAGGATGTCTTTGGCTTTCTGCTGGTGATTTGACTCGGACGGGTGTCAGGAAGTATCTGTAATATGGGTGATCTGGTGTGTAAAAGGTATTCAGGAAACTTTACTGGGGAGTGATGACACGGACGGGTGTCAAAAGGTGTATATACTGGTGTTTGTGATTTGTGAGGCAACTGCTTTTGCCGGGGACTCTGGTGGGGATTTTTGTGTATTGTATTCCGTATATTGGCGGACTGTCATTATTCACAAGTGTTCGATTCATAACATGACTTATGATTATGCTCTGTGTTTGATTTTTGTCGTAATGCTCCGTATTAGACGGAATGCTACGCTTTGTGGGTGAATATGATGCAAATGCTATGATTATGCAAAGAGGTACAGATCCGGGATTCGGATCCCGTTGCTGTGAAGATCTCTGGTCGATCTGCTTGAAATGGACCTCCCAGCTGGGGATGAGATCACTGATAGATCTGGTGAGATGTATCTGCTTGGGGAATAAGTCACTGATTGACATATCCTGGTAATATGGGACCCAGCTGGGGTTTGTAGAAGCTTTCGTCACTCTGTTGTGATTCCTTCATGCGCTGCTCTTCTGGATAGAGGCTAAAGATTCTGTGGGGAGATGGTTCCCTGACTTTGTATTCTGTTGAGGAAGAATGAACAACTCGGCTGAGGAAATTGACAAGTGGCGACTCACTGGGGAAGTTGTTGGCAGCTCAGCTGGGGAGGAAGCAACTCAGGTGCTAAGAATAAGTGTTGATTTGCCAGCTTGCTGGGATGTAGCTTGCATGCCCCAAGTTGCGTTCTGGATACCTGCAATCCTGCAAAGATAAGGAAATGCACAAATGGTCCCGAGGTATCCTTTACTGGATTCCGTCATAGGAGTTAAGTACTCTCAAGAGTAAGTAATATTCCCTGTCAGCATGTGTTTTTATTTTTAGAGAAAAGCATCTGTACTCATGCAATTATATTTTTAGAGACATCAGACATTTCTTTGCAAAATATAAACGTACAAAACGAAACATGACTGAAAAATCTGATTTTATTAATTCATGTGCCCTGAATTGGCAAGATACAGTCAAAGAAACATATCTCCTGAAAGGAGGAGATTGTTACAAATTTGAGAAACAAAGTGCTGGAGATGTTGACGACGCTTCGGGAAGCTTTCTCTGCTGCTATGACTCGTATGACTTTCGACGTTCTTCTCGTCTTGCTTTTTGAAGAAGGCTGATTCTGATTGAAGCTTGATTCTTTTGAAGCTTTCCAAGTTGTAAGTGATACAAACGAATTCAGAATGCAGTTGTTCGCTTATTCCCTTATTTTGCATGGATCGCCCTTTCGGGTTTTCAATCCATCGGGATACCCATTTTTGCCTGAGCTGTCCAATGCGGCTTTTCAACTCAGCGGGTGTACATTTTTTTGTTTATTTCCCTTACTTTTTCCCGAGTCTTTTATTCTGTTTTTTGACTCGCCGGGATGCCCTATTTTTGCCTGGACTCACATTCTGTTTTCATGTCCAGCGGGTCATTTTTATGCGAAGTATTTTTTAACTGCATCTGAATTCACAGGGGATGGGAAATCTTCACCATCCATGGTGCTGAGCATCAGTGCTCCACCAGAGAAAACTTTCTTCACCACGAATGGTCCTTCATAATTTGGAGTCCATTTGCCCCGGTGGTCTGTATGAGGAGGGAGGATTCTTTTCAGCACAAGATCTCCTACTTGGTACTCTCGGTGCCTGACTTTCTGGTCGAAGGCTCTCTTCATCCTTTTCTGATATAACTGCCCATGACAGATTGCAGCCAATCTTTTCTCTTCGATCAGACTCAGTTGTTCGTATCGGGACCGAACCCATTCTGCCTCACTCAGTTTAACATCCATTAGTACCCATAGAGAGGGCAATTCAACTTCAACAGGTAGGACTGCTTCCATACCATACACGAGCTGATACGGTGTTGCCCCAGTGGATGTTCTGATTTACGTGCGGTACCCATGCAAGGCAAATGGTAGCATTTCATGCCAGTCTTTGTAGGTAACTACCATCTTCTGCACAATCTTCTTGATATTTTTATTTGCTGCCTCAACAGCGCCATTCATCTTTGGCCTGTAAGGAGAAGAATTGTGATGTTGGATCTTGAAGTCCCGGCACAGCTCTGCCATCATTTTGTTGTTCAAGTTGGAACCATTATCAGTAATGATTCGCTCGGGAACTCCATATCGACAGATGATATCTCTCTTCAGAAATCTGGCTACCACTTGCCTTGTAACATTTGCATATGAGGCTGCTTCAACCCACTTGGTGAAGTAATCAATGGCGACCAGGATGAATCTGTGGCCATTTGAAGCAGTTGGCTCAATCTTGCCAATCATATCGATGCCCCACATAGCAAAGGGCCACGGTGAAGACATGGTGTTTAAAGGATTGGGAGGCACATGCACTTTATCTGCGTAGATCTGGCATTTGTGACATTTTCTGGCGTAAGCACAACAGTCTGCATCCATTGTGATCCAGTAATATCCTGATCTTAACAATTTCTTAGCCATGGCATGCCCTCCGGCATGGGTACCAAAAGATCCTTCGTGCACTTCATGCATCAACAAATCTGCTTCCGTCTTGTCAACACATCTGAGGAGTACCATATCAAAGTTCCTCTTGTATAAAGACCCGTCAGTGTTCAGAAAGAAACTACCAGCAAGCCTTCTCAAAGTCTTCTTATCATTGGAAGATGCCCCAGGTGGGTATGTTTGATCCTCCAAGAAGCACTTGATGTCATGAAACCAAGGCTTATCATCTTTGACAACTTCTGCTGCGAACACATATGCTGGTCTATCGAGTCTGGACACTGAAATCTGAGGTACAAAGTTAGCAGCTTGAACTTTGATCATGGATGAAATGGTAGCAAGAGCATCTGCAAACTGATTCTCGTCCCGAGGGATATACTCAAGCTTGACTGTTGTGAAGAAAGTCAATAACCTTCTTGTATAATCCCTGTAAGGTATCAGATGATCCTGGTGTGTGTACCATTTTCCGTTGGTTTGATTAACTACCAGAGCTGAATCTCCGAATACGGTCAATGTTTTGATCCTGAGGTCAATGGCTTCCTCAAGACCCATAATGCAAGCTTCGTATTCAGCTTCGTTGTTAGTGCATTTGAAAGTGAGTTTTGCCGAGAAAGGCATGTGAACTCCTTTAGGTGTAATGAGTACTGCACCAACACCACGACCATTCATGTTAACAACCCCGTCAAACATCATAGTCCATTCTTCTTCCGGGTTGGGCCCTTCAGTGTGAATAGGCTCTTCATGATCTTTTGCTTTTATGAACATGATGTCTTCATCAGGGAAGTCAAACCTCATAGGCTGGTAGTCGTCAATGGGTTGCTCAGCAAGATATTCAGATAGTACACTGCCCTTGATAGCTTTCTGAGATGTGTACTGTATGTCGTATTCTGTGAGAATCATTTGCCATCTTGCAACCCGTCCGGTAAGAGCTGGCTTCTCGAAAATGTACTTAACTGGGTCCATTTTGGATATCAACAAAGTAGTTTGGGTCAACATATATTGTCTTAGTCGGCGAGCAGCCCACGCTAAAGCACAGCAAGTTTTCTCGAGCAGTGAATAACGTTGTTCACAGTCGGTAAACTTTTTGCTCAGGTAGTATATTCCATACTCTTTTCGACCAGACTCGTCATGCTGGCCCAGCACACACCCCATTGACTCTTCTAATACTGTCAAGTACATTATCAGAGGTCTTCCTTCAACTGGAGGCATAAGGATTGGAGGTTCTTGCAGATATTCTTTGATCTTGTCAAAGGCCCTTTGGCAGTCTTCGTTCCACCTGACCGTCTGTTCTTTTCTTAACAGTTTGAACAAGGGTTCACAGGTTGCTGTGAGGTGAGATATGAACCTTGAGATGTAGTTCAATCTACCCAGAAACCCCCGAACTTCTTTTTCCGTCTTTGGTGCAGGCATCTCTTGAATGGCTTTGACTTTATCAGGGTCAAATTCAATCCCTTTCTCGCTTACAATAAAGCCCAGCAGCTTACCAGATCGCACCCCAAATGTGCACTTGTTGGGGTTTAACTTCAATTGGTACTTCCTCAGACGCTTGAATAGCTTCAGCAGATTCACCAGGTGATCTTCTTCAGTAAGGGACTTGGCAATCATGTCATCCACATAACACTCGATTTCCTTATGGATCATATCGTGGAATAACGTTACCATAGCCCGTTGATATGTTGCACCAGCATTCTTCAATCCGAATGGCATCACCTTGTAACAGAACGTGCCCCAGGGTGTGATGAAGGTTGTCTTCTCCATGTCTTCAGGTGACATCTTGATCTGGTTGTATCCTGAAAATCCGTCCATGAAGGAGAACACCGAGAACTGAGTCGTGTTATCCACCAATACGTCAATGTGAGGTAATGGGAAGTCATCTTTCGGGCTGGCTCTGTTCAGGTCCCGGTAATCAACACACATCCTTACCTTGCCGTCTTTCTTAGGCATAGGTACTATATTAGCAACCCACGGTGGATAGCTAGTCACAGCAAGGAACCCGGCGTCCCACTGCTTTTGTACCTCTTCTTTGATTTTCATAGCCATGTCTGGGCGAGTACGGCGCAACTTCTGTTTGACCGGCGGGCATTCTTCTCTCAAAGGAAGCTTGTGCACAACAATGTCGGTGTCCAACCCTGGCATATCCTGATAAGACCAAGCAAACACGTCCACATATTCTTGAAGCAAATCAATTAGTTGTCTCTTCACTGAGTCTTGTAAGCAGGCCCCGATTTTAACCTCTTTCACGTCTTCGTCTGTACCAAGATTAATCACTTCAACCTCCTCCTGGTGAGGAGTAATAACCTTTTCCTCTTGTCTTAACAACCTGGCTAGCTCTTCAGGAAGCTCATATTCTTCTTCAACCCCTTCATCAGCTTGATTGATTGGATTGTCAAAGTCATACGAAGTCATAGCCGTGCTGTTGTCGGTGCTGTCTGGAAGGCACTCTCTGCAAGGGTTCAGTTTGTTCACTTTAGTGATTGATTTTAATCTTACTTAGAAAAGTGAAATAAAGTTATCATTTTGAAAACATCGCCATTTATTTTTTGTACAAAAAGAAAAATGGAAAAACAGTGAGCAGAAAAGAAAAAGACTCGTTTGCAAAAAGATGTCTGATATTTCATTGATTAATCTTGTTTGCACAAAAAGTACAGATGGCCCGATTACAAAATGAGTCTTGTCATCTTGGGCAAGATGCAAGACTTTGATACATGCTATAAAAATATAGGAAATAATAATTACTCTGCATGAGTAACTCTTATAATTTCCTGGGAAGACCAGTTTGAGATACTGCTCCCCGGGATCTTTGGACGAATCCAATTCTCCAGATTGCGTTCTTCTTCCAGCTCGTCTTCCAAATTGTTGATAGCATCAGGGGTGAGCATCCCCCCACTGACAAAACCGGGCTTCTCAGCAGCCTTTGCTTGATGTTGTTGAGTTGGTCTGTAACCCAACCCAAATTTGTCCTTCTTCTCCTCCACAGCTAAAACCTTGCCCCAGCCTAGGGCAGTTCCTTCCTCAACAACCTTCCGGGCTTGTTGGTAAGACGACATAGAGATCCCAGATACAGCAGATGCTTCATTCACGTTCAAGGCCTCAAATCCTTGGCTCATTGTTTCATGGATCTCCCCATCCATCTCAATGTACTTATAAGTAGCCAGATGGCTAACAAATATATCCTCCTCCCCACAGATAGTGACAACTTGGCCTTCCCACTCAAATTTTAACTTCTGGTGAAGGGTAGACGTTACTGCGCCAGCGGCGTGAATCCAAGGTCTACCCAACAAACAGCTGTAGGCAGGCTGAATGTCCATCACATAGAAGATAGTTTTAAAGGTCTGTGGGCCAATTGTCACAGGTAGCTCAATCTCTCCCAGCACCGATCACTTAGAACCATCAAAGGCTCTTACTACCAGGTTGCTGGGACGCAATGCTAATCCTTCATACTCTAGCTTCACCAGGGCCATCTTTGGTAAGACATTAAGGGATGACCCTGTGTCTACCAGCACATGGGAAAGGACTGCTCCTTTACATTCTATGGTGATGTGCAAGGCTTTGTTATGGTTGCGGCCGTCCGTTGTCAAGTCAGTATTGGTGAACCCTAGCCCATTGCTAGTAGTAACATTCCCAACCACGGTTTCCAATTGATTGACAGTGATCTCTTCAGGAACGTAAGTTGCGTGCAAGACTTTGAGTAGTGCATTCCGATGGGCTTCGGAGCACATAAGCAGTGAGAGGATAGAGATCTTGGATGGCGTCTGGTGAAGCTGATCCACAATTTTGTAATCACTCTTTTTGATGATTCTCATAAACTCATCAACTTCTTGATCGAACGGTGTTTTCAAAGCTTCCTTAACAACCTGATCTTCCTGCACCGGGCTCTTTCCTTTTGCCTTGGCAACAGCTTCTGCTTCGGCAGTGGGTCTTTGAATTTGTGGAGCAAAGAGACGTCCGCTTCGAGTGAAGCCTCCGCCTCCTCCCACATTATCCACTTGTGGTGCAGGTGTAGATGTTTCAAGAGTGATTCTTTTTCCTTCGCAGTACACGTCAGAGCCATAGTGCCAAGGGATGGCCCTATTGCTTTCATAAGGTACGGGTCCAGGCACTGTGACAGTGACTGGACTGATTGCAGCTGCTGAAGGGACTGTGATAGTTTGTGGATCATAATAAATCGTAACTGGTGCTCTAACGGGAGCAGCACTTTCTGAATTGTAGGCAGAGTTGTTTTCAGGATCATAAAATATTGTGACAGTTGAGACATCTTCATGATTTGTTGCTGGAGTTGCAGGAGACATTGTCGGAAGGATGGATGTTGTTGTTGTAGGAGATTCAAAATGGAGTGAAGCTGAAAGCAGGAAAATTTGTTGAAAACTGGTCAGTTGAGATGATAGATGAAGTACTTGTTGATGAAGCCGAAGAATTGTCGGGAACAATGGTTGCTGCAGTTGTAGGAGGTTCTGAAACCGTTGCTGATGAGATTGCTGGATTCGTTGGAAATGATGTGGTGATCTGAAGTTGGCCACTCTGAATAAGGCCATCTATGCCATTCCTCAGATTATCGCACCCATTTACTGAAATATTGCAGTAAGCACACCCTAACTCGCATCCTGGGAACATCTGACATTCCAAGAGCTGAGCCTTGATTTCTACCAACGGTGTCCGAATCTGACCCACACTGGTTATTAAATAAGACGGCTTGTCTTCTTCAATAGCGTTGATTCGGGGACCACCATGGTTTGGCATAGGATTTTTGTTGACATTGGGTGGTGGTGCAAAATTCAGAGCTTTTGAGTCTTCCAGGTCTTGTACCTTCATGTGCAAGGCTCTGCACTTTTCTGTACTATGGCCAGGTGCGTTTGAATGGAAGGCACATCTGGCGTTGGAGTCGTAGTTCCTGGGTAGACTGTTGGGATCTGGAGGTGCCAACGTCCTTAGCTCAACTAGGTTGAGTTTCAGGAGTTGTGGCAGCAAGGTAGCATATGGCATAGGGATCGGATCAATTACCCTGTTGGCTTGAGATGGCCTTTGCTGGAATGGCCTTTGCTGGTTATTGTTGTTGGTGTTGCTGTTGTTGTAATTTCTTGGAGGATACTGATTTTGTTGATGGTACTGAGGTTGTTGTTGATAGTTTTGCTGCGGAGGTTGATAGACTGGTTGTGGATGAGCTGGAGCAGGGATGGTGACTGCTGCCACAGATCTGTGAACATATTGGGGCCTACCCCTGTTGGTATGGATGGCATTAGTCTCACCAGTCCTTCTCGAGCCTGCAAAGGGCTTTCTTGCATTACTGGATGAGCTTGCACCATTGTCTGAGATCTTCCCCATCTTCAATAGGCTTTCAATTCTCTCCCCGGCTATGACTACATCTGCAAAGCTAGTAGATGAGAAGGCAGCTAGCCTATCAATATAGGTTCCCTGAAGGGTATTCATGAACATATCAGCCATTTCCCTTTCTGACATAGGTGGCTGGACAACAGCAGCAAGCTGTCTCCATCTTTGAGCATATTCTCTGAAGCTCTCTCTAGATGACTGTGACATTCCCATTAGGAGGGTCCTGTTGAGTGCCATATCCAGATTATACTGATACTGTCTGATGAAGGCCTCTGCCAGGTCCTTCCAGCATCTAATAGTTGCTCTTGTCAGATGGGAATACCATTCCCTCGAAGCTCCAGTCAAGCTATCCTCGAAATAGAACATCCACAGCTTCTCGTCCATGGTATAGGCCTTTAGCCTTCCGAGAAAAGATTGCAGATGGGTCCGAGGACAGGAAGTCCCATTATACTTCTCGAAGCATGGTGGCTTAAAATTGTGGGGAATCCTGACCCCGTCTACCAAGCCCATATCCATAACATCGAACCCCAAAGAGTTTTGAGACTCCAAGGACCTTAACTTCTCAGCTATCTCATCCAACCTTCTATCATAAGCTTCTTCTCCAGCTCCCATTACTGTGAACTGGTCTTCTTGAGGGTCTTCTTGCAGTACCCTCCCGGTTGTAGCAGTTCCTTGTATGTTGACAGGAATGTTGGCCTCTGGATGGAGGTGGGGTCCAAAGACTGGGGGATTGACATGTGGCTGGACCCTTTCATTGTTACTAGTCCCAGCAGTCCCTGGTTGATGATCTTCCTGATTTTTTCCTTCCACTAATGCCCTGAGCCTCTCCTGGCTTTGAGCCATGTTGTTCATTACTTCCATAAACTGTGTCATTTGGTTCCTCATTTCCAACCTTTCGTTGGTCATTTGGTTCCTGACCTCAGTAAGGTCCTGCTGCATCTGATCCATCTGTATGCCCGGAAGATTGTTTCGGGTTGGATACCTATGTGGTCTGTTGAGTGGAAACCCTCGTCGTCGAGCAATAATTCCTGAACATCACAACAGAGTTAGCAACAACAAAAAAAAACCTACAAAACAAACAAAGGGTTAGTATGCAATGCAGTATGCTTATTTGCTTTCAAGGTATCCGGCTTGGCATTCAGTTTTGACCCTTCCAGACCCTTGAAGATGCTGTTGATGTTGCTTGAAGAAAACTCGAATGAAGCAAACCAACACAGATATATATTACAAAAGTAAAGCAATACAACTTGTTCTTTTTACAACCCAAGCCCTCTAAGGGGTCAAAATACATCATAAAAATAATAAAAGTACATGGAATAAAAGCAACAACAAGCAAATGGTCAAACACCAAGACCAAACTCATCCTCCCGAACTTCCTTGAGAAGTGCCTCGGTTACAGGATCAACCGGACGCTCTGTAAGGTTCCTGATGAGGAGATTCCTTGTAGCAACAGCTGTAGTTAGCTTCTTGTGCTGACTCTGGTCTTTTGACCTCTTCACTCCAGCTCTGATCTTCAGCTCTGATATCTCCCTCTGGGCTGCTGCCAGGGCTTCTTGCTGCTCTTTTGCACTAGCTTTCATCTGCTCCATCTTGTCTTGGACCCTCTTGTCTTCCAGAGTACGAGCCTCGGTGATCCTGACCCACCTAGCCTGACTCTCCTTCAAATACAAGTCTGTCCTAGCTTTCTGGAATTGGGCTTCCTTGCAAGCATTCTTTAGGATTTGTTCTCCAGCCCTAGACTTCTTAATGTAATCTTCAGACTTCTCAATTCTAGCCAGATGCTCTTTCTTCAGCTTCTCCAATCTTTCAATATCCAATCTCCCATCACTCCTCTCATAGAGGGTCTTCTGCAAAGCTTGAGTCAACTTCTCATTTCTCTCTTTCAACTTCTCAAACTCCTCTAGACTGACAGTTGCTGGAGGTGGTGTTGTGGAAGGCCCAGGCATATCTTCAATAGTAAAGGGCATCCCAGAGAATTGAGCCCTGGCATGGGACCAATCATAGTATTGTGCTGATGCCACATTGTTGCACTTCCCCAGGATGGTTATCCCCTTAGTCTGCATATTGTCCCAGGCCCAAGCTGCCTGCCTAACAATAGCCAGACTAATCTTGTTCTCACAATAAAGGGTCTCCACCAAGTCTTGTTCCTTAGGAGTATGGACCAGAGCATAGCCCAGTTGTCTTTTGAACAGCAGAGGGTTGTAATTAATACTACCCTTAACTCCTATTAAAGGTACATTGGGAAAATGCCCACAGCTGGTGATGATATCCCTGCCTTTTGTGCTTTGAGTGCACCACCTGATATCAGCTGAAGTTAGAGTAGTAAGTCTTCCAGCCCAGTTTTTCTGCTGATGAGGATTCAAAAATGCATCTGTCCTGGGTAGATGCCTGAGAAGCCAAGTATGGAACAAAGGAGCACAGCATCTCACTAATCTTCCCCTCTGCTTTTCATTCCTCTGATGCACTGAATAGTAGAGATCACCCAATAAAGTTGGCACTGGGTTCTTTAGAATGAACAGATGGATTGCATTCTTACTAATGAATCGAGGCTCATCTGCAAATAATACAGTCCCATAGATGCTCAAGGCCAGTAAAGCACAGACTGCTTTCCAATCTCCTAGAGAAGCTTTCAGGGTGGCTTGAGAGATCAAGAAATCCAGATGGAGGCCAGGGATTCCAGCCTTGGAAGTCATATGCTGCCCAACCAGGGCTGGTTCCAAATGCAATGCCTTTGCTACCTCCTCATTACTTGGGAAAACCATCTCAGGGTTGAAAGGGATTTCTCTCCTGATAGGTATACCAACTAATGATGAGTATTCTTCCAATAGAGGGCCCAACTGAAAGTCCTGGAAAGTGAAACATCTTAGTGGGGGATCATAAAACTGAAGGCAGGTGTGGATCAGGCTTCTCTGTGAAGGGTCCAGATCCATAACCATATCAAGTATATCTCCATGGTGTTCCCTGAACAGTGGTATATGGTCTGGAGTGATCAGGGTCTGAATCCTCCTGATGTCTGCTAACTCTGGCTGGAAGAAGTGGTAGGTGATGTTGCTTTTCTTAGGTGCCATGATGTTGAGACTGACTAGAGACAAGTGCTGATGATGATACTGAAGAATGGGCCACTGATTGGCTAGTGCAAGTGACTGAAGTAGATAGCTGATAGTTGAAGCAAGTGCTGATGAAGATAGGTCAATACTGAAGATGGGGTCAAAACCAAAACCAAATGAAGATGGATACCCTGAAACACAAATAAGAAAATGTTAATATGATGCAATGATCATGTATGCAAATGATATGCAAGGGTTTGTGACTGAGCTGGATCTAATCAAGTGCTCTGGTATAAGTCCATGTGTGTAAGAAATCCAGTTGGAGGTCTATAAGTCCAGTAACCAAGGTGGGGGGACTCAAATAAAGAGCCACATGTCCAGGGTTTAGAATCACAAGAACTGTTCCAAAATGGAGTACTCTTAAACAAACAAAGTAACAGGGTATTCTGAGGTCAAGGTACCTGCAAACCTGTAAACAGCCCAACCCCCTCACAGGTGGTGTTCTAAAACAAGGATCCTCAGACTTGGATCAGTTATGAGAAGTGTAAACACTTCTAACCCGGAGGTACAGTGTTTACAATAACCATAAAAGTTCCTTCTCTAATTCACCTCAGTTTCTGAAGGTCAATACTAAAAGGTCATCCAGACTTAGCAGGCTTCCCAGATAGCCCTAGCATTGCAGGAAATCTGCAACACAGAGTTCTCAAGAAGAAACCCATATCTGAACCGTGTTTCATATTCCCGCACCAGACCGAGATGGAATGGGAAAGAATATGAACCACTCTAGCCTAGGTGTCACTTAGGTCCCAGGTATAGGACCTTAACTCTCAATGGAACACCCACCCACCAAAGCAAACAACAGATCCAGCCAGCAGCATGACAGTATGATATATACAAGAGCAATAAAGAAAGCAGTAAAGCAGCTGTACATAAAGCAAAAATAAATACAAATACACGCACAAATAGCACATAACACCCCAGTAAACACAAATCAATCAAGCGCTAGGAGGAACCCACAAAAAGAACCAGAAGCCCTGGTTGCAATATAAGGTTCCCCAGCAGAGTCGCCAAGCTGTCGCTCCCGATAAATGAAGCTAAGTCAGATAGGGTACAGACGCGAACGGTCGGCGAAAGGAGGAAGTGAGAACACACAGGAGTGAACTCACAGGAAAAGAAAGAGTCGCCAGCTAGGCATTTTTATCCCGGAGGAAAGGTAATGCTGCATAAACCTAAGAAAAGATGGATAAGACGGTTGCGAACCAGAGAGACTGAGAAAGGGGGTTGGTTACAACCTGGGAAGGTATTAGCACCCAGATTGTCCGTCGTACTCGACGGGATCCACGCTTAAAATATTTGTGTTTCAAAGGGGTAGTGTCAGTGTAATTTGTGTGCAAAGAGAGCTGGAAAAAGATGTACAGGTGTCAGTGTAAGAGAAGTGAAATATAATATGAAAGTGTCAGTGTAAGGACAAGAATGAAATGCTCAAGAATATGAGGCTAAAGAATGAAGCTGGAAAGAGGGGGAATATACAGAGACTTTTGTTCGATAACTGTTAAGTTATGCCTACGTATCCTCTCGTGCAATGAGGAAGTCAGAACACCGTAGTTCGACCCAAAGAGACTGAAAGATGAATTGACTTGTGAACTGCTTACTTGCCTATGCTCAAGTGTATGATCTGTCTGGCACAAATGCAAACTGTCTTGCATTAGACGGAAGAAGCAAGTTCTCGGTTGTGAGTGAATGAGATGAGAAAAGAATCCCGGAGGAGACGATTATTGTTTGTTTTTGTGTTTTCAGTCTTTTATTGCTTTTGAAAGTTTGTCATAAGTTAATGAGCTTAAGCCTAAACCAATGGATTTAGTAAACTCATCACATCTTCCCTCTGATTAGGGGTAAGGAGAATACCTTAAGTGTGAAGTCAGCTTCTCACACTTAATCACCTTTGATGCAGGATTAAGATCATTAACCTACTTGTGATTATTTAGATGTTTTTGTTGTTTTTGTTTAGTGTTAAGTAATGAGATTAAGCCATAATCAAGGATTAAACAGACTCATTACACCATCCTAATAGAAGGATAATAGATGAGAATGTTTAAGCTGAGGAAAGCTCCTCAACTTAATCCATGATTAGGGATTAAACTCATGACAAAACAAGGCCTTTATTAAGTGGATTTTATTTAATGGTATGATGATGAGGTGATTTTTATGATTTGTAAGACAACTTGAGGGGGACTTGTCCATTAACACTAGGGTTAGTCCTTCTTAACCAATTAAGGAAGAATTAGAACCCTAATGCAAGGCCCAAGTTACAAGCTTGATGTCTTGATGATTATTAAGTGAATTGATTAAAGGATTTAAACTCATTAAGGGTTTAACACTTAGGATTAAAGTTATACACTCCATCCTAATAGAAGGATGCAGGCATAAGCTTAATCACAAAGCCTTAAAGCCTTTAGGGTTTAGTCCTTGATTATGAGGTGAGGAGAGGAGACTCAAAGGAGACACAAAGGTAAAACTAAAAGGGGAGACTAATCAAAACCCTAATCATTGTCATGCTTGGTTGTTCCTAAGGTTTGTGAAGTTTTCAAGAACAATCTTCAATGGAACCACCAGGAAGCAGATGGAAGGATCAAGAGAAGCAAAGTGACTTGCTTCATTCAAGAAGTCAAGTCACTTGAAGAAAGAAGGTGGGAGGAAGAAGAATGAGCAAGCTCAAACTCAAACACATATAAAAATGCAGCAATGGATGCAAGAGAGATGAAAAGAAAAGTTATGAGAAGTGAAGGCAAATTCACTTCTCAACATCACTTACCACCTGAAATGTTAGAAAAGAAATGCAATACAATGCAAAATGGGATGAGATGACATGATGAGAAACAAAACCAGAAGCCAATACATGATGCTAATGATGCTATGAGATGCTACAAACATGAGGCAGCACATGGAAATGATCATACAAGTTTATGAATGCAAATGGAGCAAGCTAAGAAGCATGAACATACATGAAAAGTTATGAAGTGCACATGGCATACAACATGGCAAATACATGATGCAATGATCAAACATGCTTTCAATATGTCTTATGATGTCAAATGAATCAAAAGGATGCTTGAAATGTCATGACAAGTCATGTTATGCAAGAGAATGCAAGATGGATGCATATGGAAGCCCAAATTAGGGTTTATGAATCATACATCAAACAAAAACCAAAAACAGAAGCAAACCCTAAGATAAAAAATGGAAAATGCCACTCAAAGAACCCCTAATCCTATACTAAACCAGTGCCCAAAGGAGAGGTCTCAACTCCTAACCAAGTTCAAGATATGATTTTTACAAGTTTCTAGGGTTTTTAGGGTTCCTAAACAAAAGAAATGTCAAACAAATTGAAAATGAGGAAACAAAACATGGCCATTTAATCTCAAATACTACATGCTAAACACAATGCAATGCAAAAAGAACCAATGTCCAACTCTTCATGGATAGGCAGAAATGATTTTTTGAACTTAGGATCAAAATAATGCATAAAAATGATTTTAAATCAATAAAAAATTCTCAAAATGCATCAAGATCAAAAAACAAATTTGGTTTGAAGGTTGGACAATGTTTCTAAATGTCTTAGAACATTTCATGAATTTTTTGGTGATTTTTAAATACCTAAAAGTATTTTTAATAAATTAATTCTCATTAATCAATTAAAAATAATCTTTTAAATATTTAAAAATACTTTTTTAATGATAAAAATAAATATGAAAATATTTTTGGGTTTAAGAAATTAATGAAACTCAGGATAAAAAATTTCATAATTTTTAAACAATTTTTACTATTTTAAATAAATTATGCAAAACAAATGAAAAGAAAATGAAAATAAATGAATTTTAAATGAATTAATGAGAAGTCAGCCAATCCTAGGGACCAGATTCAAAGTTACACGCGCGGGAGTTGACTTGGCGCCAGATCTCACGGCCAGAATTCAAACTCAGCTAATCAATGTTTATGCCCTAATTACGCCGTTAAACACTCTCAGATGACCGGAACAGTGTTCCGGTCATCTTCCCCGTTCACCCAAAACTGCAAACTCACTCCACACGTTACGAAAATGAAATCTAAACGAACAGAAATGCTTCCCACTCACTCACGAATCATAACCCTCAATCAAAACAAATTTATTTTTCCCCAAACTCATGAATCGAACGAAAGATTTTTCTAGGTCACAGAGTTTCAGAAAGCAATTAAATTCTCATTTCATCACCATTTTCAAAACTAAAAGCATCAGAACAATCAGTGAAGCATGGAGAACAAGTTTAGAACTTAAAAATCCATTTCTGGAAAAAAAGTTCTTGAGCTACCTGAGATTCGAAGCTTTCACTCTAGCAACTTTCTGACCTCCCCTCCTTGTGAAATCCACTCCTTATGACCTCTTGATGATGCTTGAATGCTTTGGAGAAGTTTATGCTGGCTAGATGAAGAGTTTGAACAGCTTCTGCTCAAGCTCAGTTGAAAATGGCAATGGTGATGCAGGCAGTTTCAGGCCAGTGTGAGTGGTTCTTTGTGATCAGGGTGATGTTTTAAGAAGGTTTGTGGAGTTTGTTTGGATGTTTATGGCCTGTGGAGTGAGTTTCGAAAGAAACTGCAGGTTGGAGTGAAAATGGAGAAGTGGTGTTCTTGCTTGATTCAGGCTTGGTTCTTTGTTGCTTTGGGCTCAGTGAAGTATGGTGATTTGATTTGTGAAACTTGTTTGAATGTTTGAGAGCTGGGCAGAGAGATTCGAAGAGAGATGCAAATGGGGTGTGTTTTGTGTATGTGATGCTATGGTGTGTTTCAGCCTTCCTTCCTCTTATGTTTTGCTAGCAAATGGAAAGTATAAACAATTCCAATTGGCCAGATGATGTGACATGGCCTGCTGTGATTGGGATGTTTGCTTTTGCCAAAAGTCAACTTTTTTGTAAGAGAGGCATGGGCTTGGTTCTAGGATAGTACAAGCATGGGGCTGGCGCAGCAAAGGTGAGGGGAAGGGCTAGCAAGGTTCAGCATCCAATGTAGCAAGTGGTAGGAAGTGTGATCATGAGTTTTGCAACTTGTTCATCTTTGGTTCACATGTGACAATCTTGCTACACAAGCCATGAAACATGAGAATTCTTGGTTCAATTCTGACTTTTAGGGCCTATGTGATGTTTGTACATTGGTTTGATGTCAACTAGAAGTTACAAACAGCCTTGGTTCATGATTTTGCAAAATTCACATTTGAGGCATGTCTTGAAAATTAATGATTTTTGCCAACTTTGTAACACCATAACTTTTGATCCAAGAAGAATTTGATCATGTTCTTGTACTTTTTGAAAAGGGAAAAATGTATTCTACAACTTTCATGACCAAAGTTTTTCCATTTGAAACATTTTTGGATCAAAAATCAAGGCTTGAAAAATGACCTAAAATGACATATTCTTGAAAAGTCAACCATGCCCTAAAAAGTCAACATTTGCAAAAGCTTGTAATTCTTGATTTTTGTGAACTTCAACCTTCTTCCATGATCAAATAAAGATCATATACACTCAAAATGATGAAGATCACCCATTGGTTGGGTCATTGGGTGCCTCAGATGCCCTGATTTTACACTGACTTGTCCAGAAAGTCAACCCTTGATCAGATGACTTCCCCATGGAATTTCTTCATGAAAATTGATATGCATACTCCCTATACCATATAGAGTCCAATGGAAACAAGAATGACCAAAAAATTTGGAGTTATGGCCTCTGAAACCAAAACCCTAATTTTAGGTCAACTGTGCAGTCTAGTCTGGCTCTGCTTCCATGCAAACCTCAGTTCTTGTGATCCTTTGGCATTCTTGACTTTGAGAAGATGTAATATGATATAAGAACACATATGGATCCCTTTGAAGTGATTGGTTGCCTTTGGAGTGGCTCAAGAGGCTCTTGGATTGCTCAGATCACAAACCCTAGGTGCAGATGACCTAGAAACTATGCAGTGAATCAAAAATGAGATGTGAGATGATATGATTGTGTTTATGCATATGAAATGATCACAAGCCATGGTGTGAATGGGTGAGGGAAAATTTGGGGTGTTTACAACATCCAGTCCAAATTCATCCTCTCTGACCTCCTTCAGGAGTGCCTCAGTCACTGGAGCAGCTGGGTGCTCTGTAATGGTCCTAATGGGGAGGTTCCTGGTAGCAATGGCAGTGGTCAGCTTCTTGTGCCTGTATTGGTCCCTTGATCTCTTCAATCCTGCTCTAAGCTTCAACTCTGAAATCTCCTTCTGGGTTGTTAACAAAGCTTCCTGCTTCTTCTTCTCATTGGCCTCTAACTGTTCAATCCTGGCTTGAGTTCTCTGATCTTCTTGAGTACGGGCTTCAGTGATCCTAACCTACCTAGCCTAACTCTCTTGCAGATAGAGCTCAGTCCTTGCCTTCTGAATCTTGGCTTCTTTACAGGCATTCTTCAATATTTGTTCCCCAGCTCTTGCCTTCTTGATGTAGTCCTCTGTCTTCTCAATTTTGGTAAGATGCTCCACCCTAAGCTTCTCCAACCTTTCAATGTCCAGACGACCATCACTCCTTTCCCAAAGGGTCTTCTTCAAAGCTTGAGATAGATTCTCATTCCTTTCCTTCAGTTTCTCAAATTCTTCCAGGCTGACAGTGGCTGCTGGCTGTACTGTAGATGGTCCAGGTATATCCTCAATGGTGAAAGGAATTCCAGTAATTTGAGCTCTAGTATGGGACCAGTCATAGTACTGAGCTGAAGCAACATTATTACACCTTCCAAGAATAGCCATCCCTTTTGTCTGGATGTTGTCCCAAGCCCAGGATGCTTGTCTGACAACAGCTGAATTAGGTTTTACTTCACAATACAGGGTCTCAGTTAAATCTTGTACCCTAGGAGGGTGAACCAAAGCATAGCCCAGTTGTCTCTTAAACAGTAAGGGGTTGTAGTTGATGCAACCCTTTACTCCTATCAGAGACACATTTGGGTATTGTCCACAGCTGGTGATAATGTCTTTGCCTTTGGTGCTCTGGGTGCACCATCTAATATCATCTGAAGTTAAAGCAATGAGCCTTTTGGCCCAGTTCTTCTGTTGGTGAGGGTTCAGGAAGGCATCTGACTTAGGCAGGTCTTTAAGCAGCAAGGTGTGAAACAAAGGAGCACAACATCTCACTAACTTCCCCCTTTGCTTCTCATTTCTCTGATGAATGGAGTAATAGAAGTCCCCTAGCAATGTGGGCACTAGGTTCTACAGAAGAAACAAATGGATGGCATTTTTGCTGACAAATTTAGGCTCATCTGCAAATAGTATAACCCCATATATGATGAGGGCTAACAGTGCATAGACTGCCCTCCACTCCCCTAATGAAGCCTTCAGGATGGCCTGGGAAATCAAAAAGTCTAAGTGCAAACCAGGGATCCCAGCTTTTGTTGTCATACTTTGCTCAATCAAGGCAGGATCTAGGTACAATGCCTTTGCTATCTCTTCATTTCTGGGAGCTGGCATTTCTGGGTTGAAGGGGATGCCACCCCTGACAGGTACTCCAATCAATGATGAAAATTCTTCCAGCAAAGGCCCTAGCTGGAAGTCTGAAAAGGTGAAACATCTCAAAGGAGGGTCATAAAACTGCAAGCATGTGTGGATCATGCTCCTATGAGAAGGGTCAAGGTCCATAACCATGTCCAAGATATCCCCATAATGTTCTCTAAACAAAGGGATGTGGCCAGGGGTGATAAGTGATTGGACCTGCCTGATGCCAGTCAACACAGGCTCAAAGAAATGATAGGAAATGTTGCTCTTCCTAGGAGTAGTCATGAATGCTGCTGAAGAAGATGAAGGTAGGTGCTTATGAAGATCACAAAATGATACTGGGAGATGAGCCACTGATAGGATGATGCTGGTGATGATGAAGATAGCTGAAGCAGATAACTGATGAAGCAGAGGTCTATGCAGAAGAAGGGGTCAAAACCAAGCCAGATATAATGTGGATACCCTGAAAAACAAATAAACAAATGTTAAATGATGCAAATGATGAGTATGCAAATGATATGCAAGGGTTTGTGATCAAGCTGGATATGATTATCTGTCTTGATATAAGTCCATATATGTTCAAGAAGTCCAGATGGAGGTTCAGAAATCCAGTAACCAAGGTGGGGGACTCAAATAAAGAGTCACATGTCCAGGGTTAATCACAAGAACTGTCCAAAATGAAGCATTCTTAAACATAACAAGTAACAAGGTATGATGTGGCCAAGGGTACCTGCAAACCTGTAAACAGCCCAACCCCCTCACAGGTAGTGTTCTAAACAAGGATCCTCAGACTTGGATCAGTTATGAGAAGTGTAAACACTTCTATCCTGGAGGTACAATGTTTACAATAACCATAAAAGATCCTCCTCTAATTCACCTCAGTTTCTGAAGGTCATAATAAAGGTCATCCAGACTTAACAGGCTTCCCAGATAGCCCTAGCACTACAGGAAATCTATAGCACAAAGTTCTCAAGAAGAAACCCACATCTGAACCGTGTTTCATATTCCCGCACCAGACCGAAATGGAATGGGAAAGAACATGAACCACTCTAGCCTAGGTGTCACTTAGGTCCCAGATATAGGACCTTAAACTCTCAATGAAACCCCACCCACCAAAACAGGAACCAGATCCAGCAATGATAATGACAGTATAAAAAATGAAAAACTGTAAAGGAAAGCAATAAACAAGACTGTACATAAAGCAATAAAATAAATACATAAACACAAATATCACATAACACGCCAGTAAACACAAATCAAACAAGCGCTAGGAGGAACCCACAAAAAGAACCAGAAGCCCTGGTTACAGTATATACATCCCCAGCAGAGTCGCCAAGCTATCGCTCCCACCTGATGACACAGGGCCAAGAGGGGTACAGACGCGAACGGTCGGCGAAAAGGGAGAGAACACACAAGGGTAAACTCATAAAGACAAGAGTCGCCAGCTAGGCATTTTTATCCCGGAGGAAAGGTAATGCTGCATAAACCTAGAAAGATATGGATAAGACGGTCGCGAACCAGAGAGACTGAGAAAGGGGGTTGGTTACAACCTGGGAAGGTATTAGCACCCAGATTGTCCTCCGTACTCGACGGGATCCACGCTTAAAAGATTTGTGCTTTAAAGGGGTAGTGTCAGTGCAATTTGTGTATCAAAGCTGGAAAGAACACAAGTGTCAGTGTAAACGAAGTGTGAAGTGTATAAGAGAAGTGTCAGTGTAAGAACAGGAATGAAATGCTCATGATGATGAGGCTTAAAGAATGATGCTGGAAGAGGGGGGAATATACAGAGACTTTTGTTCGATAACTGTTAAGTTATGCCTACATATCCTCTCGTGCAATGAGGAAGTCAGAACACCGTAGTTCGACTCAAAGAGACTGAAAGATAAATTGACTTGTGAACTGCTTGCTTGTCTATGCTCAAGTGTATAACCTGTCTGGCTCAGGTGCAAACTGTCTTGCATTAGACGGAAGAAGCGAGTTCTCGTTTGTGAGTGAATGTGGTGAGGAAAGAATCCCGGAGGAGACGATTATTGTTTGTTTTTATGTTTTCAGTCTTTTATTACTTTTTGAAGTTTGTCATAAGATAATGAGCTTAAGCCTAAACCAAGGGTCAATAAACTCATCACATCTTCCCTCTAATTAGGGGTAATGAGAATACCTTAAGTATGAGGCAAACACCTCACACTAAATCACCATGATGTAGGATTAAGATCATTAACCTACTTGCATTTATTTAGATGTTTTTGGTGTTTTTGTTTAGTTTTAAGTAATGAGTTTAAGCCATAATCAAATATTTAATAGACTCATTACACCATCCTAATAGAAGGATAATAGATGAGAACATTTAAGCTGAGGAAGGCTCCTCAACTTAATCCATGATTAGGGATTAACCTCATGACAAAACAAAGCCTTTATTAAAGTGGATTTTAGTTAATGGTAGGATTAAGAAGTGAATTTTATGGTTTGTAAGACAACTTAAGGGGGACTTGTCCATTAACACTAGGGTTAGTCCTTCTTAACCAATTAAGGAAGAATTAGAACCCTAATGCAAGGCCCAAGTTACAAGCTTGATGTCTTAGTGATTATTAAGTGAATTGATTAGAGGATTTAAACACATTAAGGGTTTAACCCTTAGGATTAAAGTTATACACTCCATCCTAATAGAAGGATGCAGGCATAAGCTTAATCACAAAGCCTTAAAACCTTTAGGGTTTAGTCCTTGATTATGAGGTGAGAAGAGAAGACTCAAAGATGACACAAAAGTAAAACTAGTGGGGGACTAATCAAACCCTAATTGTGATCATGCTTGGTTGTTCCTAGGGTTTATGAGGCTTGCAAAAGATCTTCAGGAGAAAAGCCACCAGGAAAGAAGCAGATGAGAGGAAGAAGAAGCAGAGAGAAGCAAGACAACTTGCTTCACTTAAGAAGACAAGTTGCTTGAAGGAAGAAGGTAAGAGAGCATGAATGAGCAAGCTCACTCTAATACACAAGATAAAATGCATCAATGGTGCATAAGAGAGATGAGAAGAGATTGTGAGAAGTGAAGGCAAATTCACTTCTCAAAACAACTTACCACCTGAAAAGTTAGTACAAGATGCATAAGGGAAGAAATGAGATGAACCAATGCATATGGATGGGCAAAGGCCAAAGTCAGAAACATACACATGATGCAAATGATGTCAAGAGATGGTGCAAAGTCATACAAGATGCATATATGTGAGCATACAAGAGAATGGATACATATGGAGCATGCCTTGAACCATGAAAGTTCATGAAAGCTTATGAAATGCAATGAAGGTATGACATGTCAAATGAATGATGCAATGATCAAACATGATTCTAATATGCCCTAAGATGTCTTATGAATCATGTGGATGCACAAAATGTCATGGCAAGCTTTTGTATGCAAGCAAATGAAAGAGGGATGCAAATGAAGGCAAGAATTAGGGTTCATGAACAACATGCAACACAAAATCAAAAATCAGAAGCAAATGACATGATAAAAAATTGAAAATGGGGTCAAAGGAACCCTAACCCTACACAAGTTCACTGCCCAAAGGAGGGGACCTAAGTCTAAACCTAATGGAAGTTATGAATTTCTCAAGTCAACTAGGGTTTCAAGGTACCTCAAAAGGGAAAATGCTCATTAAATTGAAAATGAAAAATAAATTCCAACCAATTTTACCCTAGAATCTACATGCTATGAAGAATGCAATGCAAGAAGAACCATCATCAAACTCCTCATGGTTAGGCAGAATGAATTTTTCTAAGTTTGAACAAAAATATTGCCTTTAAATAACTTTTATTCCAATGAAAATTGTCAAAGTTCATCAAGGACAAAAAAGAAATTTGTTTTGAGAGTTTGATAATGTTTCTAAATGTTTAAAATGCAAATTTGATTTTTTTGGTGATTTTTAAATACCCAAATGCATTTTTAATTAATTAATTTCCATTAACTAATTAAAAATAAACATTTAAATGATTTAAAAATAATTTTTAATGAAAAAAATAAAAATTAAAATATTTTTGGGTTCTGAAAATTAATAAAAGGTTTGACAAAAAATTTCAGAATTTTTTAATATGTTTTGCTATTTTTAAAAATTCATAGAAATTAAACATAAAACAAATGAAATTAAAATGAATTTAATGAGAAAATGAGAAAGTCAAACAATCCAAGGGCTGTGGTTCAAATTCAAGGGGGCGGGTATTGACTACGCGCGCGAACGAACGACCAGAATTCAAACTTCCCTAATTATGATTAAACCCTAATCCTGAACCCTAATTACTTTCAGATGACCGGAACAGTGTTCCGACCAGCTCCTCACCCCATCTCCCTCAATACGCAACCCCAAGACCTCTAAAGCTCCAAAAATGATCCTCTCCTCAACCCCAGCAAGAATCAAACATCAAAACTCATTTATTCAACCTCAAAATCATGAATCGAAGCAAAACGGAAAGTATGGCAGAAATTTCAGAAGATCAGTACATGCTTAATACTTGACTATTTTCAAAACTAAACACATCAGCATCATCAGTGAACCATGGAGAATCAATTAGTAACTTAAAAACACGTTTCTGGAAAAATTATTCTTGATGATACCTGAACTGAACCTTTCGAAAATGGTGCTTTCTGGCCAGTTCTTTGTTTCAAACAAGCTCCAATGATCCTCCCCAAACGCTTGTGATGCTTAACTGAAGTTTTTGTGGCCTCAAGATGAAGATTGCAGAAGCTCAGTTTGTGCAAGGTGAAAATCGTATTTCTGATTGTGGGCTTTTCAGAGCAAATTGATGGTTGGGAAATGATCAGAGGGTTAGGGTGAGTTGTTCTGTGGAATTTGTTTTGAGGTTTGAAGCTTGTATGATGAGTTTCGAAGAAAAATGCATAAAGAGGGATTTTGGAGGATGCTGACTTGTGGGAGGTTTCAGCTTGTGTTGTGTGGTGTGTTGTGTTGCTTTTGGTCCATGTATCAAGTTGGGATAGGTCAGAGAGTTGTTGCTGGCCTATGTTGATTGGTATGGTCCATTTTGCCAAAAGTCAATGTTAGGTGTCCTTTGAGGTATGGGTCATGGCAGGCCAAGGACAAGGGCATGTCTTGTGCAGCTGTGATCAAGGAGAACCATGGAAGTGAGATTGAGGCAAACCAGCAAGTGGATTGAAGCTTATGGGGGTTTTTGCAATTTCCATGAAGTTTGGCCCTTTTGAGATTTCTTAAAGCATAAGTCATGAAACTTGGAGATTCTTTGGTGCATTCTGAATTTTAGGTCATGATTTATGTTTGTGTAATGCTTAGAAGTTGATTTGAAGTCACAATTGGCCTTGGCATGAAGTTTTGCAACTTTCCTCCTTTGGTGTAAAAGTGAAATTTATGTGATTTTGTCCCACTTTGACAAGCCATAACTTTTGATCCAAAATGAATTAGAATGAGTTCTTTTACTTTTTGAAAAGGGAATGATCCAATCTACAACTTTCATGACCAAAGTTCTTTCATTTGAAGCATTTTTGAATCAAAAAGAGGAGGTTGAAAAACTTTCCCAAAATGGCAAGTTTACATTATAAGTCACTTTCCCAAAAAGGCAACTTTGCAAATGGCTTGAAATTCTTCAATTTTGTGAACTTATAACACCTTCTATGATTAAATAAAGATCATACACAATCAAAATGATGGAGAACACCCTTTGGTTGGGTCACTGGGGGCCTCAGATGCCCTGATTTTGCACTGACTTGCTCAAGAAGTCATCTTGTGATCAGATGCCTTCCCCATTGAATTTCTTCATGAAAATTGATATGCATGATCCTCATAACATATAGAGACCAATAGAAACAATAATGAACAAAAAATTTTGAGTTATGGCCTCTGAAACCAAAACCCTAATTTCAGGTCATCTGTGTAGTTAAGCTTGGCTCTGCTTCCATGCCTTTCTCAGTTTTTGTGATTCTTTGACTTTCTTGACCTTGTGAGGATATAATATGATGCTTGAACACACATGGACCCCTTTGAAGTGATTGATGACCTTTGGAGTGGCTCAAATAGCTCAGGGATGACTCAGATCACAAACCCTAGATGCAGATGACTTAGAACCAATGCAGTGAAGCAAACATGCAATATGGGATGATATGATTGAATCTATGCACATGAGAAGATCACAAGCCATGGTGAAATGAGTGAGGGCAAATTTGGGGTGTTTACAAGTGGTATACTCATCAAGAGCATCTGGTTCCCTACCATGACTATACGAGGAGATTGTTGACTTTCTTCACAACAGTCAAGCTTGAATACATCCCTCGAGATGAGAATTAGTTTGCGGACGCCTTGGCCACCATTTCATCTATGATCAAAGTACAGACTGCCAACTATGTGCCTCAGATTTTAGTATCCAGACTGGACCGACCAGTATATGTTTTCTCTGTAAACACCGTTACTGACAATAAACCTTGGTTCCACGACATCAAATGCTTCTTGAAGACTTAGACATACCCACCTGGGGAATCGTCTAATGATAAGAAGACATTGTGAAGGCTAGCCGGCAGTTTCTTCCTCAATACTGATTGCTCCTTATACAAGCTAAACTTCGACATGGTCTTGCTCAGATGTGTTGACAAGAAGGAAGCAGACCTGCTGATGCACGAAGTGCATGAAGGTTCTTTCGGTACCCATGCCGGAGGATATGCAATGGCGAAGAAATTGTTGAGATCATGTTACTATTGGATCACAATGGATGCAGACTGTTGTGCCTATGCCAGGAAATGCCATAAATGCCAGATCTATGCAGACAAAGTGCATGTGCCTCCCAATCCTTTGATTGTAATGTCTTCACCCTGGCCATTCGCCATGTGGGGCATTGACATGATTGGAAAGATTGAACCAACTGCTTCAAATGGTCATAGATTCATCCTGGTGGCCATTAATTACTTCACCAAATGGGTTGAAGCAGCTTCATATGCAAATGTCACCAGGCAAGTGGTAGCTCGATTTTTGAAAAGAGATATCATCTGTCGATATGGAGTTCCCGAGCGAATCATTACTAATAATGGTTCCAATTTGAACAACAAGATGATGGTAGAACTTTGTCGGGACTTTAAGATTCAACATCACAACTCTTCTCCTTACAGGCCAAAGATGAATGGCGTTGTTGAGGCCGCTAACAAGAACATCAACAAGATTATGCAGAAGATGGTAGTTACCTACAAAGACTGGCATGAGATGCTACCATTTGCTTTTCATGGGTACCGAACCTCAATCAGAACATCTACTGGGGCAACGCCTTATCAGCTTGTGTATGGTATGGAGGCTATCCTACCTGTTGAAGTTGAGCTAACCTCCTTACGGGTAATGATGGATGTGAAACTGGATGAAGCAGAATGGGTCCGATCACGGTACAATCAATTGAATCTGATTGAAGAGAAAATATTAGATGCCATCTGTCATGGGCAGTTATATCAGAAGCGGATGAAGAAAGCCTTCGATCAGAAAGTCAGACCTCGGGAATACCAAGTGGGAGAGCTTGTTTTGAAAAGAATCCTTCCTCCTCATACAGACCACAGGGGCAAGTGGACACCAAACTATGAAGGTCCCTATGTGATAACCAAAGTCTTCACAGGTGGAGCATTGATGCTCGCAACCATGGATGGTGAAGACTACCCGTCTCTTGTGAATTCAGATGCAGTTAAAAAATACTTCGCATAAGATGACCCGCTGGACATAAAAACAGAATGTAAGTCCAAGCAAAAATAGGGCATCCCGGCGAGTCAAAAACAGAATAAAAGACTCGGGCAAAAATAAGGGAAAAATCAAAAAAATGTACACCCGCTGAGTTGAAAAGCCGCATTGGACAACTCAGGCAAAAATGGGTATCCTGGTGGATTGAAAACCCGAAAGGGCGATCCACGCAAAATCAGGGAATAAGCAAACAACTGCATTATGAATTCGTCTGTATCACTCACAACATGGCAAGCTTCGAAAGGGTAAAGCGTCGGTCAGAATCAACCTTCTTCAGAAAGCAAGATGAGAAGAACATCAAGGTCATACAGGTCATAGAAAAGGAAGCTCGCTAGAGCGTCATCTTCAACATTGCCAACACTTTTATTTTCTCAATTTACAGCAATCTCCTCCTTCCAGGGGATTCGCTTCTTTGACTGTACTTGCCAATTCAAGGCACACAAATTAATAAAATCAGAGTTTTCAGTCACACTTTGATCTGTACATTTTTATTTCGTTTGCAAAATGTCCAATGTTCATAATACAACACTTGCATAAAACATATGAGCCATTTTAGTAAATGCTTGCAGGAAATATATTACTTTCAGGTAAATCTAACTCCTATGACGAAATCCGGTTAAGGATACCTCGGGACACTTGTGTGTTTTCCTTTGTCTTAACAGGTTGTAGGTGTTCAAATCAGACAATCTTTTGCAACATGGGGCATATCAAGCATTGAATCCCCAGCACACTACTTCCTAGAAGTTATCTCCTCCCCAAGCAGGATCTTCCGGGCAATGCCTAACAACTTTTTCACAGCAAAGTGGTCAAGGAACTTTCTTTTCCCCACCAGAGATGCCAGATTTCTCCCACCCTCAGCAGAGTTGGTGGAATTGATTCCCCACATAGTTGCCTCCCCTAGAAGAGCAATACCTGAAACACATCCCCAGTGGAGTTGCTAAAACTTCCTCATCCCCATTAAGAATCCTCCCTTCGGACAGACCCACCAATGATCTATTTCTCCAAGCATAGTTCTTCCTCCGGACAGATCCATCAATGATCTCTTCCCCCAGCTGGGTTATCTCTCCAAACAGATCAGCCAGAGATCTTTATCCCCGCAGGATCTGAGTCCCGGATCAGTTTCTCTCCTTTGCATAATCATAGCATTCGTATCATATTCACCGGAGAAAAAAAGCATAGCGTTCTGTCTAATACGGAGCATTACGACAAAAATCAAACATTTGCATGATCATAAGCCAGGATCGAGCCAGTCACTTGCAAATACCATCATACGAAACTCATATCCCCGGCAGATAAAAGCCAAAGCATCCCCTTTGCACTCTCAAAATACAGATATTGGTTCATAGCTTGTACATGTTCTTTTTGACACTCGTCCGTGTCATGCTTCCCCAGCAAGTCAAACACTCGTTCGTGTCCCTTGCTTAATCTTCCGAAACTCGTCAGTGTCTTGCAAATACTTCACCAGCAGATCAATACTTGTACATACTTATACATAAGTCTTTGATACTCGTCCTTATCTTGTATATATCATCTCCTCAGCAGATCAACACTCGTCCGTGTTCCTTGCTTAACCGATTGATACTCGTCCGTATCATCATCCTTAAACACGTGTCACCGTTTGTTTCTATCGATACTCGTACGTATCGTGGTCCTAAGGATGCTCGTCCGCATTTTTAATCTATACACACTGTCAAACACTTATATCTTTTATTTTTGAAAGTGTAAGCACTTGTCTGTGTTTACCATTCCCTAGTAAGTCGCCAACAAAATAACTTGTTTCTATTCGACATTCGTCCTATGTCGTCATACTTTCGGCAGCCGTCCCCTGCCAGGTGATCGTCCTTCACCTTTGGATGATTGTCCCTCATCCTTTTCCCCAGTGGAATCTCCATTATTGGAATCTTCCATCCGACATTCGTCCTATGTCGTGATACTTGTAGCAGTCGTCCCCTGCTAGGTGATCGTCCTTCACCTTTTGATGACTGTCCCTTATCATTTATCTGATGGCCGTCCCCATCGTTGATCTTGTTATTCGACATTCGTCCTATGTCGTGATAATCCCCGAGAGCAGCCGTACCCTGCTAGGTGATCGTCCTTCACCTCTTGATGACCATACCTCATCATTTATCCGATGGTCGTCCCCATCGTTGATCTTTTATATCCGACATTCGTCCTATGTCGTGATATTTTCAGCAGCCGTCCCCTTCTAGGTGATCGTCCTTCACCTTTGATGACCGTCCCTCATCATTATTTCATTTATTCTTTAAACCGATGGTCGTCCCCATTGTTGTTTACTTTAGTTTCCAAGCCTGGTGGTCGTCCCCAGCATTGCTTTTCTCATTACTTTAATCCCTAGAGAATCTTATTTCCTTACCCGATGGTTGTCCCCATCATGATTTCTTTATTTCCCCAGCTTGGCGGCCGTCCCCGTCATTGCTTAGCTTACCACCTTGTCCCCAGTAGTCGTCCTCTGCTCGATGGTCGTCCTCCATCGCTTTCATTTGATACTCATACTATACTATCTTTTACAATTTATATCCCTTTTCTTATTCTCCCCAACGAGTGAAAATTTTGGACTGTCTTTGGTATTCAACCACAAGTTATCTTGTTTGTCTGTTAAGCTAGGCGCTTACATCATGCACAGCTAACTCATGCTTGAATAGGGGTAGCTATAAACACCCCAAATTTTCCCTCACTTTTTCTCACACCATGGCTTGTGATCTTTCATTTTTGCATTAGCATAAGCATACCATCTCATATTGCATATTTGTTTCATTGCATAGTTCCATTTTCATCTGCATCTAGGGTTTGTGATCTGAACAATCCAAGAATCAATTTGAGCCATCCCAATGGTCTTGAAGCTTTCCAAGAGGGTCCATGTGTGTTCCATGATCATAATATGCTCCCCAAAGTTCATAAAAGTCAAGAAATCACAAAGATTGGCAAAGGCATGAAAGTAGAGCTAGGGTTTTCCAACACAGATGACCAAAATTAGGGTTTTGGTTTCAGAGGCCTTAACTCCAAATATTTTGGTCATTCTTGTTTCTAATGTTCTTAATATGTTATAAGGATCATGTGTACCAAGTTTGATGAAGAAATTCATTGTGGAAGTCATCTGATCATTGGGTAACTTCTTGAGCAAGTTAAGTCAAAATCAGGGCATCTGAGGCCCCCAACAAAGGTACCAAAGGGTCATCATCATCATTTTGAGTTTCTATGATCTTTATTTGATCTTAGGAGTGGTTGGAAGTTCACAAAGTTGAAGAAGTTTGGGCCAAATGCAAACTTGCTATTTTTGGAAATGACTTGTAATGGAAACTTTCCATTTTGGGAAAGATTTTCAACCTCCTCTTTCATGACCAAAAATGCTTCAAATGAAATATTTTTGGGCATGAAAATTGTAGATTAGGTCTTTCCATTTTCAAAAAGTACTAGAACATGTCTTGATTCATCCTAGAACTCAAGATATGGCCTTTCAAAGTTGGCAAAAATCACATAATTTCAAGTTTCATGCCAAAGAGGGAATTTTGCAAATTCACTTGCCAAGCCTTTGTATGACCTCTAATCAACTTCTAAGCACCATAACATGACAATGTAACATTGCTTAATCAGATTTGTGCCTTGGATCACAAGATTTCATGCCTAATCTTCACAAAATTTCCAAATAGGAAAAATTGCAAAACCACTTCAAACTCTGGCATCAAGCGTTACAGCTCATCAAAATCAATCCAAAGGCTCTCCACAATGCTAGTTGAGGAAGGACAAGCCATAAGATCTCCTCTGACCCGTGCCATGCTTGTGGTACACATTCTTTGACTTTTTTTTGCAAAATACACCATACCAATCAAGTTGTGCCACCACCCACTCTCTGACCAATCACAATGACTTATGTGAACCCTAAGGACCTCATTTCATAGAACACACAAGCCTGAAACATCTTAGAACTCAGATTGCACAAAATTTGTCAAAAACTTCCCTTCTTCGATTCTCATACCTCAGCCATCAAAACTCACTCATTCTTTCACCATTCATCTCAAAATCACCTAAGGATCACAAAACACCCCTCACCATGGCCTGAAACCAGCTCAAACCAAAATACGATTTCTGCATACTCAGAACTGAAACTCATAAACCAGCCATTATAAACTCCATTCAAGCATCACAATAGACTCGGGAGGTCAAAGGGAGGTGGATTACACAAGAGGAGGGTCCAGAAAGCTCCATTTCAAAGAACTCAATCTCAGGTAACCTTCATGAACCTTTTTTCCAGAAGCATGATTTTAAGTTCTAGAATGAATTTACATGCTTCCTTGATCACACTGATATGATTAGAATTGAAAATATGTTAAAAATGAGGATTTCATGATGTTCTGAAATTTTTGACCTAGAACTCCATTGCTTCGATTCAGCTTTATGATGCATGATAAATGTGTTTTGTTTGTTGATTCTGTTAGACGCTGTGGCGAGTGATCTAGAGGGGGGTGAATGGATCACCTCCTTGTTTTCAAGGATTTAAAAAGTTTTTCAGAGTTTTCAAAGTATTATGGAAGCAAAGGTCCCGAATAGAATAAGCGTCTATTCTGAACCGGCCACTAGAAGACCAGACAAGCGATAACGTGCTGGATTTTACGATTGCTATGATAAAGGATAAAACACACGATATGAAAACAGTTGAATGCACCTATCACTAAATCAATTTCCAATGAATCGAAAAACAAATTAAAACGAAAGTAAAGATAGAGAGGAGAAACAATACGCCGAGATTTGGTAAGGAAGTTCCCCACGGTCGTCCTCGCGTGTGGGTACGTCTCCCTCTCAATTTCAAATCGAAATTGAGAATTCTTATATCAAAGTTGCTGAATCCGTTGATTACAAGGTTCGAATACAAAAACCAGAGTTCTAAACTCCTAGAATTTCCTATTGTATCAACCTCCACTCGATTTGAGCCCAATCGAGATTTCCCGCAAGTTATACAATCAATCCACCGGTTCCACGACTCTCGCTGCGGCTGAATCTGACTTGTACAACGTGACTCATAAAACCCTCAAGAACACGCTCTTTCTTGAAGGAAAACCAAGCTGGTTTTTCCTTGAACCTTCTATCAATCTTCAACTCAGCTGGATCTACGATCGTACCACTGAACGTTGTCTCAAAAGCCTTCAATTCACAGGACAGCAAACACTCTTGTTGATGTTCTTGAATAAGATCTTTGAGAAGATGATGAAGATGTCTTGATTCTAGGTTACAAGCTTGCTTAACAATGAAGTTCCAACACTCCAAAAACCCTATCTTGATGTGTTCTTCAATGTTCAATCACTACAAAATTCGTCTCACCAATTTCTGTAATTTGTGATCTGTATTATTGAAATGAAAAACAAACACATATATATATATATATATATATATATATATATATATATATATATATATATATATATATTGCAGAATCTGTTAGGCAAATAACAGAAGAATGAATCGATTCAAGCTTGGATGAATCGATTCATACTGATTGAATTTGAGAAAACAGAATTAGTTAAACTGCATGAATCGATACATCAAAGGATGAATCGATTCATTTTGCGAAATCCAGAATCCACACAACAGCATGAATCGATTCAAGACATAATGAATTGATTCATTATGCGTAATTTCCCAAAAATCCATAAACAATGAAGAACAAGAGAACCAAAGTGATACAAGCATATTTCTTAACATAGAACAAACATAAAACACTTTAAAATTCATAATCGATCAAAAACCAAGGGTGCTCACAGATTCATGATGTATGATACTTGGGGATCACTTCTAGGCAAGAAATTTGATGTTTAGTGACCTAGGGAAGAAGTTAGCATTTTGAGTGGCCGGAGAAGATGACCGGAGCTTAGCTTCGGTCACCTGAAAGTGATTAACCTTAATTAAGGTTTAGTTTCCCAGTTTGAATGTAGGCCCTTAGATGCGTGATTAGCTTAAGGTACAAACATCTTAGATTAACTCATTAGGATTAATTTCTGATTAATTAATTTAATAAAAGTCATTTATCCAGATTTGATCTGGGCCCTCCATAAGCGTGCGCAAGGGGTCTTGAAGTTGAAATTATATTTTTAGATTTAAAAGAGACCCTTGTTTGTTTTCCCATTTGGCAAGCATCACATAGGTGGTCTTTTGAAAAATTTATTTTTGGAAGACCTATCACTAGATCCTTGGATATAACCTTGTTAAGCAAATCGAAATTAACATGCGCTAAGCGTCTATGCCATAGCCATGAATCATCATTTAAGGCAACTAGACATTTAGTGCTTGTTAAGGATACACTCAAAAGATCAAGCATATATATATTGTTTACTCTAACACCCTTAAACACAACATTTTGTTCGATATGTTCAATTTTGCAACATGTTTTTGTGAAAGACACTTTATAACCTTTGTCGCATAGTTGACTTATACTTAACAAATTGTGTTTAAGTCCCTCTACAAGATGTAAATCAAAAATAGTAGTGATAGAGGGATTACCTACACTACCTTTACCAAGTATTGCTCCTTTGTTATTGTCTCCATAAGTAACATACCCCTTTTTCTTTGCTTTGAAGTCAATAAAAAGCGATATGTCACCCGTCATGTGCCTTGAACATCCGCTGTCCAGAAACCATCTTCCTTCCATGGATGCAAGACACTCATCCTACAATATCAAAAGAGAGAAGTAGGTACCCAATTTTTATTGGGTCCAAGTGGGTAAGTAATAACATGGTTGCCTTTAGGCTTCCATTGGTAAATGCCTTTAGGAACAAGAAATCTTCTAAACTTGCATTTCTCAATGGTGTGGCCAGCATGACAACAATAGTGACAAACACTACGATAATGATTATGTTTACTATTGGTCTTTAAATCCTTTGGAACAAAAGAATATTTTGCATATGGAGGATTTAATGACTTTTTGAACAATCTAGTATCAATGACATAAGTAATCTTAAGTTGCAAGGCTTTTTCCAATTTGGCTTTAAGAGAGATGACCTCTTGTTGCCAAACGTGGCACCTTTCACAATGCCTAATTTTAATACAACCATCAATATCAATAGCTTTTGAATTTTCTGCAATACTAGCTTTCAAGCATTCTAAATCTTTTTCAGCATATTGTACTTTACCTTCCAAGTATGAAAAAATTCTTTTGTCGGAAGCTAACCTTTTAAATGCTTCTTTAGCTTCATTATGCAGTTTTTCAAAAGCTACTTTTAATTCAGAAAAAGACATGGAAGAGAAGTTATTATAATAAGCTTGTTTTACCTTTTTATCATCACTTTTTCGTCTTGTGATGAGACTGGTTTTTGGTGTGAGCCATAAGACACAAATTTGCGGTTTCATCGCTATCACTTGTGCATTGTGTACTTGATGAATCACTATCACTTTCCCAAGCAATGTAAGCTCTTCTTTGCTTATTATTATACCTTCTTGGAAGAGCTTTTCCTTTATCCTTTTTCTTTAAAGGGCAATCCGTTTTATAATGACCGGACTTGCCACAATTAAAGCAAGACCCTCTTTCTCTATTCTTCTTAACCTCTTCCTGTTTTGTATCCATAGATTGTCTTCTAAAGTTTATGAGATTTTTGTCGGAATGCTTTATTCCATTCTTTCGAATGAATCTATTATATCTTCTAACAAAAAGTCCCATTTCTTCGTCACCGGAGTCTTCGTCACTACTTGACTCATTGTTGCTTAGCTCTTTTTGTGAGGATTTTGAGTTTGAAGCCATAAGAGCTATAGGCCTCTTCTCACCCTCTTTGTCTTTGTTCTTCTCTTTCCCCTTTTTACTTTTGTTTTCAAACTTTTCTAGACTTTCTAGTTCTTGCTGATGTTCCTCCAGCTTTCCAAACAAAGTAGTCATTGTGAGTGTCGTCAGATCATTGGCTTCCTTGATAGCTGTCACTTTAGGTTGCCATTCCCTGCTAAGACATCTCAGAATTTTATTAGTTATCATTGGAAACTGGTTTTCCAAGTGCATTCAAACGATTAATAAGATGAACAAATCTCTTTTGCATGTCGGGAATTGATTCTCCTTGTTTCATGCGAAAGAGTTCGAACTCTTGATTAAGTGTGTTAATGCGGAACTGTTTTACTTCAGTTGTGCCCTCATGAGCAATTTCTAAAGCATCCCACATTTCTTTAGCTGTCGAGCAATGGGAAACTCGATAATACTCATCTGCACTAAGTGCTGAAATTAGCATATTTCGAGCTCTCCAATCACTTGACCATTTTTTCTCATCTTTTTCATCCCAATCGTCTTCTGGTTTAGGTACAATGGCTCCTGCCTCATTCATCATGGTAATTTGAAACTGACCATTTTGAATGGCAGCCCATACGCGCCTATCAACATAATTTATATGTACTCGCATGCAGTCTTTCCAATAGCCATAATTTTCACCGTTGAAAATAGGAGCTCTATTGTACGCCCCCTTTGGTTCAGAATCCATAACGTTACAGGCAGCCACAAAGCACCAGCGAACCGTTGCTCTGATACCACTTGTTAGACGCTGTGGCGAGTGATCTAGAGGGGGGGGTGAATGGATCACCTCCTTGTTTTCAAGGATTTAAAAAGTTATTCAGAGTTTTCAAAGTATTATGGAAGCAAAGGTCCCGAATAGAATAAGCGTCTATTCTGAACCGGCCACTAGAAGACCAGACAAGCGATAACGTGCTGGATTTTACGATTGCTATGATAAAGGATAAAACACACGATATGAAAACAGTTGAATGCACCTATCACTAAATCAATTTCCAATGAATCGAAAAACAAATTAAAACGAAAGTAAAGATAGAGAGGAGAAACAATACGCCGAGATTTGGTAAGGAAGTTCCCCACGGTCGTCCTCGCGTGTGGGTACGTCTCCCTCTCAATTTCAAATCGAAATTGAGAATTCTTATATTAAAGTTGCTGAATCCGTTGATTACAAGGTTCGAATACAAAAACCAGAATTCTAAACTCCTAGAATTTCCTATTGTATCAACCTCCACTCGATTTGAGCCCAATCGAGATTTCCCGCAAGTTATACAATCAATCCACCGGTTCCACGACTCTCGCTGCGGCTGAATCTGACTTGTACAAAGTGACTCACAAAACCCTCAAGAACACGCCCGTTCTTGAAGGAAAACCCAGCTGGTTTTTCCTTGAACCTTCTATCAATCTTCAACTCAGCTGGATCTACGATCGTACCACTGAACGTTGTCTCAAAAGCCTTCAATTCACAGGACAACAAACACTCTTGTTGATGTTCTTGAATAAGATCTTTGAGAAGATGATGAAGATGTCTTGATTCTAGGTTACAAGCTTGCTCAACAATGAAGTTCCAACACTCCAAAAACCCTATCTTGATGTGTTCTTCAATGTTCAATCACTACAAAATTCGTCTCACCAATTTCTGTAATCTGTGATCTGTATTATTCAAATGAAAAACAAACACATATATATATATATATATATATATATATATATATATATATATATATATATATATATATATATATATATATATATATATATATATATATATATATATATATATATATATATTGCAGAATCTGTTAGGCAAATAACAGAAGAATGAATCGATTCAAGCTTGGATGAATCGATTCATACTGATTGAATTTGAGAAAACAGAATTAGTTAAACTGCATGAATCGATACATCAAAGGATGAATCGATTCATTTTGCGAAATCCAGAATCCACACAACAGCATGAATTGATTCAAGACATAATGAATCGATTCATTATGCGTATTTTTCCAAAAATCCATAAACAATGAAGAACAAGAGAACCAAAGTGATACAAGCATATTTCTTAACATAAAACAAACATAAAACACTTTAAAATTCATAATCAATCAAAAACCAAGGGTGCTCACAGATTCATGATGTATGATGCTTGGGGATCACTTCTAGGCAAGAAATTTGATGTTTAGTGACATAGGGAAGAAGTTAGCATTTTGAGTGGCCGGAGAAGATGACCGGAGCTTAGCTCCGGTCACCTGAAAGTGATTAACCTTAATTAAGGTTTAGCTGCCCAGTTTGAATGTAGGCCCTTAGATGCGTGATTAGCTTAAGGTACAGACATCTTAGATTAACTCATTAGGATTAATTTCTGATTAATTAATTTAATAAAAGTCATTTAGCCAGATTTGATCTGGGCCCTCCATAAGCGCGCGCAGTCAATGCCTACCTCACAAGTTTGAATCTGGAGCCTTGGATCAACATACCTTTCCATTTAAATAATTTTTTATTTCATTTTTATTCATTTCTTTTGCATATTTAATTTAAAATAGTTAAAAACATCACAAACATATTTCCTTTTGCATTTCTGATCCAAATATTTTTCTCAACCCAAAAATGATTTTTATTTTTTATTTTTGCAGACCGGGATGGAGGCATAAAATTTATTCTTTAGCCTGATCAAAGGCCTCGTCATTGGCAGAAAGAATTTCAATCTGATTTGTCTTGAGCGACTCCTTAAGTTGACCATTGGAAGAAAGAAACTCACTATTAGAATTTTCAGTCGACTTCAATTTCTCGGCAACCTCAGATAACGCTAGTTTGTGCTTTGATATCATAATTTCCTTTTTCTTCTTCTCGTCATCCAAATCTTTCTCCAATTTAACCAGCTTCTCAGACTGAGTTTTATGAGTCGCCTTCAGCTGTTTGATCTCTTATTTCAACTTCTCATCCATTTTCTCATGATCATCACCAGATTCAAACAGCCCCCGAGCTAGCACAACACACCTCATCAAGTAGGAACTTATGTTCTAAGTGATCTTTTTCCGACCAATTAACTTCACCTTCTTCACGTCCTCATCAACATTGAGGTGACCATACAAGAACTTCAAATCGTCAAAGTTGTTTGACTTGAATTTGAATTCACCGATTGATGAACTCTCTCCGGGCCGACACATGAGAAAAGGAATCTCCATGTCAGCTTCGTAAATGTCTTCCTTCATTAGCGACTGGAACTTTTTGGTCGGACCTTGAGAAATCTTCTCTTAAGCAGTAATGATCGAGGACTGGAGCTGAAGTTGAGGTTGAGGTTGGGGCTCGTTTTTATATGGGATCACCACTTGAGAGATAGCAGCCCGACTATGTTTTGGTGCTCGGACTTCCAATCTACCTAAATCTGATTTGTCTGTTGAGGGTCCTCTAGTATTTTTTTCGGACTTCCCGGGATGCTTGCATCAATTTTTTCTGTTCACTTACAGAGAGGTCGGTCATCCTGTCTGCAAGACGGAAACAACAAAAACAATAAGCAGGAATTAAACAAGTATGCAAAATACTTAAATAAAGGATAATTATTACCCAAAAAGGTGAGGAATTGTTCATTGTCCAAAGGCAACAACTCTTTAACCCTTATCATACAGAATGAGTCGAGAATGGATACAGATTTGATCTCTATGTCACTAAGCTTATAAAAATTAAAAAGGTAATAGACACCAGATCCTTTGTCCAATAGTGAGGGAACCGGGGATGTCCATTTATAGAATACAAAACCTGTGGACATCTAGGACCACACTTAACCTTTAAGAAATGATTCTTATAATTCTTTAGTTAGAGGTGTAAGCTTGCAAAAAGCTATGGTTTGGAATACCACTAATATGTACCCAACTGAGGTTATCAATATTTTTTACTTCAAAAAAGGAGAAGAAGAGACCAATGGTCGGAACTATATTCAACACCTCGCAAATTCTCTCAAAATCTTTTACAAATTCTAACTATTAGGACGAAGCTGAAAGGGAACAATATTAACAATTTTCAACAAATCAACTAAAAAGTCAGTAAAAGGAATCTGGATGTTAAAGTCTTCTAAGATGCTCGGATAAAGGAAAAAGAAGTCTTCGGTGGAACCCTCAGGTTTTAGGATACAAACACGTTCACCGGGTAGGCATGCTTCAAGGACCAAATCGTCTTCAGACATGATAGAGGACACTGATCTTAATAACCGAATTCTAGCAATCTCTAAGTCATCAACAATGTTATTCTTATGGTTCATGACTTCTAAATCTAAGGAAGCAGCAATCTCCATCAATAATTCTACAGAACCTGAGGAAGAAGAGACAAAGTCAGAATCACTTTCAGAAGTGAGAACTTCATTATAAACTTTGTCCATAACTCTTCTATACTCTTCTACCCCTAAAGCACCCTTCATCTCACATATGCATTCCTCCCAAAGTTCTTGCCTCTCTTTATTACTCTTATGTTTGAAATTCTCACTATCATCACATTCTCTAATAACTATCATCCTATCAGAAATAGAAAAACGAGGAACAATGAAAATTAAAATAAGGCAAAGAAGAAAATACCTGAGAAAAGTGAAATGTTGAAAAGGAGTATGATCTTGATATTAAGAGAATGCGAGAATGAAGGGAAGAGGAGGGAAGTGAGCCTTTAATAGGGTTCAATGCTCAAGAGAATAGCTAGGGATAGCCGTTAAAATTGTTTAAAAATTATCATTATACTACAGAAGCTAAAAAAGATGAGACTCTTCAAAAAATTTGTGCCACGTCAACATGGTATTAAAAATCCGGGTTATAACACGACTATTATGAAATATACTTGGAGCTTTCCAGTTACCGAACACAAATTTCCTACTTTAGGAAAAAAGAATTCAGGGGCTTATGTACATATCAAATATATTTTCAGAGTCAACAAGAGGAAATCATGTATACAAAGACTTCATAGTATGAACCGAGTATGATAATATAGTTCGAGTGTAATTGTATGGTCTGGGTACTTAAGCCCATATCCGAGAATGATTGATTCGGGAATGCTTTAGCAGATAACTAGAAGAGCCCGACAAGGAATTACAATAGGCACGACTGCTATGTCGGATCTAAGCTCGATTGAAACATCAATAGTTTGTAACAGTCAGTGGCGCATCAATGCAGGAGTTACAGAACTATAAAGGGATGCATTCAAGGAGTGAGAGTTACGTATAATCATGGCCAATAATGGTGGAAGGCCAAAGGACTTCTATTGATGACAAATCATTAATGGAAGAGAAGACGAGGACTATAAAATGGACTCCCAACTGAGGGATAAGCAAAACATTCCATCTTCAGACTCATACACCACTTGTGTATGCTCTCGAATCCCCAAAGCTATTTAAAGAAGCTCATTTGGTTCTGAATCTTTCACCTTGGAGGGAGAGTCGTATATATATATATATATATATATATATATATATATATATATATATATATATATATATATATATATATATATATATATATATATATATATATATATATATATATATATATATATATATATATATATATATTATTTTCCACCAAATAAACACATCTCTTTGCATTTATTTAAATTTAAATTAAACATAGTAATTGAAAGAAGGAAAAGAAAAGGAGACATCTATTTGCATTTATTTAAATTTAAATTAAACATAGTAATTGAAAGAAGGAAAAGAAAAGGAGTATTACTGTGTTGGTGTTGGGACACCACACCGTTAGCCCTGGATTCGTTACAAATACAAAGAGCGTAGTATTTCACTCCAACGCAATTTCATCTCACTCACTCTCTCGTCCCTTTCTTCGCATTTTGATTTTAGGTTTCTTCTTGCTGTATCCATGCCGGGAATTAGACCACAGACGGAGTCAAAATCCGTCACCGGACGCCATGCCGTTGTTCGCGTTGTTGTTGCCGGGGACCGTCAAACCGGCAAATCCACCCTCATTCATGCTGCCGCCTGTAAATTCCAGAAGAAAGTCACCGACGTATTGCCTCCGTTCTGTGATGGTGTACCTATACAAATCATCGACACCTCCTCCCGGTAACGTTCTTGTCAAAATTCATTCGTCAGTTAAGTAATCACGTATTGAAATTAGCAATCTCTTCGTAAAATGCGATTTCATGCCTTTGTTGCAGTACTAAGGACATTGATAGAGTTGCTGAAGAACTACAGCGGGCTGATGTAGTTATCCTCACTTATGCATGTAATCGGACCGAAACACTTGAAAATATAAGCATGTTTTGGCTCCCTCGTCTTCGCGATTTAGAGGTTTTGAATTCTCTTTTTCTTTGTGTAAAAAGTTTAACATCTATTTATATTCATCAATATCAAATTATCAAATTGACATGATATGTTTAGATTTTCATTTTTAGATACTTGACATAGATATCTGAACTTCATGAACAGGTCAAAGTTCCCATTATAGTGGCTGGTTGTAAGCTTGATCTGCAAGATCAAAATCAGGAGCTGAGTCTGGAAGAGATGATGTCACCATTAATGCAGCAGTTCTGTGAGATTGAAGCATACATTGAGTGTTCAGTATTTAGGTGTTTCCAGGTATGTTTTATTTATACTACATAATCCAATTGTTTTTTTTTTTAAATCTTAATTTAAAGGTGCTACAACTATATTTGGATTTTGTTTAATACAGTAATTGAATTTCTTTGTTGAAGGTCTCTGAAGTTTTCATTTTAGCACAAAAGGCTGCTCTTTATCCTACAAATCCTTTATATGACAAAGAGTCACAAACTCTAAAGCCTCGGTGCGTACGGGCTTTGAAGCGGATTTTTATCCTCTGTGACCATGACAAAGATGGTGTCCTTAGCGAAGCTGAACTGAATGATTTAGAGGTTTTAATTTTTTTTTCTCATACTAAATGTGAAAATGGTGGGTGGCTCTTTTACTACCCAAGTATAATAGTCTAACACCCTATAACTTGAATATAAGCTTGTTCACATTGTGTTATGGTAGGTTAACCCATGTATAAGATTTGTGAAAAATCTAACAAAACTTTCTACAGGTTAAATGTTTCAATGCTCCTTTTCAACCACGGGACATTTCGGATGTAAAGAAGGTTGTGAATACTTTTTTGTCTAAAGGTGTGGATGAACGTGGACTTACTTTGGCAGGATTTCTATGTCTTCATACCCTTTTCATGGAAAAAGGGCCTCTTGAGACGACATGGATCGTGCTAAGAAAGTTTGGATATAACAATTATTTGAAGCTTGCTGATGATTTAATTCCACCTTTGAAACGTGCACCTGATCAGGTGTTTCTTTTGTGGCCTTGTATATTGTGTTCTATATATGTTATACATGTTTGTATTCATTTTGTTGACAATAAGAAACTTATTTTATTCAATTATAATTGGATTTAATGTCTACAGAGTGTTGAATTGACAAGTGAAGCAATTGATTTTTTGAAGACAATCTTTGATAAATTTGATGGTGATTTTGTATGTCCCTTGCACAAATGACCTTGAATAATTTCACTTTTTCATGCTGCTCCACTATCATTTTTGGGCATTTTGTTAACTGACTTTATCATTATACAATTTGCAAATTAACCATATCTCTTCCTTCGTCCAGGATAAAGTGCTGCAGCCCTGGGAACTTGAAGAATTGTTTTCTACAGCTCCAGAAAGGTAGATTGATTGTAATCTTTCTTATGTTGTGCAGTTTTTCAAATGTGCACACATGCTTTAAGGGTGTGGTATACACTTGTGGCTTTAATCATTCATTGTTTATACAAAGTCCAGCTATAACATTTTTTATACGTATACATCTTTCCCGAGTCTGAATGTAAATGAGGACTCTTGGCAAAGTTAGTTGATATTTTATGATTTTTAAATGCAGTCCCTGGACTGAAAATCCATACAAGGATGCTTTAGGAAGGAATGCATCTGGAGGACTATCAGTTGATGCATTTTTGTCAGAGGTGGACAATTCTTTTGTCTCTAGTCCGTCTTCCTTATATTTTATTGAACAGTGTGTGTTGAAAAAGTGGTGGGCTTCTATGGATAGTTTTATCACTCAATTTAAAAAGTATTTTGAGAATCAAGGTTGCATAATATGTGATTGTATGTCTGGTCTTTTTACCTTTTCAGTACATACAACATTTAATTTGCATCACGTTTGATTTGTATATTATATATTATACGTTTTTTGGACAGTGGACACTCATGACACTTCTAAACCCAACCCTTAGTATGGAGAACTTGATATATATTGGTTATCCCGGTAATCCATTATCTGCTCTCCGGGTGACTAGGAGGCGACACGTGGATCGCCAAAAACAACATTCAGAAAGAAATGTATTGCAGTGCTTCGTTTTTGGGCCTATGCAGGCTGGAAAATCTGCATTATTGAATTCTTTCATTGGAAGGTGTACTTTTAGTTATTAACTTGAGGTTCCTTGTAACACAAATTTAATCATTGAGCGTCATCTTATTGTTGTTGAATTCATAATGCAGACCATATATTGAGGCTGTCAATCCAACCGATGAGGATCGTTATGCTGTACATGTTATTGACATTTCTAAGGTAATTGATACTTGATTGACATTTGATAATAGCTTCTTACAGTGGCAGAAAATTGTCTTCATTTGATGTATTCATTTTGTACATATTGACATTTGTATCATCCATTTCAAGGTTTATCATTTTGTTTGTAGGAAAACAAAAAATATCTTGTGCTGAGAGAGATTTCTGAAGGCGGAGTCGCAAAATTGCTGGCCAACAAGAAGTCTTTGGCCTCATGTGACATTGCAGTTTTTGTTCATGACAGGTGGCCTGAATAAGGATAGGTTTCAGTATTAAATTATTGCTTATTTCCCTTGGTGTATATAAACCTAAAAATTATATAAACCCAAAAAGGTTAGTTGGTGCAAAATAAAAACATTATTAATTAGGGATGATACCAATCAACTAGTGTGAAAGTGATTTGATTTGCTTATGTTTTAGAGCTCTAAATGTTTTTTTTTTTGTTTATAATTGAAATCGGACTCCACTTAGTGGGATATGACTTTGTTGTTGTTGTTATTGTTGTCGTGTGATTGAAATCAGGAGTACAAACATATGCTTCAAGCAACTTAAGAATAAGATTTATAAGTCATTATGTGTTTGCATGGTATTCATTATGTTCAAATTTACAACTCATCTATGGGCTTCCAAGTTAACTATAATATCATGTTCCTGTCGTCTGGATTGCGGGCAACTTATACCAAGTACCTGGAAAATTGTTGGTTGTATAAAGCTCAGCTGACTAAATATAAATTTTAGGTTTGACGAATCTTCATGGAAGGCATCATCCGAACTATTGTTAAAAGTTGCTCGTCACGGAGAAAAAACTGGCTTTCAGCTGCCCTGTCTTATAGTTGCAGCTAAAGATGACCAAGATTCCATAACAAATGCGATACAAGAAGTAACTTCGGTATTTTTCATTATTTCATTCATTTGCATGGTCATATTCATAACATAATAGTACTTACTACTTGCATATTCCTATACATAATTGTCACGTCTTGGCGTTGTGATATGATCCAATATATCTGATTAGCAGTACTATAGATGCTTTAATCTTCAAATTGACATTTGATTAAGCAGATTGAAAGCTAGTTTATATTTTCCTGTTTCACTTTTTGTATATTGTGATGTTTAACATGCTAATAAAAAAATGAGAGACTTGTGCAGTGAATTATTGTGATGGAGAAAAGATAAAATGCTACAAAGAGATGATGTATTAATGAAAATAATCCTTTCCTCATTTTCATCGACTATTGAAATGCCAATGCGTTTTGTAGGTGGGCCAGGACATGGGAGTAGAGGAGGCTCATACACCAATCAGTGTGAAGCCGGAGGATTTCAACAATATATTTCGCCAAATTGTAATTGCTGCTGAGCACCCTCATTTAAGTATTCCAGAAACTGAAGCTGGAAAAACCCGCAAGCAGTACCGCAAACTCATAGATCGATCTCTTATGTCTGTTTCAGGTATATAATTTGTCAAGTTTATTTGTTAGTCGTTCATTAAGTTCCTTTTGACTTTGTATATTAAAGTTGCTCAAAATATTTGTAAATATTCTATTAGCCACTAATCTTTTGAATTTGTTATTCAAGTTTTGACCAGTTCTGATTTTTGTTTCTTTGGTTAATGAGTTTACTATCACATCCTATGGCAGTTGGACTTGGAGCAGCCGTGGCGTTTGTGGTGGGTGTTGCATTGGTGGGTGTTGCAAGGAAGAATGCGTCTGATAAAAAGACAAAGGTTTTGTGATTTCATTATTAATGTAGTGATTGTACATAATACACAACTGTATGGAGTTTAGGATACCAATTTAGTTAAGATTTCTTTGTGATGCTAAATTCTATTGTGGATTTGACAGTTTTTAGACAAATATCAGGATTTGAAAGAGATAAATTGGAATGCACGCTTCTATGATAATTTTAGTTTCCGCAATGAAGATTTACAATAGCACGTCTTGCATCTAATTATTAGATTAATAATTTTATACATCAACTTTTGCATCATAAGTTTTTTTGGAACCTTTCTCATTTACCGTTTCTTAAAAAAAAAGGAAATTAAAAGTTAATAATAATTTGTTATTGCTTCTGTTAGAGGGGACTGTTGAACCTATAACCTCTTTATCACTTCAATCCCTTTGTTCATTATCCAAATCACCTTATAACTCTAATTTCAAGTGAGTCACTTGTTTGAAGGAAACATTGCAATTTTTTAAAAAACTAAGAAAAACTATTTCTCTCCAAGAATCCTTCCAAGATATAGCTTCGTTTCCTTTCCACCTTGTGTGAGTCCCCTCTATTGGGTGTCGTTTTTCTTGTAATCCTTTCACTCGATGTTCCTTCTCTCGCCTTTATCCTCAATGTGCGTGTTTTCTCTGGTGGTTCGTGCTTTCTTCTTGTTTTTCACCCTTCTCTGAGTGTTTTCCCTGTTGTATTGCCTTCTCTTTCTGGGTGCTCTTTTTTCTTCCTGTCGTCTCGTCCTTTTCTGCTCCCATAGTTGATTGTGAACACATATGCTCAAGCACCGAGCCGGCTCGACAAATTGTCTCTGCCAGCAAGAAAGACATGACAAACAACAACCAAAACCATTTCAACACACAGAATAACACAATCTACAATCATAATTAAGCTCGGAAAACAAGTGACAACTCTATAAGGTTCAGAGAACCACCTGCACAAAACTATACTACCCAAAAGGACCAAAAAATACTATACTACTATGAAGAAGAGATCCATTCATCTGAAAAGCCAGTTCTCAGCATCATAGGAAAGATAGCCATAGAGAAGCCCATTCATAAGCAATCTTTGAAAACTGCTTTGGGAGGAATTTGGTGCAACCCAGCAAACCTGCAAATCCAAGAAATAGACAAGGATATATTCAGAATTACAATGGAAAAGATTGAAGACCATAAAAGAATCATCAAAGGATCTCCATGGCTGATTCGAAACTCCTGGTTCATCCTACAAGAATGGGATGGAATAATTCCTATACAACAACTGAATTTCACCTCTGTACCTCTGTGGGTCCAATTTTGGGGATTGCCTACAAATGAAAGGAAATGTTAGTCCAAATTTTCCATTAGCAGAATAGGGGTACAAACCTTCAATTTGATTCTATGATTTGGAAGTCCTGGTGTTCTTAATTTACTAAGAAATTCAGTAGTTAGCACTTCGTTTCACTATAACTTGTATTTTTTCTATCAATTGAATCGAAACTCAGATACGCTTTCTCTTCGCCTAACAAAATGGTTTAAATTCAAAACATAAAGACATTAGTAAAAGTATTTGATTCAATGCATTGTTGTATGTATAAATAGACTAAAGTTAACAGATTTTTACTTGGTATCAAGTCTAATACATAATGATTGATTTTGTCCACAACTTCAATAGTTGAAGCAAGAATAACCTTTCCGTGTAAGAATGCAACATCTTATTTTTCCAACAAATTGGGATATGTGCTATCAACAATAGCCCTTATAGGATCATCAAAATTTGACATTAATAACTAAGGAATTTCTATATCAACCAACTCATCGTTTGGATCACAAATCTTACCATCCCCCACATTTAAAATCCATTTTGAGAATTTTGATAGTTAAATAGAACTTGTATTGTTTGTTTCATGTTGAAGTCTCATATTTTTTTGTTAGTGCTAAAACCTGACAATAGTCTCATATATAAGATGAGCTAATTGATGCATGTAATTGATGCATGGACAATATCAGAACACCGTACTCTTGGAACAACCAGAAGAATATGTCTGAAATCTTCTCCAAAAACAACAACTTTTCCACCAAAAATTGTATTCGTAAGACCCTTTTTGCTCATGACATCTTTAAAGGTTCTATCCAATGCTTTAAAGTATTTTTTATGAGACATATGTGCTTCATCCCATATTATCACAGTCGTTGCTTCGAATAATTGTAAATGTTCAGTGTCTTTGTCAATGTTGCAAGTTGAGTTATCCAGTGTTGGGACAGGTATATTGAACTTTAAGTGTGTTGTTCTTCCATCTGGAAATAATAACGATGTTATCCTACTTGAAGCAGGAGTAAGGACAATTTTTTTCTGCTAATGAAGTGCACTTGATAGTGTTCTCCACATCAAAATTTTACTAATCCCTCCATAACCATGTAAAAAAACACCCCTTCTCTCTATATATTGACAACTTCCATCATTTTGTCAAAGATTGAACATTGTTAACCGATAAATTATAAATTAAGAATTACAAATATAAACAAAAAAAGTCATTTCACAAATTCATAATAAAAGAAAATCAATCACTTGTAAGGTCACGAAAAAGTTTGTGGAAATTGTCTTTCAGTACGGGATTGTAATCACGTTCGTCATAAATTAGTTAGTTTCCGACGTGCTTTGTGACATATGAATCTAAACAAGGCATACCTTTAAATTCATGCAAACATCTTCAATTTGATTAACAGATTTTTAATCTTAACGAGTGTCAAATTCTTTAACTCAGTTAGCGATAACTGCAAATCTGTGAAAAATATAGCAATCACGCTTTATATAATGACATTGTGACTACATTCATATGAACAACATAAAGGGAAGTTGCAGCATTGAGTTGAAACATTAATCGACACCTATCTTGCTATTTTTCAGTTGCAGTTTAATAATACATAGATACAGAAAATTAAATGGAACAAAATATAATGTTACAGCTGCAAGTGTACTACGTAAGATACATACAAGATAAATAATACATACATAAAGCATCAATTGAACACAGTTTAAACTTAATTGGAACAACAAAATAAAATTAATACATATAGCTTTCATCAGTATATCAAACATCTCAAATAAGTAACAATGGAACATGCCAATTATATAATGGGACAATCTCAAATCATTATATATACTGGAAGTTCATTATGATATATAAATGTAATAACAACATATATATATATATATATATATATATATATATATATATATATATATATATATATATATATATATATATATATATATATATATATATATATATATATATATATATATATATATATATATATATATATATATATATATATATATATATATATATATATATATATATATATATATATATATATATATATATATATATATATATATATATATATATATATATATATATATATATATATATATATATATATATATATGTACTTAATAAAATTTAATAATTGGAATTTACCTCTTCTATTTGTCTTTTGTCTTTGTTGATAGAGAATACCGTCACATAATGTCCTCCAAGTTTTTTTCAAATATGTCGTGGTCTATTGATTGTATTAGATAGTAGCATAGTAACAAATAACTTTCTAAAAATGATCGAAACCCCAATCTTTTGTCTCATTTATGGATAAAATATATTCCTTGTCATCATTAAGAAATACCATTTGGAAGCATGCATCCCTTAAACTATCCTGAACCTTTTCACCCACATATTTTATATCCTCATAGCAAGTTGGTCCCTTGACAACTATTAGCGTCATTATCAAGTAATACAACTCACATGTAATTGGAGGAACCCAAATTAGTATGCCAATGGTATTGCCTCTTTTACGCGGTCTCCATCGTCTGTATCTTTTATCATAAAAAAATAATTAAGAACACATTAAATTTTGTGTCTCTGGGTATGTTTTTTTTGCTTCCATCCATGAAGTAAACATTGATTCTTTCATAGTTGGTTTGTCGAGCACCTCATCTATCATTTCATAATCGGTATAGCAAATAGAGTTGTCGCCCTCAAGATGGAAGTACAACAACCATTCAACTGCAGGTGACCTTCCATGAATAAGAAATGAAAAACGCCTCCAACATGTCTCTCTCGGTGATACTTATCTACAATCAAGATATTGCTTGATTTCATTAACAATTATGATCACAGATGATCCATCAGAGTCAGTTTGGACAACAACAATGGTAATTCTTTCATGCCCCTTGTTAATATACTTGAATAAGTACTTAACTGAAGTACTCTGATTACACCACTCCATATTAATGTTGAAATTTATTCAACAAATATGGATTATAATGAACTACATATTTGTTATAAAGAACAACGTGACTTTTCATCATTGTATTACCAATTTCTCTTCTTTTGCACATAGGATATCCATCTTGATCAATAATAGTTTGAGGCTGAAACTTTTTGGGAAAGTATTTTGAGAACTTTCTGTTTTTCATGCAAGGTGAAGACCTGTTTGCTAAACCACATGGACCATGAATCATATGTGTCTTGACCAAGTGATACAATTGTCTATCATCTTCTTCCGTTAGTATATATACCTACTTAAATGATCTTGTTTATATCATCTAGAGTTGGATACTTGCTTGACGGATGCAAGAATAACAATATACAGGCATGTGGTAAACTGACTTTTGGAATTCAATCGTGTATATATCTACAAATAAGTGAGTTTACTATAAAATGATGCATATTAAAGATTTAAAATGATTAATGAAATAAAATGATAACTTTAGTGAAAAGGAGTTAATTTGACTTATATCCAAGTACTCCCCCTAAGACATGCTTCTTTGTTAAATCATACAACAACTCATAAAAAATTATTTTGAAGACTTTTGAGAGTATATCTGGACGATCTTGAGGATTCAAGTTAATTTTGCTAAGCAACCTTTGAATTTCAGGCCATTTTGGATTACAAGTAAATGTGATAAAAAGGTCCGGAAATCCAATATGGCTACAAATCTCCATTCCATCAAAATAAAGTTGTTCCATATACCTCTAACTTCAACATAAGTGGACTGTAAAACCACTCTTTTACCTTTGTTTGATCCTTGAGTGTTTGCGTCCTGTTATAATACGGTCAAATTGCAGTATTTAGAAACTCTAAGCTTTTTCTAATGCTTGCGAATATAATTCAGTCTCTGTGACTCTGTCATAGTAAATCTATCAACCAAAAATTGTTGAAATAACCTTCTTGACCATAATAGAGTATATGCTTCGTTCTGTCTGGTTTGAATCCTAAAAGCAAGACATTCTCTACTGGTAAGCTTATTTCTCTTCCGTTTTTGTGTTATTTGTTTTCCTAAAAAGCATGTCAAGTCTAAAACCATCTTCCTCGTATGGAAATAAAAGCGGATACTGATATGCCAAATAACTTGGATGAAACTTGTAACACTCATATAATATATATCTAGAATAATATCATACAGAGTTAATTTTTGGTACTGACACCATCATAAATACCTACTAGTATAATTCACATTCATGCCCGATTCTAAAAATAATACAAACTATGGCACAAGACATGGAAATCATACTAAAATAAAAAACTATACAATATCCATTATTGTATAAAGATAAATAAATACACATCGGAAGATTAAAACTACGCTTCACTTGAAACATCCCGAGCATAGCTCCACTTGTAAATCAAACCTGCAAAAGTAACCTGAAAAGCAACAACAATAGTGGGGTGAGATAACAACATCTCAGTGGGTTCCCTATCTTAGAGTCCTCTCAGCTCTACAAGGTTCTATCAAACCTAACTCAAGTCGGGGGAAAAGGAATACGACCTTGAGTTCACACATCTCACCCTATGAGACATTAACACAAGTTAATAACTCACAATCTCACACTCATTTGGGACCACGTCCAAGAGTCCTATAAATCCTACTATCACTAGTTAGGATATTACCTTTTTACTTCCCATGGGACTTGGTATGACACCCATCTCAAGCCTAAGGTCACTTCTCTATAAGAAAACAAAACAAGATGGAATATCCATATAAAATTCTCGAAACTTCACGTGGGACTCAATGTAATACCCACCTCAAGTGTAAACCATGCTTCCCGTGGGACTCAGTGTAATACCCACCTCAAGACTTATCATTTGCTTCCCGTGGGACTCAGTGTAATACCCACCTCAAGACTTATCATTTTCTTCCCGTGGGACTCAGTGTAATACCCACCTCAAGACTTATCATTTGCTTCCCGTGTGTCATACCCAAAATTTGTCCTACTTGCGTCTTTTTTTATTTTTTGTCTAAACATTATTAAAATTTCGAAAAATAGAGAAATGTGTTTCTTGGCTGTTGTGCAAGTTGGTTACCAATGTTTTGGCAAAGTTATCAAGTCGGGAGTGTGGGAAATGATAGGTAAAGATCTAATGAGTTTGACCTAGTCATGGTCAAATGAGGAGAGTACTCCATTGTTAGGTTTCTAAGTTATACAAGTAATTATTGTTTTATGGTTAGAAAATCATCAGAATCTAGGGTTTTGGGTGATGCGTTGAGATTTTTATTGCAAATCATTATCTTGAGGCTTTACTTAAAATCCTAGTATTTTTATTTTCTTCAAGTAGTTCCATGACCTCATTATGGTCCAAACTTGCAAAAGAAATGAAAATTTGATCCATTGAAAGTTTGTTTTATTTTGAGGCATGGATATTTTGGTACAAGGCAAATATTTGAATCCAATTTAAAGTCTAAGAGAGTGTGGATCCATCCGGTGATTTCTCTTTCAAAATATTGTCATCATGTTACAATTCAAGGTGCAATTAAAGTGCAAGAAGTGTGTTTGAGACTTTAAAGAAAAGTGAAGCATGGTAAAGGTTTCAATGGATTAGTAATGTTCAAAACGCTACTCCTTGGGAAATTTGAGAATTGAACCCAAGATTTTGTCAATATAGATGGATGTACGTTGGATGTTAATGAGAGAATACATCCCATAACTTAATTACTATAATACATGTTTTTGAGCTTTAAAGAATTACCTATACATGGTACATAAATTTCAAAGGACATGAGTTTTAAGGATTCGATTAAAAGTTTCACAACCATCCGTGTGGACCAGGGCTTACATTCAATGCCATTTCACGTTAGCATACAACAATGTCTCAACACTCAGTCATGCCTTCACCAAATATAGAATTACATTTTCTTAATTACAAGGACCTAACACTAAACAAGCACCAGTACTACCAGCTGCAATGATAATCAATTACTTGTTTTATCTTTGACAATTTGAATCACCATGATGCCAGATTGTTATTCAACCAACCTTCACGTGTTTCTTCACGCGAAATTCAGCCAAAGACGAAGTCTGCACCTGCAAAGCAAAGGAGACCATGACAAAGGCACAATTCCAAGTTCTGAACCAACCTATTGAGGCCATACCATTAACCCAATTCAGAATCCAAAAATCCACCTTCGTGCTTCACCGAGTTGCTGTTCCGCATTAGTACACGAGATTTCCAACTCTGCATTCCCATCATGCTTCATGGCATTGAGATCTCATAGCAAACCTGCAATCGTTACCTCAATACATCACCAGTACAAACCAATACAAAAGCATGAGAATATTGTGAATTGCAAGCTAATGGCAAGTTGAAATCAAGAGAAAACTCAAGGCATTGTATAGATAGTTGAAGGCTCAAACTTTCTTTACAATTCAAGAGTCACATTAATAAAAAGATTCAAGAAGTGAAGTCCTAATTCTACAATGACAATTTGAACTTAAACCTAAGAAAAGTGCAGCAGCACATAGTCAATCTTCATGCTTTATTGAGAATTTTGCTATAACCATAGTCTCCATTGTCATTTTGACTAGCACCTCGCATCTTCATCGTTCACCTACAAAATACTAAAACAGGGATCACAAAGATAAAACATGTGATTTGTGTCAGCCAGTAAGCTTGAACCAAAGTCAGATTAAAAGAAAATAAGATGGATACCATGCTACAAATGTGATTTAAGAGGAAGTAGACATTGTCCCAAAGTTAAACAACCTTCATTCGTTGTGAAGTTCCCCATACCAGGAACAATGCACATGAAAATAAGTGGAAAATATGGTTAGTATAACAAGCAGAACCATGAGCATTTTAAAGAAAAATCACCAATAAGTGCATTATACGAGCAAAAAAGGTCTATGGATAATCCCAAGTGAAATTACGAGATTGAAAGCTATCCAAATACATAGTCAGCCACAATAAAATTAAACATGACTTCAAAAATTACATCAGCATGAATACACTCCTAGGAAAACCTCAGCTACATGGGCCTTCATTACACCAGCCACCTGAAACGTGCAACACAAACCAAGTTATTCCTAACTCCAACTTCATCCAAGCAAAGCCAACTTTTAAGCCCATTCATAAAGCCTGCTTCAATACACAAATATGCCAAAAACCATCCTTTCAAAATGGCAACATCACATACGATAGCAGTACAAAATTCAGAGCAAGTAATAAATTTATAGCAGCTAAAAGAAACTTTTTACAGCAGTTAATAACAGGTTCCTCAGTGAAGGCAAGCCGTAAAAAGGGCTCTGCAGTAAAAATCACCACAATTCCATTGAACTTCAGTAGGGACCACCTTCCTTTTAGAATGACACTACAGACAAACACAGAATGAAACATACACCAAATTGGTCCCCACACAAATACTACTACAAATCATTTTCTAACGGATTTCACAAAAGGCCAGCTCATACTCACACGAATTATGGAATATTCCTTGAAAATCCTCTCATGCTCAAACGATTCACATACATCACAAACTCAGAAAAGCCTCTATAAATAGAGTCAATCATTGGCAACGAAAGGAGGACACCTGAGAACCCTAGCCACCAAAAATACACAACACCTACCAACACTGAGAAAAGACCTAGCCGCAGAAAATGCAGAGAATTAACATCTGCTGAAACCCCTAAAAAAAAGCAATTTGATCTTAACCTCTCGTCCACACTTATTCGTTTGTTTAACCACATACAACAACCACAAACGGAAAGAAGAAGAAGAAGAAGAGGAGCACGGAACAGAGCAAACAAAAAGAGGAGAAGATTCATAGAGGAGCACCTGATTCTCAGAGGATTGTTCTTCGAGGGTTAGTGTAACACCCTTCTACCCCAAAACAAAATATTTAAATAATATCAGAGTAATCATCGAGAAAGGGTATCACATTTCATCATAATTCAACACAAACAGTGTCCTGTCCCGTAACACGGGTTAATCAACATCAAGAATATCAAAAATCATTTCGCAACAAAATTTAAACTTCATAATTCAAAACTTCATAAACATAATTTTCACCATCCTGAAATTAACATCATAAAATAGAAAACATTTATCCAAATAACAACATAACTGCAAACAGTTTAACAGAAGTAAACCCATCCCAGTGTTACATGACACAGAGCAGGACACATACACCAGAACCACTTCTAAGGAACACTAAAGTACACTCCGAGACTCATGAATTACTTCTATTGCACTGCAGGACTATTCTTCGACATCTGCAAGTTACCCACGAAGGAGGCAACATTTCCAAGCAGGTAGGGTGAGTAATCATAATATATCATAAACGTACAAGAATATAGAATCATAAATAAATTAGTACAACATATCATGACATCATCAACAATATAATTCAGCAACCACAACAACAGGATCATGAAATTAAGCAACACCAACAGAATCATGAGATTCATCCAGAATATGCAATTCTAACATCCTAATATGCAATATGCATGTGGTACCATTTTCATCGTGAGATGGATACATGACCATCAACCATCCACAAAGGAGCACATCGTAAATCATCGAGACACTTCAATCCACACAATGGGATTGAAGTAAATAAATAGGCCGAAGCCCCATCGTGAATGTTATGAAATGCAATGATGCGCTACATCGTAAATTTATCAAAATAATTCGCATCATTCATTTCAATCAGCAAAACAATCATCAAATAATCATATATATCATCATGACATTACACCCAGAACACTGGTTCTATAACCACTCTCACACATCAAGAATTGCCCCGTACCCGGTAAATTATGAGTCAGTTACGAGGTTATTTCATAAATTCATTTATAAAAACTATTGCATTTTTCTCATTTTTATTCATCAAAATAAAGTTCAGTTTATGCTCTATCCGACGCTTCAAACGGAATGCGAATCGGACTTACGGTTTGAAAGTTATGAATTTTTAAAGAAATAAAATTTGTCATTCCAACAGTGTTAACCGGTTAACCAAAGCGTTAACCGGTTAACTGTCATACCCAGAATTTGTCCTACCCTCATTTTTACTTTTATTATTCCAAAAATTTAAATATTTGTTTGTTCGGTGTGGTAAAATCGGTGGAGGTCTATTTCTCGCTCATTATTAATGTTTTTTTTTTTTAAATTTTATTCTTTATTTTTTTTAACCATTAAATTACATTCTACTTTTTATTACTATTATTATCATTATTCCATTTTTTTATCATTACTATTTTTACCATTTTTTACCATTTTTGTTTATATTTCTATCATTACTTTCATTATTAATTTATTTTTATTATCATTATTATTACTATTAGTTTTACTATTATTTTTATTATAATTATTAGTTTTCTATTATTCTTACTACTCATTATTTGTTTTTATTACTTTTTTAGAGTCCTTTATTTTCTACAGAAATTTGATAAAACAAATTTGCATAGATCAAGTCATGACCTCATCAAAATTTTAATTCCCAACCAGCAACATTTTTTTAATTATTCTTTCCACTCAGTATCCATGACCCCACACCATCAATTCCATTGCAGCAGAATACGTACGATTTCCCACAACCTCACCACCACAATTACTTTGGCAATTCCACTCACAAAAGATTCCTTAATGCATCTTCACGCTGCAAAAATAACCTGCAATATTTCATCCCAATTAACTCATCATTCTCCTATAAATACTCGCACATTCTGCAAATCACGGATATTTGCTCGCAATATTCAACACAAAATTCACAAAAAAAAACTTTTATCACTTACCTCAACCTTCAACACCACAAACAAACCCAAATTTTCAAAACCTTTTCATCTCAATCACCATTATTCCAACAACATAATTTGAATCACAGAAGCTCCACACCACAAACCAGAAATAAAAAAAGAAGAAGATGAAGGAGAGAGATCTGGAAACCGCGAGATTCACCAAAACAAGACCACAGACTTTTACACAGTGAACATAACCAACGGAGAAGCCATAAACCAAATCTGAAAAAAAAATGAGTCGAAACCGCAAATCATCAAAACCAAACCTTCTTTTTGAAACTTAAAGTGCTTTGAGAACGAGAGGTGAAATCCACCGTTGTGAATCGTCACCTCCGCTGTGAGTCTTCGTGAGCCGTCGATCCGAACCCCAAAGGACCTCCGCCGTGTGAATCGCTGAACGGAGGCCGAACCTGCTTGAGAGAGGACGACAGATTCGCCGCGTTCTTGCCACCGCCGTCGGATTTGTTCTTGAGAGAGGGTGAGCCGTGTTACTTTGTGAAAAACAGCTTTTCTGAGTTTTGAAGAGCGTGACCCCGTTTTTGTTTATTCTTATTACTTTTTTTTTCTAAAACTGACTGTTTGTTTTTCTGAACAGTAAAAGGATAACTTTGTGTTTTAATTTCATTGTTTTTGTGGGTCTATATTTCAATTCGTGTTTTTTATGTTTGTGGGCTTAATGGCCTGGCTAATCACGTCTCGATTATGCAGCTCACCCTTTTGTTTGTGGGCTCTTGTTCTTAATTTGTATATTGTTCTTAAATTTCTTATAGATTTTATTATTCTTAAATTTTTTATACACTATTCAGAAATTTCATATGAATACTTTACTATGTATTTCTGGGCCTATGATAAAAAATATGATTTATCGACATTCCATTTCGCGACGTTGTCTAAATCAATTTAAGGCCGATTTTTATCCATTTATTATTTTATCAATTTATTGATCTATTTATATTAATTGGTCTATGATATTATTATCCGATTTGTGACATTCGATTTACCGACATTGTCCAAATTGATATGAGACCGTTTTCTATTATTTTTTAGTTTCTAATTAATTTTAGATCCATTGTCATTTATCGACTTTATTCTTATTTCGGCCAATTATAAATGGTGATATTCGATTTCTAATAAATCGACGTTTTCCCCTAATTTGAGGCCACACGTTTATTTTTCTTAATGTTTCATATTATCTCGATTTATTATTTATTCGGCCAATGAATAAATATTTAAATATTCGATTTCAAATAAATCGACGTTATTTAAATTAAATATGAGGCCAAACTCTTATTTTATTATTATTTCGACTTTATCTTATTATTATGGTCGATGATATAACAAACGATCTAAATGTTCGATTTCGACAAATCGTTATCATTTAGATCAATATGAGATAAATTCTATTCTTTTTATCGCATTTCTTCTATTTAAATAATTGTTTGATTATAAAGTGATGCTCGACTTCTCATAGAATGATTCTAACATTGAATCGATTCTAAGATAGTTAAAGAGCTACATTTTGACGCTTTCGGTTTAATTCGAGCTCCAACGGCTCCGCCTTAGCTTAAGATTAGGAATCGACCTCGCGTAACCACTTAACCCTTACCTCCATTTTGCATTCACCCTTCGCGATCGCTTTATGCCTTGCAATCGACCTACCAAGATGCTTCCTTTAAATCCAAACCCTTGATTCAACGTCAAGTGGTCTTAGGTAATAAAATACTTTAATAATATGAGAAAAATTGTACGCCACGAGCCTTAAGTGGTAGAAAGGAGGATTACGAGCTCTCGTTATTCGCTCCAATTATTCCGTCACAAGACACTTGGCTTGTTGGTTCGGAATAAACTACCCATAGTCTTTAGTGCAATTTGACTCCTAAAGAAAGATAATAAAAAAATTTAATTCCTTTTACTCTTTTAGCAAGTAATTCATTTGGCATAGACATCCTTTCGTGCGTGAAAATTTAGAAGGTTCCCATCGAGTACGATGGATGTAGGGGGTGCTAATACCTTCCCCATGCATAACCGACTTCCGAACCTAGTCAATGGTTCCGACGACCTTGTCTTTATCCTTTCTTCCCGGGTTTTATCTATATTTTCCCTTTCCCTCTTTGGGAATAAATCAAAATTAGATGGCGACTCTCAAGTCAGCCCAGCCGCGACCGCATTCGCGAGGATCGTATTTTTCGAGGTACGACAGCTGGCGACTCTGCTGGGGACTGGTTCACCCCTATGCAAGTCAAGCCTAATCTAGGTTGCTTCACGCTTGTTTGTATGCTTACCTTTATGTCTTACTTGTTTATGTTTTACCGCTTTCTTTATCGCTTTCCATATTATACCTTGTGGTTCTTGGATCGATATTTTGAAACTTGAGTGAGAGGCTTTATACCCGGTCTTTCGAGTGCAAACATAAGTTAGCGAGGTTGTGTAGTATGGGCTCTTGAGAGAACCACTCTCGTGGGTTGTCGATACGAAAACCTCACTTGGAGTAGATTCTAATGAGAATACTGACAACCGTCAAGTCCTTGGCGTGTGTGCTCAGTTGTTTGCATTAGGGTCATCAACTCTGAGGACCTTTAGAACCTTTTGGTTAAAACATCGGTTGATGGTTGCGTAGTATGGGGCACCAGGGTTCGCCTTCGCATGGCTCGATACGAGAACCTCACTTGGAATAGACTTACTCAATGGAGTTGATTGACTGTCAAGAATATATAAAACTGACACGTGCATCAAACAATTGAGAAAGGTCCATACCTCTGAGACTTTGTTTTAAACCCAGTGTCGGTGATCGCGTAGTATGGGGCACCAAGAGCCTTCCCTCTCACGTGGCTCGATACGAAGATCTCACCCAAAAGAGATTCATATGGTGGAGTCAATCAACCGTCATGCTTCTGGCGTGTGTGATGAACAACCATAGGGATTGTTAACTTTGGGATTCCTTTAACTTTATAGCTTACCGGGCAAAATCCTTGTAAGGAAAGCAATCTGAATATCCTCCATCCATACCTTGGACTTATGATACCATGACTTTATGTTTAACATGTTTTCATATTTTATTTGCATATCATTGCATTCATATTTGCATTCATAGTCGCTCATGTTCATTCGTTCTCATCTTCAGTTGTTGAGTACCCGTCAAGCTGATTCCTAAGCACAGATTCGGAACTGAAGCCAACATCGGAAGAAGAATGGAAAATCAAGAGCAGCATAACATAAGGGTTAGAGAAGACCTCAATGAGTTGAAAGGAAACATGAATGTATTCATGGAGATGATGCAAACATTGTTGGCTAGGGAAGCTCAGTCCTAGAGGATTGTCATACCTCAAATTAATGTTACCCCTACGGGTATTGTTTCCCAAGTTGTTTATGAGAATCCTCACTTTTTGCACCATGATGCTGAGTCTTCTAGAAATTCCTCTGAAAAACTTCATAAGTGGAAGGAGTTTGTGACAAAAGTTGAAGGTAGGGCTCCCCCACAAAGGAGTGCTCGTCAGAGTCAGGCTCGTAATCCCAGGCCTAGAACCCCGATTGATCCTATTCCCATGAAATATGCTGAGTTATATCCTTACTTGGTTCTGAAAGGCTTTATCACAACTAGAGCACTTAATCCTCCGAATATTCTTCCAGATGGGTTCAAAGATGATCTTCATTGCCCATTCCATGAAGGAGCTGCGGGTCATGATATTGAAAGTTGTTATGCTTTCCAGTCTCGAGTTCAGGAGTTGGTCAGAGGAGATGTGATCACTTTCACGCTGAGAGGGATTCCCCATGTTGGAAAAGATCACATGCCAGAACAAAGTGATTGAAGATTTGGTCGAAGAATCACAAGTTACTACCTAAAGCCAGTGGGTCAGACGGGAAAGCTCATCCTTGCTACTGATTAGACACTAGGCCTTGTTGCTTTTCAGTTTTAATTTCCTTGTTTGTATTATGTGTACTTGTTTAAAGACTTTGTTTATTCTCTAATGTTAATGTTAATGAAATGAGCATCGCATGTTTTGAATCAATTCATTCACCTTCATATTTGCGCGTTATTTATGCTTTTCATTTTCAAAAATTCCAAACAATATATACCATTGTTTCTCTTATTCATCTATTGTATAAGCAATGATTGGAGAGAGGATAACGAAAAATACCTAAACTGTTGAATGGTATGCTTTCAAAATAAAATCTTGCTGATGATATACAAGCATTGTTTCAACTCCCAAACACTGGAGAAATAAGGAAGTTAATCCATTGCCAACCCCTTTGAGCCTAGAAGTTGGAGTTTCTTTCTACACGAAAAAACCCATAATTTTAACCCGGGGCAGGGTAGTTCTCAATTAATTCAAATATGCATTCAATTTCAGGAATATTATTCATTGCACATTTCAATAAGGATTTCAAGTCCAAGTTTTCCTTCGCACAATTGTCGAGGAAATTGATGGCAGTCATTGTCCAAATCAAAAATGAAAAAAAAGCCGCTAAGTCAACACCTAAAAGGCGACTTAGGCAAAATAAAAGCATCCCGCTAGACTGAAAGTGTCAAAGATACAGTCTAGGCAAAAGTAAGGGATAATAAGAATTTCAAATCATGAGAGGTCATCAAAATTCCTCAACAAATACGAAAGATGAGTTGACCCAAAGTCCTCATAAAACAAGGCAACAAAAGGTTGGGAAATAAGCAATGACTGTTGTCCAATAATTCCTTGGCTCTTAAGCCATCCTTATCAAAACAAATACAGATAACCTGAATGCATAGGTTGAATTATTTGAGTATAGGACTGGAGATCATCACGGAGAATGGGTTGGGGAAAATTAAATTTTGAGCCTTATATCCTTTTGTCCATAAACCGTGAACCAAGCCACGTTACAACCCTTTAAAGACCTAATTGAAGTTCGGTTTGTTTCGAAAGCATATCTCAACAAGGTTGCGTAAGCTGACTCCCCAAGAGATTTGCCAATCATTTGCTTTGGTATCATACCTTTTTCATATTTTTCAATTTGCATTATCTTTCACTTTGCACTTTGCATGACTTAATAAACAGTGCATTCTTGCCAGTATTTCATTTTCTTTACACCAATATCATTCCAATAATGATTTTGATTTCAAAATTTGTGCTTGAGCATTGTATTAAAATTAACATTTTTTGAATGAACATTTTATTTACAATAAGTACTCATTATCAAGAAATTCTAAACAGTTGAGAAACTCGATCAGTGATCCTATTGGGGGCACCTTACAACCAAAGATCATATTCTTCAAGGAATCTCTCCAAGACTCGTGCTAGGGAAAACATTTCAAGCCACCAGTCAAGCAGTCATTTCAGAATCATTCAACATGGGGCAGTTTACTTCAAGCAATCCCCAAGCAAAGCTTTTCTTTTCCTTCAACAGGATCAACATCATTGTTACTTCTAACAAGTGTGATAGAAGTCGGGTTTAGGATATCTTTCAAGGGGCATAGTTGGCAAAGTTCATTGTGTTGTGGAATCAGCTGCTTCAGCCGCACCTCTCCAAAAGAGTCTTATCCCGTGGTCTTAGCATGTGCATTGCAATCATTGCACCATTTGCATCATACAATTTCATATCAAACATAGCACGAAGTTTACTTCATGCTCATATGCATTTTCTGAGGTCTTGCTATCTTACCTTGTGGTCGAAGTCCAATTTACTTGGCACCTATCAAAGCAGTCGTGTCTGTCACCCTGTCTTTCATGTTTATTTTCTTTTCCTTCAAATTTGTCTTATTGATAAATTTGGGATGGATATTTTTATTTTCCTTCAAACTATGTTAAGTTTGGCGTGGAACCCTTTTCCTTCAAACTGTGTTAGGTTTGACGTGAAACCCTTTTCCTTCAAACTGTGTTAAGTTTGGCGTGGAACCCTTTTCCTTCAAACTGTTTTAAGTTTGGCGTGGAACCCTTTTCCTTCAAACTGTTTTAAGTTTGGCGTGGAACCCTTTTCCTTCAAACTGTGTTAAGTTTGTCGAGGAACCCTTTTCCTTCAAATTTGTCTTATTGATAAATTTGGCGTGGATATTTTCTTTTCCTTCAAACCGTGTTAAGTTTGGCATGGAACCCTTTTCCTTCAAACTGTTTTAAGTTTGGCTTGGAACCCTTTTCCTTCAAACTGTGTTAAGTTTGGCGTGGAACCCTTTTCCTTCAAATTTTTCTTATTGATAAATTTGGCGTGGATATTTTCTTTTCCTTCAAACTGTGTTAAGTTTGGCATGAAACCCTTTTCCTTCAAATTTATCTTATTGATAAATTTGGCGTTGATATTTTCTTTTCCTTCAAACTGTGTTAAGTTTGGCGTGGAACCCTTTTCCTTCAAACCGTGTTAAGTTTGGCGTGGAACCCTTTTCCTTCAAACTATGTTAAGTTTGGCGTGGAACTCTCTTTTCCTTCAAACTGTGTTAAGTTTTGCGTGGAACCCTTTTCCTTCAAACTGTGCTAAGTTTGGCGTGGAACCCTCTTTTCCTTCAAACTGTGTTAAGTTTGGCCTGGAACCCTTTTCTTCGAACTGTGTGAAGTTTGAAGCGGACTCTTGTTCAAATGTCTCTTTCCGGTTAATCCCATTGAGAAAGTTTGACACAAATCTTTACTTCAAGTAACATCTCTCTGAATGTCTTGTTGAAAAGTTTGATCTTTCCCTGGTGTACTTTCATAATTTGGCCTCATTCCACATCTAGTATTCTTCTAGATGTTTCGGGTGTTGATTTCCAAATTTGGCGTTTGTGCATCCATAGATTTTTCTGGATGTACCTTTCTATGGGTATATTTCTCTTATTTTAAGTATTTCAGACTATTCTCTGTTACCTAGACAGATTTTCATAAATATCTTGTTTTTCCTCAACCAGTTTCTTACCTTTTCGTTTTCATTGTTTTCTCTTCATTTCACTCATTTCATCATCCTCACAGACTTTGTGTCTCATATTATATCGCATTCATACATTTAAAATCCCCAGCAATTGTATTCATACATGCCTATCATGTTTCACCATCACAATGCCTTTTGCATCGGACAAATTTTGGGTTTTCTATATCTAATTGACTTTTACCTTAAAAAATTGAACGACTTACAGTAATTCAATTCTTCAGGTTCAAGACAATTAGATAGGGGCATCTGTCATACCCCAAATTTGTCCTACCCTCATTTTTACTTTTATTATTCAAAAAATTTAAATATTTGTTTGTTCGGTGTGATAAAATCGGTGGAGGTCTATTTCTCGCTCATTATTAATGTTTTTTTTATTTTTTTTTATTTTATTCTTTATTTTTTTTTAACCATTAAATTACATTCTACTTTTTATTACTATTATTATCATTATTCCATTTTTTTATCATTACTATTTTTACCATTTTTTATCATTTTTGTTTATATTTCTATCATTACTTTCATTATTAATTTATTTTTATTATCATTATTATTACTATTAGTTTTACTATTATTTTTATTATAATTATTAGTTTTCTATTATTCTTACTACTCATTATTTGTTTTTATTACTTTTTTAGAGTCCTTTATTTTCTACAGAAATTTGATAAAACAAATTTGCATAGATCAAGTCATGACCTCATCGAAATTTTAATTCCCAACCAGCAACATTTTCTTAATTATTCTTTCCACTCAGTATCCATGACCCCACACCATCAATTCCATTGCAGCAGAATACGTACGATTTCCCACAACCTCACCACCACAATTACTTTGGCAATTCCACTCACAAAAGATTCCTTAATGCATCTTCACGCTGCAAAAATAACCTGCAAAATTTCATCCCAATTAACTCATCATTCTCCTATAAATACTCGCACATTCTGCAAATCACGGATATTTGCTCGCAATATTCAACACAAAATTCACAAAAAAAAAAACTTTTATCACTTACCTCAACCTTCAACACCACAAACAAAACCAAATTTTCAAAACCTTTTCATCTCAATCACCATTATTCCAACAACAGAAGCTCCACCTTCCCGGGTTTTATCTATATTTTCCCTTTCCCTCTTTGGGAATATATCAAAATTAGGTGGCGACTCTCAAGTCAGCCCAGCCGCGACCGCATTCGCGAGGATCGTAAGCGTTAACCGGTTAACGCCTGCGCAACTTCAGAAAAATACCCAAAATATTCAATGGTTAACCGGTTAACCAAAGCGTTAACCGGTTAACGCACGTTTTACAGCAGCAATTTGCTGCTTCGTACAGACTGTTCCAAAACCCCCAAAATTCCATTTTTCCCAATACGGGTTCATCTTATTTCACCTCAAAATCATTCCAATACATCAAATAAAACATCATACATCAGAACAATCATTTATACCATCATTTATAGGATTCAACACATTTTTCTAACTCTATTTCATCAAGATTTTCTCATAAACTCAACCTAACTTAAAACCCCAAAAACTCATGAAACTCATACAATCTTAACCTATTCATAATCCAATTCCTACACATTTACCATAGATTATAAAAACTCCCCATACCTTAGAGAATTTCGTCGCTTTACACTCTTCTCTGGGGTTCTCCACAGCCTTCTGACTTTGAGCTTCTTCTTTCTCTCCCTTTTTCCTTCAGAGCACCTCTTTTCCCAAAACACGATAATGTTAGAAAACTGATCGTATTCTCCTCTTTGGATATATTATCCCATTTTAGCCTTTTCCCACCTTACCCTCATAATTTCACAAAAGGACCACCTTACCCTTTTCTTTAATATATTTTTAATAATAATAATAATAAAATAGCATAATAAAACACTATTTATCCTTATTATATAAAAATACTCATTTTCTCATAATTCTCAAAATAATCCAAACTCTCCAATTTTTCTAAATTAATTAAATAAATGATTAAATAATTAAATTTAGATTTTCGGGGCGTTACAAGTCTCCCATACTTAAAGAATTTTCGTCCTCGAAAATTACCTGAAGTAAATAGAGTCAGATACGACTCCCTCATCTGACCTTCGCGCTCCCAAGTCCAACTTTCTCCAGTTGGTCCTCCCCACAATACCTTCACTAAAGCAATTTCCTTTCCTCGAAGTTGCTTCAATTCCCTACCATCAATCCTTACTGGTAAAGCATCAATCGTCAGATTATCTCTCACCTGAACATCATCTATCTGAATTACATGCGATGGGTCCGGAATGTTTTTCCTCAACTGTGACACATGGAATACATCATGTAAATTCGCAAGAGAGGGAGGTAAAGCCACCCGATAGGCCACTTCCCCTATCCTCTGCATAATCTGATACAGACCGACGAAACGTGGAGTGAGCTTTCTAGACTTCAAAGCTTTTCCCACACCAGTCATAGGAGTAACTCTTAAGAACACGTGATCTCCCTCTTGGAACTCAAGTGTTTTCCTTCTCTTATCGTGATAACTATTTTGACGACTCTGCGACGTTTTCATCCTTTCTTGAATCATTTTTATTTTTTCAGTTGTTTCTTGGACAATCTCTGGCCCAATCACCAAATTCTCTCCTGACTCATACCAACATAATGGAGTACGACAACGTCTACCATACAACGCCTCATATGGAGCCATCCCGATACTAGCATGAAAATTGTTATTGTACGTAAACAAGACCAACGGAAAATGACTATCCCAAGACCCTCCTTGATCTAATACACAAGCTCTCAGCAAATCTTCTAAAGATTGGATTGTTCTTTCCGCCTGGCCATCCGTTTGCGGGTGATAAGCAGAACTCATCCTCAACTTAGTACCCAAGGCATCTTGCAAACTCTTCCAAAACCTCGACGTAAACCGCGGATCCCTATCCGATACAATACTTGAAGGTACACCATGCAACTTCACAATTTCCTCAATATAAATCTCAGCTAAATTTTGCATGGAATGGTTAATCTTTATCGGCAAGAAATGTGCCGACTTAGTTAATCGGTCAATAACTACCCAAATAGAATCATTACCTCTAGCAGTCTTAGGTAACCCAGTCACGAAATCCATGGAAATAATATCCCATTTCCACTTAGGAACATTTAATGGTTGCATCATACCTGAAGGTCTCTGATGTTCTATCTTTGACTTCTAACATGTCAAACAAGCATATACAAATTCAGCAATGTCTCTTTTCATACCCGACCACCAAAACAACCTGCGTAAATCCTGATACATCTTCGTAGCACCAGGACGAATACTCAGTCGACTCTTGTTTCCATCTTCTAAAATACTCTTTTTAATTCCTATAGTATCCGGAACACATACTCTATCTCGAAATCTCAAAACTCCATCTTCATCAACTCGAAAGTCACCTGCATTACCTTGATCAACTAACATCAATTGATCAACTAATTTCAAATCAGATTTCTGACCCTTACGAATCTCTTCCAAAATCTCACTGGTCAGCTTTAACATTCCCAATTTCACACTATCAGAAGTAGTTTCACACAACAAGCTCATGTCTCTGAATTGCTCGATCATTTCCAATTCTTTCACCATAATCATTGAAATATGAAACGACTTCCTACTCAAAGCATCAGCCACAACATTTGCCTTACCCGGATGGTAATTCAAATCAAAATCAAAATATTTCAATAATTCAAGCCACCGCCTTTGTCTCATATTTAACTCTTTCTGATCAAACAAGTACCTTAAACTTTTGTGATCGCTGAATACTTAAAATTTCGAACCAAACAAATAGTGCCTCCAAATCTTAAGCACAAACACCATAGATGCTAACTCTAAATCGTGAGTAGGATAGTTCCTCTCATGAACTCTTAACTATCTAGAAGCATAAGCAACCACCTTATTATCCTGCATCAAAACTCCTCCAAGACCCATCTTGGAAGCATCACAATAAACTACAAAGGATCATCTGGATTCGGTAAGACCAACACTGGCGCGATCGTTAATCTTTTCTTCAGTTCTATGAAACTCTCTTCACAAGCAACATCCCACACATACACTTGACCCTTCCTAGTCAATTGCGTCAACAGTAAAGCTATCTTAGAAAAACCTTCAATGAACTTACGATAGTAACCAGCCAACCCAAGAAAACTACGAATTTCTGTAGATGACTTCAGAGTCTCCCACTGCAATACCGCATCAATCTTTGAAGGATCCACCGAAATTCCACCAGTTGAAATTACATGGCCGAGGAAACTCACTTCCTTTAACCAGAACTCACACTTAGATAATTTAGCAAACAATTTCTTTTCCCTCAACCCTTGCAACACAACCCTCAAATGCTCGACATGTTCCTCTTCTGATTTAGAATATACCAAGATATCATCTATGAAAACCACCACGAATTTATCAAGATACTCATGAAAGATCCTATTCATATATTCCATAAACACACCAGGTGCATTAGAAACCCCAAACGGCATCACCGTATACTCGTAATGCCCATATCTCATCTTGAAAGTTGTCTTCGGAATATCATCAACTTTAACTCGAATTTGATGATAACCAGAACTCAGATCAATTTCACTAAAGACACAAACACCTACTAGCTGATCCATCAAATCATCGATCCTTGGAAGTGGGTACTTATTCTTGATAGTCACTTTATTCAACTGTCGGTAATCGACACACAATCTCATACTACCATCCTTCTTCTTAACAAGCAACACCGGAGCACCCCAAGGAGAAACACTAGGTCTAATGAACCTCTTCTCTAACAATTCTTCTAATTGTTTCTTCAACTCATTCAACTCTGAAGCTGACATTCTATAAGGAGCCATCGAGACAGGACTCGTACCCGGTACTAAGTCCACAGAAAAATCAATTTCACATTCCGGTGGTATATCACTTATATCACCAGGAAACACATCTTGAAATTCACAAACTACAGGCAACTCTGCACTGACAGTCTTATCATCAATTTGCAATGAGGAAGACACTGCGAACATCAAAGCTTCATCTAAAACAAGTTCATCCACTTGCCTAGCAGATAAAAACATCAACTCACCATTCCCGCTCACTTCAGGGAACTTCACTGTCTTACTATAACAGTTAATATGAACATAATTGAATTCCAACCAGTTCATACCAAGGATAACATCGATTTGGTGTAATGGTAGGCACACCAAATCCATCACAAAATTCTTCTCAAAAATTGTCAAAGGACACTTCAAACAAACAAGCATGGTAGTCACAGTACCATTAGCAGGAGTCTCTATTATCATATTACCATTCATATTAGACAACTTTAAACCCAATCTATTAGCACACTCAAGAGAAATAAATGAATGTGTAGCTCCAGTGTCAATTATAGCAATCAACTCAATATTATTAATAAAACAGGTACCTCTGATCAAGTTGTCCTTCTTTGGAGCTTCTGAACCAGCTAACGCAAAAACTCTCCCAGCATTCTGAGCAGTAGCAGCATTCTTCTTTGGTTTCTGGCATTGGGCGCTGATATGCCCCTGTTCACCACAATTGTAACAGGTTGGGCCTTCATTAGGAAAATCACTCATCTTATGCCCAAGCTTGCCACAACGGTAACCTTTCATAACTCTGGTGGTACACACATCGGCCTTATGACCTGCCTCTCCACACTTGTAACACTTAACAGGTACATTAGCAGCTCCCCTACTTTGATTCTTCTCATCAGATGCCTTCTGCTTCCCTCTATCACCAGTAGTCACATAAGGTTTCCCTCTATACTGACTCTTGTCTTTCTTCTCGCTCAGCTGTTTATAGTGAGCTGGCCGAGCTCGGCTGACCTCATCATAAATACGGCTCTTATCAACCAACTCCGCATACTTGCAAATTTGTTGGCATCCAATTCCCTACTTAATTTCAGGTCTCAGCCCATTCTCAAACTTAAGGAACTTGGAAGGTTCAGCATCTGCCCTGTTGTAGTGAGGACAAAATTTCACCAGCCTTTCAAATTTGGCAGCATACTCCGCCACTGTCATGTTTCTTTGCTTCAGCTCAAGGAATTCTACCTCCAACTTACCACGAGCATCTTCCAGAAAATACTTCTTAAGGAACTCCGCTTTAAACACAGTCCAAGTCACCAGAACAGCCTCATCCTCTAGACGCTGGCGAGTATTATCCCACCAGTCTTCAGCTTCCTCAGACAACATATGAGTTCTGAATTGAACTTTCTGCGCGTCAGCACACGCCATCACTCTGAAAATCTTCTCAATTGCCTTGAGCCACTTCTGTGCGCTCTCCGGGTCATGAGTTCCTTCAAACACAGGTGGATTATTCCTCTGGAATTTCTCCAATGCACGAAACTCATCATGTGCATTGTTACGAGCAGCAGTCTGAGCAAGAGCTGCAATAGCATCAGCGAGAGCACGCGTGTTGTTTCCAGCCATTCTGCACAACACTTACCACATCAGAAAAGAATAATCGTTAAGTAAATAACGCCTTGACAACTGACTAACAACAACAAGACTTGGCCGAATAGACCGACCTGCTCTGATGCCACTAATGTAACACCCTTCTACCCCAAAACAAAATATTTAAATAATATCAGAGTAATCATCGAGAAAGGGTATCACATTTCATCATAATTCAACACAAACAGTGTCCTGTCCCATAACACGGGTTAATCAACATCAAGAATATCAAAAATCATTTCGCAGTGGAATTTAAACTTCATAATTCAAAACTTCATAAACATAATTTTCACCATCCTGAATTTAACATCATAAAATAGAAAACATTTATCCAAATAACAACATAACTGCAAACAATTTAACAAAAGAAAACCCATCCCAGTGTTACATGACACAGAGCAGGACACATACACCAGAACCACTTCTAAGGAACACTATAGCACACTCTGAGACTCATGAATTACTCCTATTGCACTGCAAGACTATTCTTCGACATCTGCAAGTTACCCACGAAGGAGGCAACATTTCCAAGCAGGCAGGGTGAGTAGTCATAATATATCATAAACGTACAAGAATATAGAATCATAAATAAATTAGTACAACATATCATGACATCATCAACAATAGAATTCAACAACCACAACAACAGGATCATGAAATTAAGCAACACCAACGCAATCATGAGATTCATCCAGAATATGCAATTCTAACATCCTGATATGCAATATGCATGTGGTACCATTTTCATCGTGAGATGGATACATGACCATCAACCCTCCACAAAGGAGCACATCGTAAATCATCGAGACACTTCAATCCACACAATGGGATTGAAGTAAATAAATAGGCCGAAGCCCCATCGTGAATGTTATGAAATGCAATGATGCGCTACATCATAAATTTATCAAAATAATTCGCATCATTCATTTCAATCAGCAAAACAATCATCAAATAATCATATATATCATCATGACATTACACCCAGAACACTGGTTCTATAACCACTCTGCCACATCAAGAATTGCCCCGTACCCGATAAATTATGAGTAAGTTACGAGGTTATTTCATAAATTCATTTATAAAAACTATTGCATTTTTCTCATTTTTATTCATCAAAATAAAGTTCAGTTTATGCTCTATCCGACGCTTCAAACGGAATGCGAATCGGACTTACGGTTTGAAAGTTATGAATTTTTAAAGAAATAAAATTTGTCATCCCAACAGTGTTAACCGGTTAACCAAAGCGTTAACCAGTTAACGCCTGCGCAACTTCAAAAAAATAACCAAAATTTTCAATGGTTAACCGGTTAACCAAAGCGTTAACCGGTTAACGCACGTTTTACAGCAGCAATTTGCTGCTTCGTACAGACTGTTCCAAAACCCCCAAAATTCCAATTTTCCCAATACGGGCTCATCTTATTTCACCTCAAAATCATTCCAATACATCATATAAAACATCATACATCAAAACAATCATTTATACCATCATTTATAGGATTCAACACATTTTTCTAACTCTATTTCATCAAGATTTTCTCATAAATTCAACCTAACTCAAAACCCCAAAAACTCATGAAACTCATACAATCCTGTAAATACCCCAAATTTGCCCTCACCCATTCACACCTTGTCTTGTGATCATTTCATATGCATAAACACAATCATAACATCTCATATCACATTCTTAAGTCTCTGCATTGGTTCTAAGTCATCTGCATCTAGGGTTTGTGATCTGAGCAATCCAAGAGCTTTTTGAGCCACTCCAAAGGCCACCAATCACTTCAAAGGGGTCCATGTGTGTTCTTATATCATATTACATCCTCTCAAAGTCAAAAATGCCAAAGTATCACAAGAACTGGGATTGGTATGGAGGCAGAGCCAGGTTTGACTGCACAGATGACCTAAAATTAGGGTTTTGGTTTCAGAGGCCATAACTCCAATTTTTTTGGTCATTCTTGTTTACATTGGTCTCTATATGGTATAGGGAGTGTGCATATCAATTTTCATGAAGAAACTCCATGGGGAAGTCATCTGATCAAGAGTTGACTTTCTGGACAAGTCAGTGCAAAATCAGGGCATCTGAGGCCCCCAATGACCCAACCAAGGGGTGATCTTCATCATTTTGAGTGTATATGATCTTTATTTGGTCATAGAGGAGGTTTTAAGTTCACAAAATTCAAGAATTTGAAGTTTTTTCAAAGTTGACTTTTTTGGGCATGGTTGACTTTTAATGAAATGGCATTTTATGCAACTTTTCATGGAAAAATGCTTCAAATGGAAAAACTTTGGTCATGAAAGTTGTAGATTAGATCTTTCCCTTTTCAAAAAGTACAAGAACATGACCTAATTCATTTTGGATCAAAAGTTATGGTGTGTCAAAGTTGGCAAAAATCACTAATTTTCAAGGTATGCACCAAATGAAAAACTTGCAAAAACTTTGTACCAAGGCATTTGTGACTTCTAATTCATGTCAAACCATTTCACAAACATCACATGTGACCTAAAGTTCATAATGGACCAAGGGTTTCTCATGTTTCATGGTTTGTATAGCAAGATCTTTCCATATGAACCAAAAGTGATCAACTTGCAAAAACCATCATCACACCTCACCCACTTGTTGCCTTGGCTGCTGAACCAGCCCTAACATTTCCCCTCACCCTGCTGCGCCAGCCCACACACTTGTACTAGCCTAGAACCCAACCCATGCCTCTCTTACACAAGGTTGACAATTTGCAAAAGTGGCCATACCAATCAATAAAGGGCAGGTCACATCATCTGACCAATGAGATTTGTTTATGTGGATCAAATGCTAGCTAAACATAACAACAAGCAAGGCTGAAGCTCACAACAACTCAGCATACACAAACTCACTCCAACTTGCATTTCCCTTCGAAACTGATCACACAGCTCACAAACACAAAAACAAACTTCATAGATCAACTCAACTCATCTTCCTGGTCACAAAGCATCCATCACCATAGCCTAAAACCTCCAGAATCCCAAATACGATTTCTCTCCCCCATTGAACAGAACCTGCTCAAACCTTCAAACCAGCCAGCATAAACTTCTTCTAAACATCCAGACATCATCAAGGGGTCACAAGGGTTGATTTGCATCAAAGGAAGGGTTCAGAAAGTTGCAAGATTGGAAGCTTCGAAACTCAGGTAGTTCAAGAACATTTTTTCCAGAAATCATTTTTAAAGTTATTAAGTTGTTCTTCATGATTCACTGATTGCTCTGATGTCTTTAGTTTTGAAAATAAGGAAGAAATAAGAGTTTAATCGTGTTCTGAAACTCCCTGACCTAAAAAATGATTTGTTTCGATTCATGTGATTAAGGGAAGATAAATGATGTTTGTGTTAGGGTTTTGATTCAGTGGGTTATGGGGATCATTTCTGTGTTCTTAGATTCCATTTTAGTTATGTTTTGAGAGTTTTAGAAATTTTCAGGTGGGGTTCCCACCGGAGAAGACGACCGGAGGTCTTCTCCGGCCACCTGAAAATAATTAGGGTTTTAATCCTGCAATTAAGGGAGTTTGAATCTGGAGCGTTAGATGCGTTGAAAAGGTTGACTTGCCGCGCGTGTGTGTGGCTGAGATTCATCATTAAACCCTAACCATAATTAATTAATTCATAATCCTGTTTAAACCAAGTTTGAATGTGGGCCTTTGATCTGCGCGCGCAGTCAACCCTTTCCTGGCCAGACTCAATCTCATGCGTTGGATCTGCATACTTCTTCATTTATTAATTTTTATTTTCATTTTTTCTCATTTAATTTGTACAATTTATTTAAAATAGCAAAAACCATTTAAAAATTATGAAATTTTTTACCAAGAGTTTCATTAATTTTTAAAACACAAAAATATTTTTATTTTCATTTTTAGTTTTAAAAAAGTATTTTTAAATATTTAAAAGATTATTTTTAATTGATTAATGAAAATTAATTTATTAAAAATACTTTTAGGTATTTAAAAATCACCAAAAAATTCATGAAGTGTTCTAAGACATTTAGAAACATTGTCCAACCTTCAAACCAAATTTCTTTTTTGATCTTGATGCATTTTGAGAATTTTTCATTGAATTAAAATCATTTTGATGCATTATTTTGATCCCAACTTCAAAAAAATCATTTCTGCCTAATCATGAAGAGTTGGACATTGATTCTTTTTGCATTGCATTGTGTTTAGCATGTAGTTTGTGAGATTAAATGGCCATGATTTGATCTTTCATTTTCAATTTGTTTGGTAATTTTCTTGTTAAGGAACCTTAAAACCCTAGAAAACTTAGAAAAAATCATGACTTGAAATTGGTTAGGAGTTGAGACCTCTCCTTTGGGCAGTGGGTTAGTATAGGATTAGGGGTCCTTTGAGTGCATTTTCAATTTTTTGTAATGTGGTTTGCTTCTGATTTTGGTTTTTGTTTGATGCTTTGATCATAAACCCTAATTTGGGCTTCCATATGCATCCATCTTGCATTCTCTTGCATAACATGACTTGCCATGACATTCCATGCCTCCATTTGATTCATTTAACATCATAAGACATATTGAAGGCATGTTTAATCATTGCACCTTGCATTTGTCATGTTGTATGCCATATGCATCTCATAACTTTTCATGTATGTTCTTGGTTTTTTAACTTGCTTCATTTGCATTCATGAGCTTGTATGATCATCCACATGTGTTGTTTCTGGTTTGTAGTATCTCATAGCATCATTAGACATCACATATGTGCTTCTGGTTTTGGTTTGCATCATGTCATTCCATCCCATTTTTGCATTGCATTGCATTTCTTTCCTAACTTTTCAGGTGGTAAGTGATTTTGAGAAGTGAATTTGCCTTCACTTCTCATAACTTCTCTTCATCTCTCTCTTGCATCCATGCTGCATTTTTATATGTGTTTGAGTGTGAGCTTGCTCATTTTTCTCCTTCTTACTTTCTTTCTTCAAGTGACTTGACTTCTTGAATGAAGCAAGTTGCTTTGCTTCTCTTGATCCTTTCATCTGCTTCCTGGTGGTTCCATTGAAGACTTCTCTTGAAAACCTCACAAACCTTAGGAACAACCAAGCATAACAATGATTAGGGTTTTGATTAGTCTCCCCTATTAGTTTTACCTTTATGTCTCTTTTGAGTCATCTCTTCTCACCTCATAATCAGGGACTAAACCCTAAAGGCTTTAAGGCTTTGTGATTAAGCTTATGCCTGCATCCTTCTCTTAGGATGGAGTGTATAACTTTAATCCTAAGTGTTAAACCCTTAATGTGTTTAACTCCTTTAATCAATCCACTTAATAATCATCAAGACATCACACTTGTAACTTGGGCCTTGCATTAGGGTTCTAATTCTTCCTTAATTGGTTAAGAAGGACTAACCCTAGTGTTAATGGACAAGTCCCCCTCAAGTTGTCTTACAAACCCTAAAAATCACTTCATCATCATACCATTAAATAAAAATCCACTTAATCAAAGGCTTGTTTTGTCATGAGTTTAATCCCTAATCATGGATTAAGTTGAGGAGCTTTCCTCAGCTTAAACATTCTCATCTATTATCCTTCTATTAGGATGGTGTAATGAGTCTGTTTAGTCCTTGATTATGGCTTAACCTCATTACTCAACACTAAACAAAAACACCAAAAAACATCTAAATAATCACAAGTAGGTTAATGATCTTAATCCTACAGCAAAGGTGATTAAGTGTGAGAATCTGACTTCACACTTAAGGTAATCTCATTACCCCTAATCAGAGGGAAGATGTGATGAGTTTACCAACTCATTGGTTTAGGCTTAAGCTCATTAACTTATGACAAACTTTCAAAAGCAATAAAAGACTGAAAACTCAAAAACAAACAATAATCGTATCCTTCGGGATTCTTTTCTCATCATCCTCACTCACAAACGAGAACTTGCTTCTTCCGTATAATGCAAGACAGTTTGCACCTGAGCCAGACAGGTCATACACTTGAGCATAGACAAGTAAGCAATTCACAAGTCAATTCATCTTTCAGTCTCTTTGGGTCGAACTACGGTGTTCTGACTTCCTCATTGCACGAGAGGATACGTAGGCATAACTTAACAGTTATCGAACAAAAGTCTCTGTATATTCCCCCCTCCTTCCAGCATTATTCTTCTTAGCCTCATAATCTTGAGCATTTCATCTTTGTCCTTACACTGACACTTCACTTATACACTTCACTTCTTCTACACTGACACCTGTACATCCTTCCAGCTCTTTTACACACAGATTACACTGACACTACCCCTTTAAAACACAAATCTTTTAAGCGTGGATCCCGTCGAGTACGGCGGACAATCTGGGTGCTAATACCTTCCCAGGTTGTAACCAACCCCCTTTCTCAGTCTCTCTGGTTCGCAACCGTCTTATCCATCTTTTTCTAGGTCTATGCAGCATTACCTTTCCTCTGGGATAAAAATGCCTAGCTGGCGACTCTATTCATCTCCAGTGAGTTCACGGCTGTGTGTTCTCATTATCCCTCTCGCCGACCGTTCGCGTCTGTACCTTTATCTGGGCCATTTCCCACTTATCGGGAGCGACAGCTTGGCGACTCTGCTGGGGACCCTTATACTGCAACCAGGGCTTCTGGTTCTTTTTGTGGGTTCCTCCTAGCGCTTGATTGATTTGTGTTTACTGGGGTGTTATGTGCTACCTGTGCTTGTATGTTTGTTTTGTTTACTGCTTTATGTACAGTTTGTTTTATTTGTTTTATTTATAGCTTTACATATATCATACTGTCATGCTGTCTGGCTGGATCTGGTTTTGCTTTGGTGGGTGGGGTTCTATTGAGAGTTTAAGGTCCTATACCTGGGACCTGAGTGACACCTAGGCTAGAGTGGTTCATATTCTTTCCCATTCCATCTCGGTCTGGTGCGGGAATATGAAACACGGTTCAGATATGGGTTTCTTCTTGAGAACTCTGTGTTGCAGATTTCCTGCAATACTAGGGCTATCTGGGAAGCCTGCTAAGTCTGGATGACCTTTAGTTTTGACCTTTAGAAACTGAGGTGAATTAGAGGAGGAACTTTTATGGTTATTGTAAACACTGTACCTCCGGGTTGGAAGTGTTTACACTTCTCATAACTGATCCAAGTCTGAGGATCCTTGTTTTAGAACACCACCTGTGAGGGGGTTGGGCTGTTTACAGGTTTGCAGGTACCCTTGACCTCAACATACCATGTTACTTTGATATGATTAAGAGTAATCCATTTTGGAACAGTTCTTGTGATTCTAAAACCCTGGACATGTGACTCTTTATTTGAGTCCCCCACCTTGGTTACTTGGACTTATAGACCTCCATCTGGATTTCTTGAACATACATGGACTTATATCAGAACAGTTAATCAGATCCAGCTCAGTCACAAACCCTTGCATACCATTTGCATACATCCTCATTGCATCATTCTAACATGTGTTTATTTGTTTTTCAGAGTATCCATCCTATCATTTTGGCTTGGTTTTGACCCCATCATCAGTTTAGACCTATCTTTATCAACACTTGCTTCAGCTATCAGTCACCTGTTTCAGTCACTTGCAGCCTACCAGTGATCCATCTTCAGTGTTGTCTTCAGTCATCATCATCAGCACCTGGTCTTCAGCAGCATGGCACCTAAGAAAAGTAACATCTCCTATCACTTCTTTGAGCCTGAGCTAGCCAACATCAAGAGGATTCAGACCCTGATTACTCCAGACCATATACCATATTTCAGAGAACATTATGGAGGAATTCTTGATATGGTATTGGATTTGGACCCTTCACAGAGGAGCCTGATACATACTTGTCTGCAATTCTATGATCCCCCTCTGAGGTGCTTCACATTTCAAAATTTTCAGTTGGGGCCCTTGCCGGAGGAATATTCATCATTGATTGGTATGCCCATCAGGGGTGGAATCCCTTTCAACCCTGAGATGGCTTTCCCAAGTAATGAGGAGATAGCCAAAGCATTACATCTGGAACCAGTTCTGATTGGGCAGAACCTGACATCTAAAGCTGGAATCCTTGGTTTTCATATGGATTTCTTAACTTCTCAGGCTAGTCTGAAGGCCTCCCTGGGGGAGTGGAAGGCAGTCTGTACCCTGTTGGCCCTTAGCATATATGGGGTCATACTTTTTGCAGATGAGCCTCGATTCGTTAGCAAGAATGCAATCCATCTTTTCATCCTGAGAAACCCAGTACCTACCTTGCTGGGAGATCTTTACTACTCAATCCATCAAAGGAATGAAAAGCAAAGGGGGAGATTAGTGAGATGCTGTGCACCTTTGTTCTATACTTGGCTGCTCAGGCATTTGCCAAAGACTGATGCATTCCTGAACCCTCACCAGCAGAAGAACTGGGCTAGAAGGCTTGTTGCTCTAACCTCAGATGACATCAGATGGTGCACTCAGAGCACCAAGGGCAGAGACATCATTACAAGTTGTGGACAATTTCCCAATGTGCCTCTGATTGGAGTGAAGGGTTGCATCAATTACAACCCTCTGCTATTCAAAAGACAACTGGGCTATGCACTAGTCCATCCTCCTAGGACACAGGATCTGACTGAGACCCTTTATGTTGAAATCAAGCCTAATCTGGCTAGTGTCAGACAGGCAGCCTGGGCCTGGGACAATGTGCAGACTAAAGGGGTAACCATTCTTGGGAAATGCAATAATGTAGCCTCTGCCCAGTACTATGAGTGGTCACATGCCAGGGCTCAGATATCTGGAATGCCTTTCACTATTGAAGATATGCATGGACCCTCCACAGCACCACCTCCAGCAACTGTCAGCCTAGAGGAGTTTGAGAAATTGAAAGAGAGAAATGAGAAGCTAACTCAGGCCCTACAGAAGACCCTCTGGGAGAGGAGTGATGGTAGGTTGGATATTGAAAGGTTGGAAAAGTTGAAGGTGGAGTATTTGGCTAGAATTGAGAAGTCTGAGGATTACATTAAGAAGTCTAGGGCTGGAGAGCAGATCTTGAAGAATGCCTGCAAGGAAGCTCAGTTCCAGAAGGCCAGGGCTGATTTGTATCTGAAGGAGAGTCAGGCTAGGTGGGTCAGGATCACCGAAGCCCGTACTCAAGAGGACAAAAGGACTCAGGATAAGATGGAGCAGATGGAAGCTAGTTCAAAAGAGAAACAAGAAGCCCTGGCAGCAGCCCAGAGGGAGATATCAGAGCTAAGGATCAGAGCTGGAGTGAAGAGGTCAAAGGACCGAAGTCAGCACAAGAAGCTAACTGCAGCTGTTGCTACAAGGAATCTCCTTATCAGGAACCTTACAGAGCGTCCAGCTGATCCTGTGACTGAAGCACTTCTCAAGGAAGTTCAAGAGGATGAATTTGGCCTTGGAGTTTGATCTTTTTGCTTGTTGTTGTGTTCATTTTATGTACTTTTCTTCATGTTGTATTTTTGACCCCTCAGAGGGCTTGTATTGTAAAAGAAACAACTATGTATCATTTACCTTTTTGTAATATATGTGTTGGTTTGTTTCATCTGATCTCCTCAAGCAACATCACAAGCATCTTCTTCAAGGGGTCTGGAAGGGTCAAAACCAAGTACCAAGCCGGATACCTTGGAAACAAATAGACACACTGCATTGCATACTAACCTTTTATCTTGTTTTGTAGGTTTTTGTTTATTTGTTACTAACTCTGTTGTGGTCTCAGGAATTATTGCTCGACGGCGTGTGTTTCCACTCAATCGACCACACAGATACCCCACCCGTAACAATCTTCCGGGCATACAGATGGATCAGATGCAGCAGGACCTTACAGAGGTCAGGAACCAAATGACCAACGAAAGGTTGGAAATGAGGACTCAAATGACACAGTTTATGGAGGTAATGAACAACATGGCTCAAAGCCAGGAGAGGCTCAGAGCACTGGTAGAAGGGAGAAACCAGGAAGACCATCAGCCAGGGACTGCTGGGACTAGCAACAATGAAAGAGTCCAACTTCATGTCAATCCCCCAGTCTTTGGACCCCACCTCCATCCAGGGGCCAACATCCCTGTCAATATACAAGGGACTGCCACAGCAGGGAGGGTATTGCAAGAAGACCCCCAGGAAGACCAGTTCACAGTGATGGGAGCTGGGGAGGAAGCTTATGATAGAAGGTTGGATGAGATAGCTGAGAAGTTAAGATCCTTGGAGTCTCAAAACTCTTTGGGTTTTGATGTTATGGATATGGGCTTGGTAGACGGGGTCAGGATTCCCCAGAAGTTTAAGCCTCCATGCTTTGAGAAGTATAATGGGACTTCCTGTCCCCGGACCCATCTACAATCTTTTCTCGGGAGGCTAAAGGCCTATACCATGGACGAGAAGCTATGGATGTTTTATTTCGAGGATAGCTTGACTGGAGCTTCGAGGGAATGGTACTCCCATCTGACAAGAGCAACTATTAGATGCTGGAAGGACCTGGCAGAGGCCTTCATCAGACAGTATCAGTATAATCTGGATATGGCACCCAACAGGACCCTCCTAATGGGAATGTCACAGTCATCTAGAGAGAGCTTCCGAGAGTATGCTCAAAGATGGAGACAACTTGCTGCTGCTGTCCAGCCACCTATGTCAGAAAGGGAGATGACTGATATGTTCATGAGCACCCTTCAGGGGACTTACATTGATAGGCTAGCTGCCTTCTCATCTACCAGCTTTGCAGATGTGGTCATAGCCGGAGAGAGAATTGAAAGCCTATTGAAGATGGGTAAGATCTCAGACAACGGTGCAAGCTCATCCAGTAATACAAGAAAGCCTTTTGCAGGCCCAAGAAGGACTGGTGAGACCAATGCTATCCACACCAACAGGGGCAGGCCCCAATATGTTCATAGATCTGTGGCAACAATCACCATTCCCGCTCCAGCTCATCCACAACCAGCTTATCAACCACCGCAACAAAACTATCAGCAACAACCTCAGTACCATCAACAAGCTCAGTATCCTCCAAGAAACTACAACAATACCAACAACAACAATCAGCAAAGGCCATTCCAACAGAGGCCCACTCAAGCCAACAGGGTGATCGATCCGATCCCTATGCCATATGCTACATTGCTACCACAACTCCTGAAACTCAACCTAGTTGAGTTAAGGACATTGGCACCCCCAGATCCCAACAGTCTACCCAGGAATTATGACTCCAACGCCAGATGTGCTTTTCATTCAAATGCACCTGGCCACAGTACAGAAAAGTGCAGAGCCTTGCACATGAAGGTACAAGACCTGGTAGACTCTAAGGCCCTGAATTTCGCATCACCACCCAATGTCAATAAGAACCCCATGCCAAACCACGGTGGTCCCAGAATCAACGCTATTGAAGAAGACAAGCCGTCTTATTTAATAACCAGTGTGGGTCAGATTCGGACACCGTTGGTGGATATTAAGGCCCAACTCCTCGAATGTCAAATGTTCCCGGGGTGTGAGTTAGGGTGTGCTTACTGCAATATTTCAGTAAATGGGTGCGATAGCCTGAGGAATGGCATAGATGGTCTCATTCAGAGTGGCCAACTTCAAATCACCACATCATTTCCAACAAATCCAGCAATCTCATCAGCAACAATTCCTGTATCTCCTACAACTGCAACAACCATTGTTCCCGACAACTCTTCAGTTTCATCAACAAGTACTTCATCTGTCATTTCCACTGACCAGATATCAACAAATGTTCCTTCTACAACTTCAGCATCACTCCATTTTGAATCTCCTACAACAACAACACCCATCCTTCCGACAATGTCTCCTACAACATCAGCAACAAATCATGAAGATGTCTCAACTGTCACAATATTTTATGATCCTGAAAACAACTCTGCCTACAACTCAGAAAGTGCTGCTCCCATCAGAGCACCAGTCACAATTTATTATGATCCACAAACTATCACAGTCCCTTCTGCAGCTGTCATCAGTCCAGTCACTGTCACAGTGCCTGGACCAGTACCTTATGAAAGCAGTAGGGCCATCCCTTGGCACTACGGCTCTGACGTATACTGCGAAGGAAAGAAAATCACCCTTGAACCATCAACACCTGCACCACAAATAGACAATGTGGGAGGAGGCGGAGGCTTCACTCGAAGCGGACGTCTCTTTGCTCCACAAATTCAAAGACCCACTGCCGAAGCAGAAGCTGCTGCCAAGGCAAAAGGAAAGAGCCCGGTGCAGGAAGATCAAGCTGTTAAGGAAGCTTTGAAAACACCCTTTGATCAAGAAGTTGATGAGTTCATGAGAATCATCAAAAAGAGTGATTACAAAATAGTGGATCAGCTTCACCAGACGCCATCCAAGATCTCTATCCTATCATTGCTTATGTGCTCCGAAGCCCATCGGAATGCACTACTCAAAGTCTTGCACGCAGCTTACGTGCCTGAAGAGATCACCGTCAATCAGTTGGAAACCGTGGTTGGAAATGTTACTGCTAGCAATGGGCTAGGGTTCACCAATACTGACTTGACAACGGAAGGCCGCAACCATAACAAGGCCTTGCACATCACCATGGAATGTAAAGGTGCAGTCCTTTCCCATGTGCTGGTAGACACAGGATCATCCCTTAATGTCTTACCGAAAAAGGCCCTGGTGAAGCTAGAGTATGAAGGATTGGCGTTGCGTCCCAGTAACCTGGTAGTAAGAGCCTTTGATGGTTCTAAGAGATCGGTTCTGGGAGAAATTGAGCTGCCTGTAACGATTGGCCCACAAACTTTTAAAACGATCTTCTACGTGATGGACATTCAGCCTGCCTACAGCTGTTTGTTGGGTAGGCCATGGATTCATGCCGCTGGCGCAGTAACGTCTACCCTTCACCAGAAGTTAAAATTTGAGTGGGAAGGCCAAGTCGTTACTATCTGTGGGGAGGAAGATATTTTTGTTAGCCATCTGGCTACTTACAAATACATTGAGATGGATGGGGAGATCCATGAAACGATGAGCCAAGGGTTTGAGGCCCTGAATGTTAATGAAGCATCTGCTGTATCTGGAATCTCCATGTCATCTTATCAACAAGCCCGGAAGGTTGTCTAAGAAGGAACTGCCCAAGGCTGGGGCAAGGTTTTATCTGTGGAGGAGAAGAAAGAAAAATTTGGGTTGGGTTACATACCAACTCAACAAAGTCAAGCAGAGGATGCTGAGAAGCCCGGTTTTGTCAGTGGGGGGATGCTCACCCCTGATGCTATCAACAATTTGGAAGACGAGCTGGAAGAAGAACGCAACCTGGAAAGCTGGATTCGTCCAAAGATCCCGGGGAGCAGTATCTCAAACTGGTCTTCCCAGGAAATTATAAGAGTTACTCATGCAGAGTAATTATTATTTCCTGTATTTTTATAGCATGCATCCAAGTCTTGCATCTTGCCCAAGATGACAAGACTCATTTTGTAATCGGGCCATCTGTACTTTTTGTGCAAACAAGATTAATCAATGAAATATCAGACATCTTTTTGCAAATGAGTCTTTCTCTTTCTTGCTCACTGTTTTTCCATTTTTTCTTTTTTGTACAAAAAATTAAATGGCGATGTTTTCAAAATGATAACTTTATTTCACTTTTCTAAACAAGATTAAAATCAATCACTAAAATGAACAAACTAAACCCTTGCAGAAAGTGGCTTCTAGACAGCACCGACAACAGCACGGCTATGACTTCGTATGACTTTGACAATCCGATCAATCAAGCCGATGAAGGGGTTGAAGAAGAATATGAGCTTCCTGAAGAGCTAGCCAAGTTGTTGAGACAAGAGGAGAAGTTTATCACTCCTCATCAGGAGGAGGTTGAAACGATTAATCTTGGTACAGATGAAGACATGAAAGAAGTCAAAATCGGGGCCTGCTTACAAGACTCAGTGAAGAGACAACTGATTGACCTGCTTCAAGAATATGTGGACGTGTTTGCCTGGTCTTATCAAGACATGCCAGGGTTGGACACCGACATAGTTATGCACAGACTGCCTTTAAGAGAAGAATGCCCGCCAGTTAAACAGAAACTGCGCCGTACTCGCCCAGACATGGAAATGAAAATCAAAGAAGAGGTACAAAAGCAGTGGGACGTCGGGTTCCTTGCTGTAACTAGCTATCCGCCGTGGGTTGCTAACATAGTACCTGTGCCTAAGAAAGACGGCAAAGTAAGGATGTGTGTTGACTACCGGGATATGAACAGAGCTAGCCCGAAAGATGACTTCCCACTACCTCACATTGATGTATTGGTGGATAACACGACTCAGTTCTCGGTATTCTCCTTCATGGACGGATTTTCAGGATATAATCAGATCAAGATGTCACCTGAAGACATGGAGAAGACAACATTCATCACACCCTGGGGCACGTTCTGTTACAAGGTAATGCCTTTTGGACTGAAGAACGCTGGTGCAACATACCAACGGGCTATGGTAACATTATTCCACGATATGATCCATAAAGAAATCGAGTGTTATGTGGATGACATGATTGCCAAGACCCTTACAGAGGAAGACCACCTGGTAAATCTGCTGAAGCTATTCAAGCGTTTGAGGAAGTACCAATTGAAGTTGAACCCTAACAAATGCACATTCGGGGTGCGATCTGGTAAGTTACTGGGCTTTATTGTAAGCGAGAAAGGGATTGAAGTTGACCCTGATAAAGTCAAAGCTATTCAAGAGATGCCTGCACCGAAGTCTGAGAAAGAAGTTCGAGGGTTCTTAGGTCGATTGAACTACATTTCACGGTTCATATCTCACCTTACAGCAACCTGCGAACCCTTGTTCAAACTGTTGAGAAAAGAACAAACGGTCAGGTGGAACGAAGACTGCCAAAGGGCTTTTGACAAGATCAAGGAGTACTTGCAAGAACCTCCAATCCTTATGCCTCCAGTTGAAGGAAGACCTCTGATAATGTACTTGACAGTATTAGAAGAGTCGATGGGGTGTGTGTTGGGCCAGCATGACGAGTCTGGTCGAAAAGAGTATGCAATATACTACCTGAGCAAAAATTTTACCGACTGTGAACAACGTTATTCACTGCTCGAGAAAACTTGCTGTGCTTTAGCGTGGGCTGCTCGCCGACTGAGACAGTATATGTTGACCCACACTACTTTATTGATCTCAAAGATGGACCCAGTCAAGTACATATTTGAGAAGCCAGCTCTTACCGGACGGGTTGCAAGATGGCAAATGATTCTCACAGAATACGACATACAGTACACATCTCAGAAAGCCATCAAAGGCAGTGTACTGTCTGAATATCTTGCTGAGCAACCTATTGATGATTACCAGCCTATGCGATTTGACTTCCCTGATGAAGACATCATGTTCATAAAAGCAAAAGATCATGAAGAGCCTATTCACACTGAAGGGCCTGACCCGTAGGAAGAATGGACTATGATGTTTGATGGGGCTGTTAACATGAATGGTCGTGGTGTTGGTGCAGTACTCATTACACCTAAAGGAGTTCACATGCCTTTCTCGGCAAAACTCACTTTCAACTGCACTAACAACGAAGCTGAATACGAAGCTTGCATTATGGGTCTTGAGGAAGCCATTGACCTCAGGATCAAGACATTGACTGTGTTCGGAGATTCAGCTCTGGTAGTTAATCAAACCAACGGAAAATGGTACACCCACCAGGATCATCTGATACCTTACAGGGATTATACAAGGAGGTTATTGACTTTCTTCACAACGGTCAAGCTTGAGTATATCCCTCGGGACGAGAATCAGTTTGCGGATGCTCTGGCCACCATTTCATCCATGATCAAAGTTCAAGCGGCCAACTTTGTACCTCAGATTTCAGTGTCCAGATTAGACAGGCCGGCATATGTATTTGCAGCAGATGTTGTCAAGGAAGATAAACCTTGGTTCCATGACATTAAATGCTTCTTGGAGGATCAAACATACCCACCTAGGACATCTTCCAATGATAAGAAGACTTTGAGAAGGCTTGCTGGTAGTTTCTTTCTGAACACTGATGGGTCTTTATACAAAAGGAACTTTGATATGGTACTCCTCAGATGTGTTGATAAGACGGAAGCAGACTTGTTGATGCACGAAGTGCACGAAGGATCCTTTGGTACCCATGCTGGAGGACATGCCATGGCTAAAAAGTTATTAAGATCAGGTTATTACTGGATCACAATGGATGCTGACTGTTGTGCCTATGCCAGGAAATGCCACAGATGCCAGATCTATGCAGACAAGGTGCATGTGCCTCCCAACCCTTTGAACATAATGTCTTCACCATGGCCCTTCGCTATGTGGGGCATTGATATGATTGGCAAGATTGAGCCAACTGCTTCAAATGGCCACAGATTCATCTTGGTCGCCATTGACTACTTCACCAAGTGGGTTGAAGCAGCCTCGTATGCAAATGTTACAAGACAAGTGGTAGCCAGATTTCTGAAGAGAGATATCATCTGCCGATATGGAGTTCCCGAGCGAATCATTACTGATAATGGTTCCAACTTAAACAACAAGATGATGGCTGAGTTATGCCGGGACTTCAAAATCCAACATCACAATTCTTCTCCTTACAGGCCAAAGATGAATGGCGCTGTTGAGGCAGCGAATAAGAATATCAAGAAGATTGTGCAGAAGATGGTAGTCACTTACAAAGACTGGCATGAGATGCTACCGTTTGCCTTGCATGGGTATCGCACGTCAATCAGGACATCCACTGGGGCAACACCGTATCAGCTTGTGTATGGTATGGAAGCAGTCCTACCTGTTGAAGTTGAATTACCCTCTCTACGGGTACTAATGGATGTTAAGCTGAACGAAGCATAATGGATTTGGTCACGATTCGAACAACTGAGTCTGATTGAAGAGAAAAGATTGGCTGCGATCTGTCATGGGCAGCTATATCAGAAAAGGATGAAGAGAGCCTTCGATCAGAAAGTCAGGCACCGAGAGTACCAAGTGGGAGATCTTGTGCTGAAAAGGATCCTCCCTCCTCATACAGACCACAGGGGCAAATGGACTCCGAATTATGAAGGACCATTCGTGGTGAAGAAAGTTTTCTCTGGTGGAGCACTGATGCTCAGCACCATGGATGGTGAAGATTTCCCGTCCCCTGTGAATTCAGATGCAGTTAAAAAATACTTCGCATAAGAAATGACCCGATGGGCATAAAAACAGAATGTAAGTCCAGGCAAAAATAGGGCATCCCGGAGAGTCAAAAAACAGAATAAAAGACTCGGGCAAAAATAAGGGAAAGTAAAAAAAAACGTACACCTGCTGAGTTGAAAAGCCGCATTGGACAACTCAGGCAAAAATGGGTATCCCGGTGGATTGAAAACCCGAAAGGGCGATCCATGCAAAACAAGGGAATAAGCGAACAACTGCATTCTGAATTCGTCTGTATCACCTGCAACTTGGCAAACCTCGAAAGGATCAAGCTTCAATCAGAATCAACCTTCTCCAGAAAGCAAGACGAGAGGAACGTCAAAAGTCATACGAGTCATAGCAAGCAAGGAAGCTCCTTGAAAGCGTCATCAACATCGCCAGCACTTTGTTTCTCAATTTGTAACAATCTCCTCATTTCAGGAGATATGTTTCCTTGACTGTATCTTGCCAATTCAGGGCACATGAATTAATAAAATCAGATTTTTCAGTCATGTCTCGTCTTGTACATTTTTATTTGCAAAGAATGTCTGATGTCTCTAAAAAACTAATTGCATGAGTACAGATGCTTTTCTCTAAAAAATAAAACACGTGCTTGCAGGGAATATACTTACTCTCGGAAGTGTATAACTCCTATGACGGAATTCGGTAAGGGATACCTCAGGATTACTTGGACGTTTCTCTGTCTTTTCAGGATTGCAGGTATTCAAAAGCGCAACATGGGGCATGAAAGCTTCACCCCAGCAAGCTGGCAAATCAATACTCACTCAGTCTTAGCACCCAGGTGTTTTCTCCCCAGCTGAGTTGCCACTAGTTGCTTCTCCCCAGCTGAGTTGCCAACAACTTTCCCCAGCTAGTTTGCCACTTGTCACTCCTCCCAGCCGAGGTGTCAAGCATTCTTCCTCAGCAGAATACAAAGTCAGGGAACCATCTCCCCACAGAGTGTCAGCCTCTATTCAGAAGAGCAACGCATGAAGGAATCACAACAGAGTGAAGAAAGCTTCTACAAACCCCAGCTGGGACTCCCATATTACAAGGATATGTCCATCAGTGACCTATATCCCCAAGCAGATGCATCTCATCAGATCTATCAGTGATCTCATCCCCAGCTGGGAGGTCCATTTCAGTTTGGTATCTTTGCATCATATTCACCCACAAAGCGTACCATTCCGTTTAATACGGAGCATTACGGAAAAAATCAAACATATAACATAATCATAAGCCATGTTGTGAATCGAACACTTGTGAATAATAACCGCTCATCAACCATATACAGAAATATCCCCACCAGAGTTCCCAGCAAACACAGTTGCCTCACATTCACAAACACCAATATACACTCATTTTCGACACCCGTCCGTATCATCTCTCCCCAGTAAAGGCGCCTGAACATTCCTGGCAAACAAAACCACTCGTATTACGGATACTTCCTGACACCCGTCCGTGTCGTACGCCCAGCAGAAAGCCAAAGATATCCTCTTTGCACTCACAGATACTCTTGTATATATACAATCCTTTGACACCCGTCCGTGTCATATCCCCAGCGCGGTCACCTACGCTTTTACACCCCATATACTTGTTGATACCATACTTTTCTCTTTTTTGACACTCGTCCGTGTCACTCTCCCCCAACAGTTAAAATATTCATCTATACAATACTCATACTCACTACTCATGTTACACTTATACAGATACTCGTCCGTATCTTGTATATACCAGTTATATCCCCGCAGATTCAACAATAGTCCTCGTTCTTTGTTAACCAGTTGGTACTCGTCCGTACCACCATCTCAGAACATGCGTCAAGCGTTTGTTTCTACATGATACTCGTCCGTATCATAGTCTTAAGGATGCTCGTCCGTATCTTTAATCCATACACTGTGTCAAACACTTTTGTCTTCTTGAATATAGATACTCGCATGTGTCTACTATTCCCCAGAAGAGTCCCTTCAGATTCAACACTCGTCCGTGTTCTCTGTTAACCAGTTGATACTCGTCTGCATCATCATCTCTGAGCATGTGTCAGTATTTGTTTCTACCCGATACTCGTCCGTATCGTAGTCTTAGGGATGCTCGTCCGCATCTCTAATCTATACACAACATCTAAACACTTATACCTTTTGTTTCTTGGACATAAACACTCGTCCGTGTTTACTATTCCCCAGTAGTTCGCCAACAAAGCAAGTTTTCCTTTATCTGACATTCGTCCTGTGTCATGATAAACCCTGAGAGCAGCCGTACCCTGCTAGGTGGTCGTCCTCCACCTCTTGATGGTCGTCCTCCATCATGCTCATCCGATGGCCGTCCCCATCGTTGATATTTAGCAGCCGTCCCCTGCTAGGTGGTCGTCCTCCATCTCTTGATGATCGTCCTTCATCATTTTATCTAATGGCCGTCCCCATTGTTGATTTTTGGTTATCTGACATTCGTCCTATGTCATGATAAACCTTGAGAGCAGCCGTCCCCTGCTAGGTGGTCGTCCTCCACCTCTTGATGGTCGTCTTCCATTATGCTCGTCCGATGGCCGTCCCCATCGTTGACCTTTTCTATCCGACATTCGTCCTATGTCGCGATATTTTCGGCAGCCGTACCCTGCCAGGTGATCGTCCTTCACCTTAGATGACCGTCCCTCATCTTATCCCCAACAGAGCAGCCGTCCCCTGCTAGGTGATCGTCCTTCACCTTTGATGACCGTACCTCATCATCTTATTTCATTTATTCTTTAACCCGATGGTCGTCCTCGTCGTGGTCCCTTTTTTTTTTAGCTCGGTGGCCGTCCCCATCGTTGATTACCTTACCTTTATGAACTTGATGGCCGTCCCCGTCATGTTTCATTAATTCCCAGAGAATCTTACAACTTTATCTTGATGGCCGTCCCCATCATAATGCTTTTTATCCCCAGCATGTCGGCCGTCCCCGTCATTGCTTTATTTCCCGCACTTTTCCCAGCATGTCGGTCGTCCCCGTCATTGCTCTTCACCCAGCAGTCGTCCTCTGCTCGACGGTCGTCCTCCGTCGCCTACACCTTACAATATACTTTACTTTCTTTTACAATCTATATCCCTTTTCTTCTTCATTCTGTGAGTGCAAATTTCGGACTGTCTTTGGTATTCAACCACAAGTTATCTTGTTTGCCTGTTAAGTCGTTGCTTACATCCTGCACAGCTAACTTATGTTTGAATAGGGGCAGCTGTAAACACCCCAAATTTTCCCTCACCCATTCACACCTTGGCTTGTGATCATTTCATATGCATAAACACAATCATAACATCTCATATCACATTCTCAAGTCTCTGCATTGGTTCTAAGTCATCTGCATCTAGGGTTTGTGATCTGAGCAATCCAAGAGCTTTTTGAGCCACTCCAAAGGCCACCAATCACTTAAAAGGGGTCCATGTGTGTTCTTATATCATATTACATCCTCTCAAAGTCAAAAATGCCAAAGTATCACAAGAACTGGGATTGGTATGGAGGCAGAGCCAGGTTTGACTGCACAGATGACCTAAACTTAGGGTTTTGGTTTCAGAGGCCATAACTCCAATTTTTTTGGTCATTCTTGTTTCCATTGGTCTCTATATGGTATAGGGAGTGTGCATATCAATTTTCATGAAGAAACTCCATGGGGAAGTCATCTGATCAAGAGTTGACTTTCTGGACAAGTCAGTGCAAAATCAGGGCATCTGAGGCCCCCAATGACCCAACCAAGGGGTGATCTTCATCATTTTGAGTGTATATGATCTTTATTTGGTCATATAGGAGGTTTGAAGTTCACAAAATTCAAGAATTTGAAGTTTTTTCAAAGTTGACTTTTTTGGGCATGGTTGACTTTTAATGAAATGGCATTTTATGCAACTTTTTCAACCCTTACTTTTTGATCCAAAAATGCTTCAAATGGAAAAACTTTGGTCATGAAAGTTGTAGATTAGATCTTTCCCTTTTCAAAAAGTACAAGAACATGACCTAATTCATTTTGGATCAAAAGTTATGGTGTGTCAAAGTTGGCAAAAATCACTAATTTTCAAGGTATGCACCAAATGAGAAACTTGCAAAAACTTTGTACCAAGGCATTTGTGACTTCTAATTCATGTCAAACCATTTCACAAACATCACATGTGACCTAAAGTTCAGAATGGACCAAGGGTTTCTCATGTTTCATGGTTTGTATAGCAAGATCTTTCCATATGAACCAAAAGTGATCAACTTGCAAAAACCATCATCACACCTCACCCACTTGTTGCCTTGGCTGCTGAACCAGCCCTAACATTTCCCCTCACCCTGCTGCGCCAGCCCACACACTTGTACTAGCCTAGAACCCAACCCATGCCTCTCTTACACAAAGGTTGACAATTTGCAAAAGTGGCCATACCAATCAATAAAGGGCAGGTCACATCATCTGACCAATGAGATTTGTTTATGTGGATCAAATGCTAGCTAAACATAACAACAAGCAAGGCTGAAGCTCACAACAACTTAGCATACACAAACTCACTCCAACTTGCATTTCCCTTCGAAACTGATCACACACAGCTCACAAATACAAAAACAAACTTCATAGATCAACTCAACTCATCTTCCTGGTCACAAAGCATCCATCACCATAGCCTAAAACCTCCAGAATCCCAAATACGATTTCTCTCCCCCATTGAACAGAACCTGCTCAAACCTTCAAACCAGCCAGCATAAACTTCTTCTAAACATCCAGACATCATCAAGGGGTCACAAGGGTTGATTTGCATCAAAGGCAGGGGTCAGAAAGTTGCAAGATTGGAAGCTTCGAAACTCAGGTAGTTCAAGAACATTTTTTCCAGAAATAAGTTATTAAGTTGTTCTTCATGATTCACTGATTGCTCTGATGTCTTTAGTTTTGAAAATAAGGAAGAAATAAGAGTTTAATCGTGTTATGAAACTCCCTGACCTAAAAAATGATTTGTTTCGATTCATGTGATTAAGGGAAGATAAATGATGTTTGTGTTAGGGTTTTGATTCAGTGGGTTATGGGGATCATTTCTGTGTTCTTAGATTCCATTTTAGTTATGTTTTGAGAGTTTTAGAAATTTTCAGGTGGGGTTCCCACCGGAGAAGACGACCGGAGGTCTTCTCCGGCCACCTGAAAATAATTAGGGTTTTAATCCTGCAATTAAGGGAATTTGAATCTGGAGCGTTAGATGCGTTGAAAAGGTTGACTTGCCGCGCGTGTGTGTGGCTGAGATTCATCATTAAACCCTAACCATAATTAATTAATTCATAATCCTGTTTAAACCAAGTTTGAATGTGGGCCTTTGATCTGCGCCCGCAGTCAACCCTTTCCTGGCCAGACTCAATCTCATGCGTTGGATCTACATACTTCTTCATTTATTAATTTTTATTTTCATTTTTTCTCATTTAATTTGTACAATTTATTTAAAATAGCAAAAACCATTTAAAAATTATGAAATTTTTTACCAAGAGTTTCATTAATTTTTAAAACACAAAAATATTTTTATTTTCATTTTTAGTTTTAAAAAAGTATTTTTAAATATTTAAAAGATTATTTTTAATTGATTAATGAAAATTAATTTATTAAAAATACTTTTAGGTATTTAAAAATCACCAAAAAATTCATGAAGTGTTCTAAGACATTTATAAACATTGTCCAACCTTCAAACCAAATTTCTTTTTTGATCTTGATGCATTTTGAAAATTTTTCATTGAATTAAAATCATTTTGATGCATTATTTTGATCCCAACTTCAAAAAAATCATTTCTGCCTAATCATGAAGAGTTGGACATTGATTCTTTTTGCATTGCATTGTGTTTAGCATGTAGTTTGTGAGATTAAATGGCCATGATTTGATCTTTCATTTTCAATTTGTTTGGTAATTTTCTTGATAAGGAACCTTAAAACCCTAGAAAACTTAGAAAAAATCATGACTTGAAATTGGTTAGGAGTTGAGACCTCTCCTTTGGGCAGTGGGTTAGTATAGGATTAGGGGTCCTTTGAGTGCATTTTCAATTTTTTGTAATGTGGTTTGCTTCTGATTTTGGTTTTTGTTTGATGCTTTGATCATAAACCCTAATTTGGGCTTCCATATTCATCCATCTTGCATTCTCTTGCATAACATGACTTGCCATGACATTCCATGCCTCCATTTGATTCATTTAACATCATAAGACATATTGAAGGCATGTTTAATCATTGCACCTTGCATTTGTCATGTTGTATGCCATATGCATCTCATAACTTTTCATGTATGTTCTTGGTTTTTTAACTTGCTTCATTTGCATTCATGAGCTTGTATGATCATCCACATGTGTTGTTTCTTGTTTGTAGTATCTCATAGCATCATTAGACATCACATATGTGCTTCTGGTTTTGGTTTGCATCATGTCATTCCATCCCATTTTTGCATTGCATTGCATTTCTTTCCTAACTTTTCAGGTGGTAAGTGATTTTGAGAAGTGAATTTGCCTTCACTTCTCATAACTTCTCTTCATCTCTCTCTTGCATCCATGCTGCATTTTTATATGTGTTTGAGTGTGAGCTTGCTCATTTTTCTCCTTCTTACTTTCTTTCTTCAAGTGACTTGACTTCTTGAATGAAGCAAGTTGCTTTGCTTCTCTTGATCCTTTCATCTGCTTCCTGGTGGTTCCATTGAAGACTTCTCTTGAAAACCTCACAAACCTTAGGAACAACCAAGCATGACAATAATTTAGGGTTTTGATTAGTCTCCCCTCTTAGTTTTACCTTTATGTCTCTTTTGAGTCATCTCTTCTCACCTCATAATCAGGGACTAAACCCTAAAGGCTTTAAGGCTTTGTGATTAAGCTTATGCCTGCATCCTTCTCTTAGGATGGAGTGTATAACTTTAATCCTAAGTGTTAAACCCTTAATGTGTTTAACTCCTTTAATCAATCCACTTAATAATCATCAAGACATCACACTTGTAACTTGGGCCTTGCATTAGGGTTCTAATTCTTCCTTAATTGGTTAAGAAGGACTAACCCTAGTGTTAATGGACAAGTCCCCCTCAAGTTGTCTTACAAACCCTAAAAATCACTTCATCATCAAAGGCTTGTTTTGTCATGAGTTTAAAAATCCACTTAATCAAAGGCTTGTTTTGTCATGAGTTTAATCCCTAATCATGGATTAAGTTGAGGAGCTTTCCTCAGCTTAAACATTCTCATCTATTATCCTTCTATTAGGATGGTGTAATGAGTCTGTTTAGTCCTTGATTATGGCTTAACCTCATTACTCAACACTAAACAAAAACACCAAAAAACATCTAAATAATCACAAGTAGGTTAATGATCTTAATCCTACAGCAAAGGTGATTAAGTGTGAGAATCTGACTTCACACTTAAGGTAATCTCATTACCCCTAATCAGAGGGAAGATGTGATGAGTTTACCAACTCATTGGTTTAGGCTTAAGCTCATTAACTTATGACAAACTTTCAAAAGCAATAAAAGACTGAAAACTCAAAAACAAACAATAATCGTCTCCTTCGGGATTCTTTTCTCATCATCCTCACTCACAAACGAGAACTTGCTTCTTCCGTCTAATGCAAGACAGTTTGCACCTGAGCCAGACAAGTCATACACTTGAGCATAGACAAGTAAGCAATTGACAAGTCAATTCATCTTTCAGTCTCTTTGGGTCGAACTACGGTGTTCTGACTTCCTCATTGCACGAGAGGATACGTAGGCATAACTTAACAGTTATCGAACAAAAGTCTCTGTATATTCCCCCCTCCTTCCAGGATTATTCTTCTTAGCCTCATAATCTTGAGCATTTCATCTTTGTCCTTACACTGACACTTCACTTATACACTTCACTTCTTCTACACTGACACCTGTACATCCTTCCAGCTCTTTTACACACAGATTACACTAACACTACCCCTTTAAAACACAAATCTTTTAAGCGTGGATCCCGTCGAGTACGGCGGACAATCTGGGTGCTAATACCTTCCCAGGTTGTAACCAACCCCCTTTCTCAGTCTCTCTGGTTCGCAACCGTCTTATCCATCTTTTTCTAGGTCTATGCAGCATTACCTTTCCTCCGGGATAAAAATGCCTAGCTGGCGACTCTATTCATCTCCAGTGAGTTCACGGCTGTGTGTTCTCATTATCCATCTCGCCGACCGTTCGCGTCTGTACCTTTATCTGGGCCATTTCCCACTTATCGGGAGCGACAAATCCTAACCTATTCATAATCCAATTCCTACACATTTACCCTAGATTATAAAAAATCCCCATACCTTAGAGAATTTCGCCGCTTTACACTCTTCTCTAGGGTTCTCCACAGCCTCCTAACTTTGAGCTTCTTCTTTCTCTCCCTTTTTCCTTCAGAGCACCTCTTTTCCCAAAACACGATAATGTTAGAAAACTGATCGTATTCTCCTCTTTGGATATATTATCTCAGTTTAGCCTTTTCCCACCTTACCCTAATAATTTCACAAAAGGACCACCTTACCCTTTTCTTTAATATATTTTTAATAATAATAATAAAATAGCATAATAAAACACTATTTATCCTTATTATATAAAAATACTCATTTTCTCCAAAATTCTCAAAATAATCCAAACTCTCCAATTTTTCTAAATTAATTAAATAAATGAGTAAATTATTAAATTTAGATTTTCAGGGTGTTACAGTTAGCATTCTCTTTTCCTCGCTTCTATCTTCTTTAAATCTCTTTGATATTTGGCTTACCGTGTTTGAAATTTACTTTCGTGTATTGCTTCTGAAACCTTCGATCCCTTTGTGTGTTGTGTTCTTTGACAAATTTGAGCGCGGATTCATGTCGAGTGGGTAAAATAAGGGGGGAGTTAGTGTTTGGTTTTCGGTGATTTAGTTGGTTTCGCCGGAGAAGTGGGGCGACTATTGTTTTATTTTCCGGTCGGTTAAGGTGAAGAGAGAGAGGACTTGTGAGAGAGAACGTGATAGATTTTTGTTTTCTTTGAAAAATGAGACCTCATCCATGAAGATTGTTTTTTATGTTTTTGAACTTGTTGCCACATATTTGTGAATGACACCGCTGGCTGTTCGAACCGGTGATAAGTTTCACTGGTGGTGTGGCTTGTTATATTTTCCTGCATCGATATCATTCTGATTGTGCTGCTGCTTATTTTCTTTTCAACCTTTCGATTTGTAGACCAATTCATATTTATAGATCTGACGGTCTGATTTGTTCCCTAAGTCAACCCTGTTGACTGATGATCCATAGTATAAACTCTCCTTGCGTCTTGGGCTTTCTTAACCTCCTGGGCCTGCATTTTTTCTGCTTTTAGCACCCCTCTTGACTGCTTCTACTGGTCATACCCCAAATTTGTCCTACCCGCACCATTTTACTGTCTAACCATTATTCGAAAATCCTAAAAATATGTACCGTTTTCTCTTTCTGTCTGATAATCAAAAAAGTCCAAAAATGCGTTTTTTATTCTCTTTTCGTATTATTATAAGTTTTATTTTTGTTTATAGTTCAATATCAGAATTACAAAAAAACTCTATCTTTTATTATTATTATTTATTATTAATACCTTTTTATTACTAGTATTGTTGCTGTCATTTCTATTATTATTTTTATTTATTTGCATTTTCTTTTTTTTGTTACTTCTATTACTATTACTTATATTATTATTAGTATGTTTTTTATTTTCTTTTTTATTATTGTTATTATCTTTTGTTATTAATTTTTATTACTTATATTATTATTAGTATTTTTTTTATTTTCATTATTAATATTATTTTTGTCATTTACTTTTTACTGCTTTTAACTTTTATTATCACATTTTTATTATTATTCAATGATATTATTATTATTTGTTTCCCAATTCCAACCAACACAGCCAACAAATTTCCTTTCCTACCACTCCTTTTTTACTGCAATTTCACATGGGATTCCATCAAGTTTGTACGATCCCACTACTCCACCCACCAACAATCCACTCCCAAACGGTATCACAACACCTCCACTAACGCATCAAATTTCACCTTAAGCAAAACAAAAAAACGCACATGGCCTTCTATCCTCATCCCAATTCTTCCTCAAATTCAGCTATAAATAAACAAAATTCTGCAGAAAGGGAGACCGAAAAAAAAAGTATAAACGCAGAACATGAAAAACTGCCAAAAAACATCAACAACCATAATTTTCTAAATTCCAGCAAACACAAAATCCATTCACGCACAAACCTTTATCGATCTGTGAAATGAAAACTTCAAAAAAAAAACAGATCGCATAAACCTAAACAAATATAAATCAACTTCACCACCATCTCAACCCAGCCACCATCATCCCGCACCTTTCGGCTTCAACAAGACGCATTAGACTAAAGACCCACGAGCTCGATCCCAGAATCCAACCCAAGCAGAATCGCCGGCCATCCACCGCCACCATCGTCAAAATCGCGTCGAAACCAAACTCACTGAACCCAAACATCAACAAGTTGAAACCGTAAACCACACAAATCTCAAACCTCAGCAAACCCACCTTCAAACAAGCCACATACCAACCATCACCGCCGCCCAATCGCCTTGAAACACCAACTCAAAATCACCATCTCCACCGAAAACGAACCAGCCGTAGTAGAACCTTTGAATCCGCAAGCACCAACAATTGAGAGAGAGAGATTCCGAGAGAGGCTGAAGGTCAAAAAGAAGCACAACAAGTGAAAGTGTGAGAGGCGAGAAGAGAGTTTGTTTGTTCTTTCCGCCGGCGATTCTGAGAGAGGAGCACCAGGAGATCCTCCGTAAGTTGAAGCTAACTGAGAGGAGCACCGGGAGATCTGCCATCATACACCGCCGCCGAACGCGGATCAGTAGATCGTGAGCCGCTGAGAAACTGAGAGCGAATGGTTAGGTTCACCTTTTTGTTTTTTTTTAAATAAAACATGAATTTCTTTTTGTGGATCCTCTGTTTTCTTTTATGCAAGATCTTTATACTTTAGTTTTTGTTTTTTTTAAATTTTTTTATTCTATCAGGCTTCTAGGCCCATGGATCTATGACATCCACCCTGCATGCTGGTGTTTACCCTTATCTTTATGAGCATTGTTTTTTTATCATTATTTATTTTTAAGTTCTGTTCTTATTTTAAAGTTTTATGAGCATTGTTGTAGCTAGGCTTTAGACCCAGCAGGGTTTCACTTTGCACTCAAACCCTGTTTTAACGCATATCCCTTCCTTTTTTTTTAATTTTATTTGTTTATGGATTTCTTGTTTTTACTAAATTTTTAACATCTTTTTTAATTGTTAACTTTATTTTAATTTTGTTTCTGAATTTAATTATAGTCCTAGATCTAATTTCATTTGGATTTGTCTTAAAATTTATTATAGTGGCCAATGATATCATTAAAAAAATTAAGTCAATTTTGATTTCGTTAAATCGGAATGACTTAATTAATATGAGGCCGCCTAGTTTAGCCTATTTTCGTTTATTATTTTATTTTAATGTAATTTCTATTTTGTCAATTTAATGTAATTTATTTTATTTTTATTGTACTATTTAATTTAGTTTAATTTATTTTATTATACCATTTCATTTATTCGCCATATTATCGAATCCAATTTAATTTAATTTATTTATTATTATTTGTTATTCTTATTCCAATTTTAACTTCCGCAATTCAATTTAATTTAGTTATTTTCTTATCGCATTCCAAATCGATTCAACTGCTTATAGAATGATTTCGGCTCTAAATCGATTCTAAGGAAGTTAAAGAATAATATTCCGACGCGCCCGAGTAAAAAGGTCCAACGCCTTCGAACAATTGTCATTAATTTATTATTTTCGCATTTTATCACTTTATTCGATTCGTAAATCCGTGTAAGTCGGATACTTTGTACCTTGTCATATTTCTAAACGTAAATCATTCAAATATTTTCGTAATCAAAATAACGGATAAACTGAATTCTGGAGTCTCGCATTCCTCGAATTTTTTAATGAACACTCCCGAGGCTCGCCCCGCGGGATGCGGTTCATTCGACTTTCCGTAATTAAAATTCTTAATCCACGTTAACTAATGAAAGAATTGGATTCTGGAGTCTCGCATTCCTCGAATTCTCGAATAAATTCTCCTAAGGCCCGCCCCTCAGGACGCAGTTTATTTACCCTTTCATTCTTAAAAACACCAATCGAATCAAACATTTTTTAAAACGAACTTTATTTAAATCCTTTCTATCTCAAACAAGTTAGCGCTTCAGCCTCCTATCGCGAGCTGACAAGCAAACGCTTAGCAGTAGAATGCGGTTTAAATAAATGTTCATTAAAACAAACCAACCAACCTTAGTACCATAAACTACGAAGTTCTGACTTTCCCATTGCACAAGGGAATACGTAGGCACACGGATCTTACTCCCTACCAAGCACCCTAGGAACAAAATAACTCATTTTCCCTATTAACCTTATATTAGAATCGTTCGCATTTATTTTATTATCCGAAGAAAATAGAAAGCATAAGTCAACATTAGATCGCAAGTTAAACTAAGAGGTTCCTGTTGAGTACAACAAACGTAAGGGGTGCTAATACCTTCCCCTTACGTAACCGACTCCCAAACTTAGAATTTTGTTTCAAAGACCTTGTTTTATCTATTTTTTCTAAAAAGGGTTTCTATATATTTTCCCTTTCCTTAATTGGAATAAAATAAGTTCGGTAGCGACTCTGTTGTTTTTTTAATTTTTATCCGCAGTATCTTTTATTGCGAGGTCGTATTTTTCGAGGTGCGATAGATAGCGACTATGTTGTTTTTTAATTTTTATCTGTAGTATCTTTTATCGTGAGGTCGTATTTTTCGAGGTGCGACAGATGGCGACTCTGCTGGGGACAAACAGAGAGTCAAGCCTAACTTAGTTTACTTTGCGATCAATGTTTACTTTTCTTATCTGTTTTCTCCATGCTTTTTATTTATGCTTGTTTATTCGCTCTTCTTATTATGATCATTATCACACTTGCTTGTTGGATTTTGGGATGACACCTGAGTTTTCGAAAAAAGAAGAGGGAATACCTAGTTTAGATTTGGAAGTTATTAGTGTTAGTCTCCAAGGACTCGCTCCTTGCAAGCCTAGCATGAAAGCCCCCCTAGAGAGTAGACCTATTCATAGATCTCGTCATAATGCAGCTAGCCTGTTGCATGACTTGATTCATGAAAGGGCAGTGACTCTAGGACCCACTTTTAGAACCGGTTTCAATGTTGGCAGTTGCATAATGTTAGTCTCTGAGGACCCGCTCCTCATACGGCTAACATGAGAACTCCACTCAAGGTAGACCCTATCGTTATTATCGTCATAATACAGCTAGCCTGTGGCAGGACGTTAGTATGATTAGCGTCCGTGACCTTGAGTATTTTATCCATAACCGTAGAAACTACCCTGTGAGTGGTTTTGCGGGTAAAGAACTTAGAACAATCCTATAAGAGCCTACCTGTTAAGGTTACTTTTATAGAGATACTGGTTATTTACTCGTTACTATGGTTCACCTCAGAGCAGATTATAATCATGATCCTGGATCTTGCATTGCATCCATGCGCATATTCATTTCATTTGCATTATTTGTTCATCTTGCATTTCATTCCAAAGCCATAAACTCATTGCATGTTCCTTCATCTTCAGTAAATCAAGCTGGTTTCCCGACGCCCGTATCGTGCTAAACGCCCGTATCTAACTCGAGCCAACACTAGAAGACTGATGGACGTGATTCAAGAAGAGCAAGCTGCTATGAGGGAAGAGATTGACTCGGTTAAGAACAAGATTGACCAGATTTACGAGACTATAAAATCCTTGGCCAGAATGGAAGAACGTCGCGAAGCTGCTGCCGCAATGAACAATGCTCTAGTGAAAGGATCTGCCTCGCGAGCAATGCCTTCAGTTCCAGTTCCAAATCCTTTGGTCTACGGTTTGCCTCCAGGCTTCACTCCTACAGTTGAAGAAGTCACTTCCCAACCAATACCTACCTCTGGTGTCACTGTTGGTGCTATTCCTCAGCTCAACCTATTCCAACTCAAGTCCAATTTCCTCATGCTGATGAAGATCATCAAGTTGAGTATGAGATGCATACTGCTATTCCAATCACCAATCCTTATGCTGTTCAAGAATCCGAAGCTGTGAAGATGTGTCGTGAGTTAGCTGAAAAACTCCGAATCATGGAAGGACACAATTCAACTTCTCTGAGTGCCTCAGACATGTGCCTAGTTCCGGATGTTGTGATCCCTGCTAAGTTCAAACTGCCAAAATTCGAAAAATACAAAGGCCTCAGTTGTCCTGAGCTTCAATTGAGGATGTACTGCAGAAAAATGGCCGCTCACGCCAAAGATGATAAGCTTATGATCCATTGCTTCCAAGACAGCCTGTCTGGAGCATCCCTAGAATGGTACATGCAACTTGAGCGCAACAATGTTCGTACTTGGCTTGATCTATCTGATGCATTCAAAAAGCAGTACAAGTACAACACTGACCTTGCTCCTAACCGTACTCAACTTTAGAGTATTTCTCAAAAGGAGAGCGAATCCTTTAAATAGTACGCCCAACGCTGGAGGGAGTTAGCTGCCAGAGTGCATCCTCCTTTGGTTGACCGTGAATTGATCGACATTTTCATGGGCACCTTGCAGGGGCAATACTACGAGAAGCTGATCAACATCGTATCTTCTGGATTTTTGGACATGGTGATGGTTGGAGAAAGAATTGAAGAGGGTCTGAAAAGTGGAAGGATTCAAGGAGGTTCTAGCAGCCAAGCCAATGTCAAGAAGTCTTTCAACGGGTACAAAAAGGGCGAAACAAATGCCATTTCTGTTGTAAGTGGAAATCTTCAACAAAGTGCACCTACTCCAATCCCCTACTACCAGTATCCGTATGTTGCTGCTGCGCAATATGCTCCTATGCCATATCAGCCAATTCCTCCAATGCCTTATCAGCAGGCCATTCAATCTCTATTTCCTCCTCAGATGGCTCATCAACCACGTCCACATCCTATGGTTGCAGCTGCGCAATATGCGCCCAATCCGTACCAGCAACCGGCCTATCCACAACGGCCTGGTCAACTACAATAACGCGCTCCTCCACAACGTCCACCATATCAACAAAGAGGATATGATATACACCTTGATCCCCTACCTATGACATATTCTGAAATCTTTAATCAGTTGATGGAAAAAGGATCTCTTACTTTGAAAGATATGCCACCTCAGACTGGTAATGCCCGAAACTATGATGCCAATGCTCGCTGTGAGTATCACAAAGGTGTGTAAACACCCCAAATTTGCCCTCAACCATTCACACCATGGTTTGTGATCATTTCATATGCATAAGCACAAGCATACCATCTCATATTACATTTGGATTTCCTGCATAGATTCAAAGTCATCTGCACCTAGGGTTTGTGATCTGAGCAATCCAAGAGCCTCTTGAGCCACTCCTAAGGCCATCAACCACTTCAAAGGGATCCATGTGTGTTCTTCTATCACATTACATCCTCTCAAAGTCAAAAATGCCAAAGAATCACAAGAACTGGGATTGGTATGGAAGCAGAGCCAAGTTTGACTGCACAGTTGACCTAAAATTAGGGTTTTGGTTTCAGAGGCCATAACTCCATTTTTTTGGTCATTCTTGTTTCTATTGGTCTCTATTTGGTATAGGGAGTATGCACATCAATTTTCATGAAGAAATTCCATGGGGAAGTCATCTGATCAAGGGTTGACTTTTCAGACAAGTCAGTGTAAAATCAGGGCATCTGAGGCCCCCAATAACCCAACCAAGGGATGATCTTCATCATTTTGAGTGTATATGATCTTTATTTGATCATGGAAGAAGGTTGAAGTTCACAAAATTCAAGAATTACAAGTTTTTGCAAAGTTGACTTTTTAGGGCATGGTTGACTTTTCATGAAATGTCATTTTATACCACTTTTTCAACCCTTGCTTTTTGATCCAAAAATGTTTCAAATGGAAAAACTTTGGTCATGAAAGTTGTAGATTAGATCTTTCCTTTTTCAAAAAGTACAAGAACATGATCTAATTCATTTTGGATCAAAAGTTATGGTGTGTCAAAGTTGGCAAAAATCACTAATTTTCAAGATATGCCTCAAATGAGAAACTTGCAAAAACTTTGTACCAAGGCATTTGTAACTTCTAATTCATGTCTAACCATTACACAAACATCACATGTGACCTAAAAATCAGATTTGAACCAAAAATTCTCATGTTTCATGGTTTGTATAGCAAAATCTTTTCATATGAACCAAAAGTGATCAAGTTGCAAAATCATCATCACACTTCCATCCACTTGTTGCCTTGGATGCTGAACCACCCTAGCCCTCTCCCCTCACCTTGCTGCGCAGCATACAACCCATGTACTAGCCTAGAAGTTGCCCATGCTTTCTCTTACACAAAAGTTGACAATTTGCAAAAGTGGCCATACCAATCAATAAAGGGAAGGTCACATCATCTGACCAATGAGAGTTGTTTATGTGGATCAATTGCTAGCCATTTCATGGAAGAAGCAAGGCAAAAACACACAAGAACATCACATTCACAAACTCACTCCCTCAAGCAAAACCTTTCGAAACTGATTACACAACTCAGAAACACAAAAACCAACTCCACTCATCAACTCACTTTGCTTCACTGAGCCAAAACCAGCAAGACTTAGGCCTGAACCAAGCAAGAACTGAGCTTCACCATTTTTCATCCTCAAAGCCAGAACTTTCGAATCTCACTTTCCAGCCATCAAACACCCCATTTCTCTTCACCAACAAGTCAAACACACTCAAAGGAGCAAGAATCCACCATTGGAGTAGCCTGAAACCTCACATTTCCTGACTGTGAAACCTGCTACACCAGAGCACTTCCCTTCAAACCAGCCATCCACAAGAACTTTGAAGCTTCTCTTTGAGTTCAAGGGAGTCAAAGAAGCTCATTTGCACATAAAGGAGGCTCTGAAAGCTCAGTATTGAAGCTTTCCAGCTCAGGTATGACCATGGATTTTTTCTCCCAAAGCTTGCATTTTAAGTTATAAATTGATTGCTTATGTCTTGCTGGTCATGAGGATACTCTTAGAATCGAAAATAGATGAGAAATGAGTTTGTATTGTTACTCTGAAATTTCACCCGTGAATTTTGTTTCCTTCGATTTGCTTGTTTCTTGGGGTTTAAATGATGTTTGAGGGTGGATTCGTGTCCTAGGTTGTTAGAGGATCACTTGGCTGTGTTTAATTTGATGTTTAGAAGCCTAAATCAGGATCTAGGGTTTTGTTGTCGCCGGAGAAGATGACCGGAGCTTCCCTCCGGTCACCTGAATGTTATTATGCCCTAATCCCAGTCATTAAGTCCATTTGAATCTCATGCGTTAGATGGCCTGACTTTGTTGACTTCCCGCGTGCACGTATGGCCCAGATTCGTTCATTTGCCCTAATCCCCTTTAGTTAGTTTAATTAATTATAATTAAATTAATTTAATCAGGACCAACCCAGGCCACTAGATCTGGCGCGCAATCAACATTTTCAAACCCAGAGCAAATCCTAGCCCTCCATTCAGTTGACTTCAGTTTATTTTGATTTTTATTTCATTTTTTCTCATTTAATTTGTACAATTTATTTAAAATAGTAAAAATGTTTTAAAAATTATGAAACTTTTTGCCAAGAGTTTCATTAATTTTTAAAACACAAAAATATTTTTATTTTCATTTTTAGCATTAAAAAATTATTTTTAAATATTTAAAGGTTTATTTTTAATTGATTAATGAAAATTAATTTATTAAAAATACTTTTAGGTATTTAAAAATCACCAAAAAAATTCATGAAATGTTCTAAGACATTTAGAAACATTGTCCAACCTTCAAACCAAATTTATTTTTTGATCTTGATGCATTTTGAGAATTTTTCATTGAATTAAAATCATTTTTATGCATTATTTTGATCCAAACTTCAAAAAATCATTTCTGCCTAATCATGAAGAGTTAGACCTTAGTTCTTTTTGTATTGCATTGTTGTTTAGCATGTAGTTTGTGAGATTAAATGGCCATGATTTGATCTTTCATTTTCCATTTGTTTGGTAATTTTCTTGTTTAGGAACCCTAAAACCCTAGAAAACTTAGGAAAATCATAACTTGAATTTGGTTAGGAGTTGAGACCTCTCCTTTGGGCAGTGAGTTAGTATAGGATTAAGGGTCCTTTGAGTGCAATTTCAATTTTTTATAATGTTGTTTGCTTCTGGTTTTGGTTTTTGTTTGTTGCATTGATCATAAACCCTAATTTGGGCTTCCATATGCATCCATCTTGCATTCTCTTGCATAACATGACTTGCCATGACATTCCATGTTTCCATTTGATTCATTTGACATCATAAGACATATTGAAAGCATGTTTGGTCATTGCATCTTGCATTTTCCATGTTGTATGACATTTGCATGTCATAACTTTTCATGTATGTTCATGCTTCTTAACTTGCTCCATTTGCATCCATGAGCTTGTATGATCATCCCCATGTGTTGTTTCATGTTTGTAGCACCTCATAGCATCATTAACATCATGTAAATGCTCCTGGTTTTGTTTCTCATCATGTCATCTCATCTCATTTGGCATAGCATTGCATTTTCTTTTCTAACATTTCAGGTGGTAAGTTGTTTGAGAAGTGAATTTGCCTTCACTTCTCATACTCTCTCTTCATCTCTTTTATGCATCCTTGCTGCATTTTTGTATGTGTTTGAGATTGAGCTTGCTCACTCCTCTTCTTCTTACTTTCTTTCTTCAAGTGACTTGACTTCTTGAATGAAGCAAGTTGCTTTGCTTCTCTTGATCCTTTCATCTGCTTCCTGGTGGTTCCATTGAAGATTGTTCTTATAAACCTCACAAACCTTAGGAACAACCAAGCATGACAATGATTAGGGTTTTGATTAGTCTCCCCTTTTAGTTTTACCTTTGTGTCTCTTTTGAGTCTTCTCTTCTCATCTCATAATCAGGGACTAAACCCTAAAGGCTTTAAGGCTTTGTGATTAAGCTTATGCCTGCATCCTTCTATTAGGATGGAGTGTATAACTTTAGTCCTAAGTGTTAAACCCTTCATGTGTTTAAATCTCTTAATCAATCCATCTAATAATCATCAAGACATCACACTTGTAACTTGGGCCTTGCATCAGGGTTCTAATTCTTCCTTAATTGGTTAAGAAGGACTAACCCTAGTGTTAATGGACAAGTCCCCCTCATGTTGTCTTACAAACCCTAAAAATCACTTCATAATCTTATCATTAACTAAAATCCACTTAACCAAAGGCTTGTTTTGTCATGAGTTTAATCCCTAATCATGGATTAAGTTGAGGAGCTTTCCTCAGCTTAAACATTCTCATCTATTATCCTTCTATTAGGATGGTGTAATGAGTCTGTTTAATCCTTGATTATGGCTTAACCTCATTACTTAACACTAAACAAAAACAACAAAAACATCTAAATAATCACAAGTAGGTTAATGATCTTAATCCTGCATCAAAGGTGATTAAGTGTGAGAATCTGACTTCACACTTAAGGTACTCTCATTACCCCTAATCAGAGGGAAGATGTGATGAGTTTACTAATCCATTGGTTTAGGCTTAAGCTCATTAACTTATGACAAATCCAAAAGCAATAAAAGACTGAAAACACAAAAACAAACAATAATCGTCTCCTCCGGGATTCTTTTCTCATCTCATTCACTCACAAAAGAGAACTTGCTTCTTCCGTCTAATGCAAGACAGTTTGCACCTGAGCCAGACAGGTCATACACTTGAGCATAGACAAGTAAGCAGTTCACAAGTCAATTCACCTTTCAGTCTCTTTGGGTCGAACTACGGTGTTCTGACTTCCTCATTGCACGAGAGGATACGTAGGCATAACTTAACAGTTATCGAACAAAAGTCTCTGTACATTCCCCCTCCTTCTAGCCTCATTCTTTTAGCCTCATGATCTTGAGCATTTCACTCTTTTCCTTGCACTGACACTGTATATATCACACTTTACACTCCTGTTGCACTGACACCTGTACATCCTTTTCCAGCTCTTTTATACACAAATTGCACTGACACTACCCCTTTAAAACACAAATCTTTTAAGTGTGGATCCCGTCGAGTATGGCGGACAATCTGGGTGTTAATACCTTCCCAGGTTGTAACCAACCCCCTTTCTCAGTCTCTCTGGTTCGCAACCGTCTTATCCATATCTTTCTAGGTCTATGCAACATTGCCTTTCCCCCGGGGATAAAAATGCCTAGCTGGCGACTCTATTCATCTCCAGTGAGTTCACTCCTGTGTGTTCTCATTGTCCCTCTCGCCGACCGTTCGCGTCTGTACCCTATTTGACACGGCTTCATTTAGTGGGAGCGACAGCTTGGCGACCCTGCTGGGGAACCTTATACTACAACCAGGGCTTCTGGTTCTTTTTGTGGGTTCCTCCTAGCGCTTGATTGATTTGTGTTTACTGGGGTGTTATGTGCTTATTTGTGTTTGTATATTTGTATTTATTTTTGCTTTATGTACAGTTGCTTTACTATCTTCTTTATAGCTTTACATATTATCATATTGTCATACTGTGCTGCTGGCTGGATCTGTTGTTTGCTTTGGTGGGTGGGTGTTCCATTGAGAGTTAAGGTTCTATACCTGGGACCTGAGTGACACCTAGGCTAGAGTGAATCATATTCTTTCCCATTCCATCTCGGTCTGGTGCGGGAATATGAAACACAGTTCAGATATGGGTTTCTTCTTGAGAACTCTGTGTTGCAGATTTCCTGCAATGCTAGGGCTATCTGGGAAGCCTGCTAAGTCTAGATGACCTTTTAGTATTGACCTTCAGAAACTGAGGTGAATTAGAGGAGGAACTTTTATGGTTATTGTAAACATTGTACCTCCGGGTTAGAAGTGTTTACACTTCTCATAACTGATCCAAGTCTGAGGATCCTTGTTTTAGAACACCACCTGTGAGGGGGTTGGGCTGTTTACAGGTTTGCAGGTACCCTTGACTTCAACATACCCTATTACTTTGTTTGAATAAGAGTACTCCATTTTGGAACAGTTCTTGTGATTCTAAAACCCTGGACATGTGGCTCTTTATTTGAGTCCCCCACCTTGGTTACTGGACTTATAGACCTCCATCTGGTTTTCTTGAACACACTTGGACTTATGTCAGAGCACTTGATCAGATCCAGCTCAGTCACAAACCCTTGCATATCATTTGCATACATCCTCATTGCATCATTTTTAACATGTGTTTATTTGTGTTTCAGGGTATCCATCCTATCATTTTGGCTTGGTTTTGACCCCATCATCAGCTTAGACCTGCCTTCATCAACACTTGCTGCTTCAGTCACCTGCAGCCTACCAGTGGCCCATCTTCAGTGTTGTCTTCAGTCATCATCATCAACACCCAGTCTTCAGCAGCATGGCACCTAAGAAGAGTAATATCTCCTATCACTTCTTTGAGCTTGAGCTAGCTAACATCAGGAGGATTCAGACCCTGATCACTCCAGACCATATACCATATTTCAGAGAACATTATGGAGGGATCCTGGATATGGTTATGGATTTGGACCCTTCACAGAGGAGTCTGATACATACTTTCCTGCAGTTCTATGACCCTCCCCTGAGGTGCTTTACATTTCAGAATTTCCAGTTGGGACCTTTGCTGGAGGAATATTCATCTTTGGTTGGTATACCCATCAGGGGTGGAATCCCCTTCAACCCTGAGATGGCTTTCCCAAGTAATGAGGAGATAGCCAAAGCATTACACCTGGAACCAGTTCTGATTGAGCAAAATCTGACATCTAAAGCTGGAATATCTGGTTTCCATCTGGATTTCTTGATTTCTCAGGCTAGCCTGAAGGCCTCCCTAGGGGAGTGGAAGGCAGTCTGTGCTCTGTTGGCCCTCAACATATATGGGGTCATTTTGTTTGCAGATGAACCTAGGTTTGTTAGCAAAAGTGCCATCCATCTTTTCGTCCTGAGAAACCCAGTGCCCACCTTACTGGGAGATCTTTACTACTCAGTTCATCAGAGGAATGAAAAGCAAAGGGGGAGATTAGTGAGATGCTGTGCACCTTTGTTCTATACCTGGCTACTCAGACATTTGCCAAAGACTGATGCGTTCCTGAACCCTCACCAGCAAAAGAACTGGGCTAGAAGGCTTGTTGTTCTAACCTCAGATGACATCAGATGGTGCACTCAGAGCACCAAGGGCAGAGACATCATTACAAGCTGTGGGCAATTTCCCAATGTTCCTCTAATTGGGGTGAAGGGTTGCATCAATTACAACCCCCTGCTGTTCAAAAGACAACTGGGCTATGCATTAGTCCACCCTCCTAGAGCACAGGATTTGACTGAGACCCTTTATGTTGAAATCAAGCCTAATCTGGCTGTTGTCAGACAGGCAGCCTGGGCCTGGGACAATGTGCAGACTAAGGGAGTAACCATTCTTGGAAGATGCAATAATGTAGCCTCTGCCCAGTACTATGAGTGGTCACATACTAGGGCTCAAATTTCGGGATTGCCTTTCACTATTGAAGATATGCCTGGACCTTCCACAGCACCACCTCCAGCAACTGTCAGCTTAGAGGAGTTTGAGAAATTGAAAGAGAGGAATGAAAAGCTGACTCAAGCTCTACAAAAGACCCTTTGGGAAAAGAGTGATGGTAGGTTGGATATTGAGAGGCTGGAAAAGTTGAAAGTGGAGCATCTGGCTAGAATTGAGAAGTCTGAAGATTACATTAAGAAGTCTAGGGCTGGAGAACAAATCCTGAAGAATGCCTGCAAGGAGGCTCAGTTCCAGAAAGCCAGGACTGATTTGTATTTGAAGGAGAGTCAGGCTAGGTGGGTCAGGATCACCGAAGCTCGTACTCAAGAGGACAAAAGGACTCAGGATAAGATGGAACAGATGGAAGCTAGTGTAAAAGAGCAACGAGAAGCCCTGGCAGCAGCCCAGAGGGAGATATCAGAGCTAAAAATAAGAGTTGGAGTGAAGAGGTCAAAGGACCAAAACCAGCACAAGAAGCTAACTACAGCTGTTGCCACAAGGAATCTCCTTATCAGGAATCTTACAGAGCGTCCAGCTGATCCTGTGACTGAAGCACTTCTCAAGGAAGTCCAGGAGGATGAATTTGGCCTTGGTGTTTGACTTTTTGCTTGTTGTTGCTTTCATTTTATGTACTTTTCTTTATGTTGTATTTTTGACCCCTCGGAGGGCTTGTGTTGTAAAAAGAACAAGTTGTATTATTTTACTTTCTGTAATATATATTTGTGTTGGCTTGTTTCATCTGAGTTTTCTTCAAGCAATATCACAAGCATCTTCAAGGGTCTGGAAGGGTCAAAACCAAGTGCCAAGCCGGATACCTTGGGAACAAATAGACACACTGCATTGCATACTAACCTTTTACCTTGTTTTGTAGGTTTTTGTTTATTTGATACTAACTCTGTTGTGATCTCAGGAATTATTGCTCGACGACGAGGGTTTCCACTCAACCGACCACACAGATACCCCACCCGTAACAATCTTTCGGGCATACAGATGGATCAGATGCAGCAGGACCTTACCGAGGTCAGGAACCAAATGACCAACGAAAGGTTGGAAATGAGGAACCAAATGACACAGTTTATGGATGTAATGAACAACATGGCTCAAAGCCAGGAGAGGCTCAGAGCACTGGTGGAAGGGAGAAATCTAGAAGATCATCAGCCAGGGACTGCTGGGACTAGCAACAATGAAAGAGTCCAACCTCATGTCAATCCCCCAGTCTTTGGACCCCACCTCCATCCAGAGGCCAACATCCCTGTCAATATACAAGGGACTGCCACAGCAGGGAGGGTACTGCAAGAAGACCCCCAGGAAGACCAGTTCACAGTGATGGGAGCCGGGGAGGAGGCCTATGATAGAAGGCTGGATGAGATAGCTGAGAAATTAAGATCCTTAGAGTCTTAAAACTCTTTGGGTTTTGATGTTATGGATATGGGCTTGGTAGATGGGGTCAGGATTCCCCACAAGTTTAAGCCACCATGCTTTGAGAAGTATAATGGGACTTCCTGTCCCCGGACCCATCTACAATCTTTTCTCGGGAGGCTAAAAGCCTATACCATGGACGAGAAGCTGTGGATGTTCTATTTTGAGGATAGCTTGACTGGAGCTTCGAGGGAATGGTATGCCCATCTGACAAGAGCAACTGTTAGATGCTGGAAGGACCTGGCAGAGGCCTTCATCAGACAGTATCAGTATAATCTGGATATGGCACCCAACAGGACCCTCCTAATGGGAATGTCACAGTCATCTAGAGAGAGCTTCCGAGAGTATGCTCAAAGATGGAGACAGCTTGCTGCTGCTGTCCAGCCACCTATGTCAGAAAGGGAGATGGCTGATATGTTCATGAACACCCTTCAGGGGACATACATTGATAGGCTAGCTGCCTTCTCATCTACCAGCTTTGCAGATGTAGTCATAGCCGGGGAGAGAATTGAAAGCCTATTGAAGATGGGTAAGATCTCAGACAACGGTGCAAGCTCATCCAGTAATGCAAGAAAGCCTTTTACAGGCCCAAGAAGAACTGGTGAAACCAATGCTATCCACACCAGCAGGGGCAGGCCCCAATATGTTCATAGATCTGTGGCAGCAGTCACCATTCCCGCTCCAGCTCATCCACAACCAGCTTATCAACCTCCGCAGCAAAACTATCAACAACAACCTCAGTACCATCAACAAGCTCAGTACCCTCCGAGAGATTACAACAACAGCAACACCAACAACAATAACCAGCAAAGGCCATTCCAGCAGAGGCCATCTCAAGCCAACAGGGTGATCGATCCGATCCCTATGCCATATGCTACATTGCTGCCACAACTCCTGAAACTCAACCTAGTTGAGCTAAGGACATTGGCACCTCCAGATCCCAACAGTCTACCCAGGAATTATGACTCCAACGCCAGATGTGCTTTTCATTCAAATGCACCTGGCCATAGTACAGAAAAGTGCAGAGCCCTGCACATGAAGGTACAAGACCTGATAGACTCTAAGGCCCTGAATTTCGCACTACCACCCAATGTCAATAAGAACCCCATGCCAAACCACGGTGGTCCCAGAATCAACGCTATTGAAGAAGACAAGCCGTCTTAATTAATAACCAGTGTGGGTCAGATTCGAACACCGTTGGTAGAAATTAAGGCTCAACTCCTCGAATGTCAAATGTTCCCGGGGTGTGAGTTAGGGTGTGCTTACTGCAATATCTCAGTAAATGGGTGCGATAACCTGAGGAATGGCATAGATGGTCTCATTCAGAGTGGCCAACTTCAAATCACCACATCATTTCCAACAAATCCAGCAATCTCATCAGCAGCAATTCCTGTATCTCCTACAACTGCAACAACCATTGTTCCCGACAACTCTTCGGCTTCATCAACAAGTACTTCATCTGTCATCTCAACTGACCAAATATCAACAAATGTTCCTTCTACAACTTCAGCATCACTCCATTCCGAATCTCCTACAACAACAACGCCCATCCTTCCAACAATATCTCCTACAACATCAGCAACAAATCATGAAGATGTCTCAACTGTCACAATATTTTATGATCCTGAAAACAACTCTGCCTACAACTCAGAAAGTGCTGCTCCCATCAGAGCACCAGTCACAATTTATTATGATCCACAAACTATCACAGTCCCTTCTGCAGCTGTCATCAGTCCAATCACTGTCACGGTGCCTGGACCAGTACCTTATGAAAGCAATAGGGCCATCCCTTGGCACTACGGCTCTGACATATACTGCGAGGGACAGAAAATCACCCTTGAACCATCAACACCTGCACCACAAATAGACAATGTGGGAGGAGGCGGAGGCTTCACTCGAAGCGGACGTCTCTTTGCTCCACAAATTCAAAGACCCACTGCCGAAGCAGAGGCTGCTGCCAAGGCAAAAGGAAAGAGCCCGGTACAGGAAGATCAAGCTGTTAAGGAAGCTTTGAAAACACCATTCGATCAAGAAGTTGATGAGTTCATGAGAATCATCAAAAAGAGTGATTACAAAATAGTGGATCAGCTTCACCAGACGCCATCCAAGATCTCTATCCTATCACTGCTTATGTGTTCCGAAGCCCATCGGAATGCACTACTCAAAGTCTTGCACGCAGCCTACGTGCCTGAAGAGATCACCGTCAATCAGTAGGAAACCGTGGTTGGAAATGTTACTGCCAGCAATGGGCTAGGGTTCACCAATACTGACTTGACAACGGAAGGCCGCAACCATAACAAGGCCTTGCACATCACCATGGAATGTAAAGGTGCAGTCCTTTCCCATGTGCTGGTAGACACAGGGTCATCCCTTAATGTCTTACCGAAAAAGGCCCTGGTGAAGCTAGAATATGAAGGGTTGGCGTTGCGTCCAAGCAACCTGGTAGTAAGAGCCTTTGATGGTTCTAAGAGATCGGTTCTGGGGGAAATTGAGCTGCCTGTAACGATTGGCCCACAAACCTTTAAAACGATCTTCTACGTGATGGACATTCAGCCTGCCTATAGCTGTTTGTTGGGTAGACCATGGATTCATGCCGCTGGCGCAGTAACGTCTACCCTTCACCAGAAGTTAAAATTTGAGTGGGAAGGCCAAGTCGTTACTATCTGTGGGGAGGAGGATATATTTGTTAGCCATCTGGCTACTTATAAGTATATTGAGATGGATGGGGAGATCCATGAAACAATGAGCCAAGGGTTTGAGGCCCTGAATGTTAATGAAGCATCTGCTGTATCTGGAATCTCCATGTCATCTTATCAACAAGCCCGGAAGGTTGTTGAGGAAGGAACTGCCCAAGGCTGGGGCAAGGTTTTATCTGTGGAGGAGAAGAAAGACAAGTTTGGGTTGGGTTACAGACCAACTCAACAAAATCAAACAGAGGCTGCTGAGAAGCCCAGTTTTGTCAGTGGGGGGATGCTCACCCCTGATGCTATCAACAATTTGGAAGACGAGCTGGAAGAAGAACACAACCTGGAAAGCTGGATTCGTCCAAAGGTCCCGGGGAGCAGTATCTCAAACTGGTCTTCCCAGGAAATTATAAGAGTTACTCATGCTAAGTAATTATTATTTCCTGTATTTTTATAGCATGCATCAAGTCTTGCATCTTGCCCAAGATGACAAGACTCATTTTGTAATCGGGCCATCTGTACTTTTTGTGCAACAAGATTAATTAATGAAATATCAGACATCTTTTTGCAAATGAGTCTTTTTCTTTTCCGCTCACTATTTTTCCATTTTTTCTTTTTGTACAAAAAATGAATGGCGATGTTTTCAAAATGACAACTTTATTTCACTTTTCTAAACAAGATTAAAATCAATCACTAAAATGAACAAACTGAACCCTTGCAGAGAGTGCCTTCTAGACAGCACCGACAACAGCACGGCTATGACTTCGTATGACTTTGACAATCCAATCAATCAAGCTGATGAAGGGGTTGAAGAAGAATATGAGCTTCCTGAAGAGATAGCCAGATTGTTGAGACAAGAGGAAAAGGTCATCACTCCTCATCAGGAGGAGGTCGAAACGATTAATCTTGGTACAGATGAAGACGTGAAAGAGGTTAAAATCGGGGCCTGCCTGCAAGACTCAGTGAAGAGACAACTGATTGACCTGCTTCAAGAGTATGTGGATGTGTTTGCTTGGTATTACCAGGATATGCCAGGGTTGGACACCGATATCGTCATGCATAAGCTGCCTTTAAGAGAAGAATGCCCACCGGTCAAACAGAAACTGCGCCGTACTCGCCCAAACACGGCAATGAAGATCAAAGAAGAGGTACAAAAGCAATGGGACGCCGGGTTCCTTGCTGTGACTAGCTATCCGCCGTGGGTTGCTAATATAGTACCTGTGCCTAAGAAAGATGGTAAGGTAAGGATGTGTGTTGACTACCGGGATCTGAACAGAGCTAGCCCAAAAGATGACTTCCCACTACCTCACATTGATGTATTGGTGGATAATACGGCTCAGTTCTCAGTATTCTCCTTCATGGACGGATTTTCAGGATACAATCAAATCAAAATGTCACCTGAAGACATGGAGAAGACAACCTTCATCACACCCTGGGGCACGTTCTGTTACAAGGTAATGCCGTTTGGACTGAAGAATGCCGGTGCGACATATCAACGGGCTATGGTGACATTATTCCACGATATGATTCATAAAGAAATAGAATGTTATGTGGACGACATGATCGCCAAGTCCCTTACAGAAGAGGACCACCTGGTAAATCTGCTGAAGTTATTCAAGCGTTTGAGGAAGTACCAATTGAAGTTGAACCCCAACAAATGCACATTCGGGGTGCGATCTGGTAAGCTGCTGGGCTTTATTGTAAGCGAGAAGGGGATTGAAGTTGACCCTGATAAAGTCAAATCTATTCAAGAGATGCCTGCACCGAAAACAGAGAAAGAAGTTCGAGGGTTCTTAGGTCGATTGAACTACATCTCACGGTTCATATCTCACCTTACAGCATCCTGTGAACCCTTGTTCAAACTGTTAAGAAAAGAACAGACGGTCAGGTGGAACGAAGACTGCCAGAAGGCTTTTGACAAGATCAAAGAATACCTGCAAGAACCTCCAATCCTTATGCCTCCAGTTGAAGGAAGACCTCTGATAATGTACTTGACAGTATTAGAAGAGTCAATGGGGTGTGTGCTGGGCCAGCATGACGAGTCTGGTCGAAAAGAGTATGCAATTTACTACCTGAGCAAAAAGTTTACCGACTGTGAACAACGTTATTCACTGCTCGAGAAAACTTGTTGTGCTTTAGCGTGGGCTGCTCGCCGACTAAGATAGTATATGCTGACCCACACTACTTTATTGATCTCAAAGATGGACCCAGTCAAGTACATATTTGAGAAGCCAGCGCTTACCGGACGGGTTGCAAGATGGCAAATGATCCTCACAGAATATGACATCCAGTACACCTCTCAAAAAGCCATCAAAGGCAGTGTACTATCTGAATATCTTGCTGAGCAACCCATTGATGACTACCAACCTATGAGATTTGACTTCCCCGATGAAGACATCATGTTCATCAAAACAAAAGATCATGAAGAGCCTATTCACACTGAAGGGCCTGACCCAGAAGAAGAATGGACTATGATGTTTGACGGGGCTGTTAACATGAATGGTCGTGGTGTTGGTGCAGTACTCATTACACCTAAAGGAGTTCACATGCCTTTCTTGGCAAAACTCACTTTCAACTGCACTAACAACGAAGCTGAATACGAAGCTTGCATTATGGGTCTTGAGGAAGCCATTGACCTCAGGATCAAGACACTGACTGTGTTCGGAGATTCATCTCTGGTAGTTAATCAAACCAACGGAAAATGGTACACCCACCAGGATCATCTGATACCTTACAGGGATTATACAAGAAGGTTATTGACTTTCTTCACAACGGTCAAGCTTGAGTATATCCCTCGGGATGAGAATCAGTTTGCAGATGCTCTTGCTACCATTTCATCCATGATCAAAGTTCAAGCTGCTAACTTTGTACCCCAGATTTCAGTGTCCAGACTTGACAGACCAGCATATGTGTTCGCCGCAGATGTTGTCAAGGATGATAAGCCTTGGTTCCATGACATTAAGTGCTTCTTGGAGGATCAAACATACCCATCTGGGGCATCTTCCAATGATAAGAAGACTTTGAGAAGGCTTGCTGGTAGTTTCTTTCTGAACACTGATGGGTCTTTATACAAAAGGAACTATGATATGGTACTCCTCAGATGTGTTGACAAGACGGAAGCAGATTTTATTGATGAATGAAGTGCACGGAGGATCCTTTGGTACCCATGCAGGAGGGCATGCCATGGCTAAGAAGTTGTTAAGATCAGGTTATTACTGGATCACAATGGATGCAGACTGTTGTGCTTATGCTAGAAGGTGCCATAAATGCCAGATTTATGCAGATAAGGTGCATGTGCCTCCCAATCCTTTGAACATAATGTCTTCACCATGGCCCTTTGCTATGTGGGGCATTGATATGATCGGCAAGATTGAGCCAACTGCTTCAAATGGCCACAGATTCATCCTGGTCGCCATTGATTATTTCACCAAGTGGGTTGAAGCAGCCTCATATGCAAATGTTACAAGACAAGTGGTAGACAGATTTCTGAAGAGAGATATCATCTGTCGGTATGGAGTTCCGGAGCGAATCATTACTGATAATGGTTCCAATTTAAACAACAAAATGATGGCTGAGTTATGCCGGGACTTCAAGATCCAACACCACAATTCTTCTCCTTACAGGCCAAAGATGAACGGCGCTGTTGAGGCAGCTAATAAGAATATCAAGAAGATTGTGCAGAAGATGGTAGTCACTTACAGAGACTGGCATGAGATGCTACCATTTGCCTTGCATGGGTACCGCACGTCAATCAGAACATCCACTGGGACAACGCCGTATCAGCTTGTGTATGGTATGGAGGCAGTCCTACCAGTTGAAGTTGAATTACCCTCTCTGCGGGTACTGATGGATGTTAAGTTGAACGAAGCAGAATGGGTTCGGTCCCGGTATGAACAACTGAGTCTGATTGAAGAGAAAAGATTGGCTGCAGTTTGTCATGGGCAATTATATCAGAAAAGAATGAAGAGAGCCTTCGACCAGAAAGTCAGGCACCGAGAGTACCAAGTGGGAGATCTTGTGCTGAAAAGGATCCTCCCTCCTCATACAGACCACAGGGGCAAATGGACTCCGAATTATGAAGGACCATTCGTGGTGAAGAAAGTTTTCTCTGGTGGAGCGCTGATGCTCAGCACCATGGATGGTGAAGATTTCCCGTCCCCTGTGAATTCAGATGCAGTTAAAAAATACTTCGCATAAAAATGACCCGCTGGACATAAAAACAGAATGTAAGTCCAGGCAAAATAGGGCATCCCGGCGAGTCAAAACAGAATAAAAGACTCGGGAAAAAATAAGGGAAATAACCAAAAAATAAAAAATGTGTACACCCGCTGAGTTGAAAAGCCGCATTGGACAACTCAGGCAAAAATGGGTATCCCGATGGATTGAAAACCCGAAAGGGCGATCCATGCAAAATAAGGGAATAAGCGAACAACTGCATGCTGAATTCGTCTGTATCACTTACAACTTGGAAAGCTTCAAAAGGATCAAGCTTCAATCGGAATCAACCTTCTTCAGAAAGCAAGACGAGAAGAATGTCAAAGGTCATACGAGTCATAGCGAAAGAGGAAGCCCCTTTGAAAGCGTCATCAACATCGCCAACACTTTGTTTCTCAATTTATAGCAATCTCCTCATTTCAGGAGATATGTTTCCTTGACTGTATCATGCCAATTCAGGGCACATGAATTAATAAAATCAGATTTTTCAGTCATGTCTCGTCTTATACATTTTTATTTGCAAAGAATGTCTGATGTCTCTAAAAACCTAATTGCATGAGTACAGATGTTTTTCTCTAAAAACAAAAACACGTGCTTGCAGGGAATATACTTGCTCTCAGAAGTGTATAACTCCTATGACGGAATCCGGTAAGGGATACCTCGGGAATACTTGTGTGTTTCTCTGTCTTTTCAGGATTGCAGGAATCTGAGGCGCAGCTTGGGGCATGAAAGCTTCACCCCAGCAAGCTGACAAATCAATACTCGCTCAGTCTTATCACCCAGGTGTTTTCTCCCTAGCTGAGTTGCCAACAACCTTCCCCAGCCAGTTTGCCACTTGTCACTCCTCCCAGTCGAGATGTCAAGCATTCTTCCTCAACAGAATACAAAGTCAGGGAATCATCTCCCCACAGAATCCTCAGCCTCTATTCAGAAGAGCAACGCATGAAGGAGTCACAACAGAGTGACGAAAGCTCCTACAAACCCCAGCTGGGTCCTCCATTTTACAGGAATAGGTCTATCATTGACCCATTTCCCCAAGACAGAGTCATTTCCTCAGATCTACCAATGATCTCAACCCAGCTGGGATGTACACTTCAAACAGATCGGCCAGAGATCTTCGCAGCAACGGGATCCAAATCCCGGTTGGGTATCTTTGCATAATCATGGCATTTGCATCATATTCACCCACAAAGCGTAGCATTCCGTCTAATGCGGAGCATTACGGCAAAAATCAAACACATAGCATAATCATAAGCCATGTTGTGAATCGAACACTTGTGAATAACAACCATTCATCATTATACAGAAAAATCCCCCAGATTCCCCAGCAAAAGCAGTTGCCTCGCAATTCACAAACACCAGTATATGCTCCTTTTGACACCCGCCCGTGTCATCACTCCCCAGTAAAGTCGCCTGAACACTCTTTACAAACAAGACCACCCGTATTACAGATACTTCCTGACACCCATCCGTGTCATATCCCCAGCAGAAAGCCAAAGATATCCTCTTTGCACTCACATATACTTGTATGTGCATTGTCTTGACACCCGTCCGTGTCATATCCCCAGTGCAGTCGCCTACACTTTTACAACCCATATACTGGTTGATACTATACTTTTCTCCTTTTTGACACTCGTCCGTGTCACTCTCCCCAGCAGATAGATACTCATCTATACAATACTCACTACTCATGTTGCACTTATACAGATACTCGTTCGTATCTTGTATATACCATCCATATCCCCACAGATTCGACACTCGTCCGTGTTCTTTGTTAACCAGTTGGTACTCGTCCGTACCATCATCTCAGAACATGCGTCAAGCGTTTGTTTCTACCTGATACTCGTCCGTATCATGGTCTTAAAGATTTCTCGTCCGCATCTTTAATCCATATACTGTGTCAAACACTTATGTCTTCTTGAATGTAGATACTCGTCTGTGTCTACCATTCCCCAGAAGAGTCCCTTCAGATTCAACACTCGTCCGTGTTCTCTGTTAACCGGTTGGTACTCGTCCGTACCATCATCTCTGAACATGTGTCAGTACTTGTTTCTACCTGATACTCGTCTGTATCATAGTCTTAAGGATGCTCGTCCGCATCTTTAATCTATACACAATATCTAAACACTTATACCTTTTGTTTCCTGGATATAAACACTCGTCCGTGTTTACTATTCCCCAGTAGATCGACAACAAAGCAGAATTTTTTCCTTTTATCTGGCACTCGTCCTGTGTCATGGTAAACTTTGAGAGCAGCCGTACCCTGCTAGGTGGTCGTCCTCCACCTCTTGATGGTCGTCCTCCATCATGCTCATCCGATGGCCGTCCCCATCGTTGATATTTAGCATCCGTCCCCTGCTAGGTGGTCGTCCTCTATCTCTTGATGATCGTCCTTCATCATTTTATCCAATGGCCGTCCCCATTGTTGATTTTGGTTATCTGGCATTCGTCCTATGTCATGACAAACCTTGAGAGCAGCCGTCCCCTGCTAGGTGGTCGTCCTCCACCTCTTGATGGTCGTCCTCCATCATGCTCGTCCGATGGCCGTCCCCATCGTTGACCTTTTATCCGGAATTCGTCCTATGTCGCGATATTTTCGGCAGCCGTACCCTGCCAGGTGGTCGTCCTCCACCTTAGATGACCGTCCCTCATCTTAACCCCAACAGAGCAGCCATCCCCTGCTAGGTGATCGTCCTTCACCTTTGATGACCGTACCTCATCATCTGTTTATTTCATTTATTCTTTAACCCGATGGCCGTCCCCGTCGTGGTCCCTTTTCTTTTTAGCCCGATGGCCGTCCCCGTCGTCGGTTACTTTACTTTATGAACTTGGTGGCCGTCCCCGTCATGTTTCATGCGATCCCCTGGAAATTTTACAGCTTTATCTTGATGGCCGTCCCCATCATAATATCTTATTTTTCCCAGCTAGTCGGTCGTCCCCGTCTTGGCTTTACCTTTTATCCCCAGCATGTCGGCCGTCCCCGTCATTGCTCTTTACCCAGCAGTCTTGTCCTGCTCGACGGTCGTCCTCCGTCTCCCACACTTTACAATATACTTTATTTTCCTTTACAATCTATATCCCTTTTCTTCTTCATTCTGTGAGTGCAAATTTTGGATTGTCTTTGGTATTCAACCACAAGTTACCTTGTTTGCTTGTTAAGCCATTGCTTACATCCTGCACAGCTAACTCATGTTTGAATAGGGGCAGCTGTAAACACCCCAAATTTGCCCTCACCCATTCACACCATGGTTTGTGATCATTTCATATGCATAAGCACAAGCATACCATCTCATATTACATTTGGATTTCCTGCATAGATTCAAAGTCATCTGCACCAAGGGTTTGTGATCTGAGCAATCCAAGAGCCTCTTGAGCCACTCCTAAGGCCATCAACCACTTCAAAGGGATCCATGTGTGTTCTTATATCACATTACATCCTCTCAAAGTAAAAAATGCCAAAGAATCACAAGAACTGGGATTGGTATGGAAGCAGAGCCAAGTTTGACTGCACAGTTGACCTAAAATTAGGGTTTTGGTTTCAGAGGCCATAACTCCATTTTTTTTGGTCATTCTTGTTTCTATTGGTCTCTATATGGTATAGGGAGTATGCACATCAATTTCCATGAAGAAATTCCATGGGGAAGTCATCTGATCAAGGGTTGACTTTTCAGACAAGTCAGTGTAAAATCAGGGCATCTGAGGCCCCCAATAACCCAACTAAGGGGTGATCTTCATCATTTTGAGTGTATATGATCTTTATTTGATCATGGAAGAAGGTTGAAGTTCACAAAATTCAAGAATTACAAGTTTTTGCAAAGTTGACTTTTTAGGGCATGGTTGACTTTTCATGAAATGTCATTTTATACCACTTTTTCAACCCTTGCTTTTTGATCCAAAAATGCTTCAAATGGAAAAACTTTGGTCATGAAAGTTGTAGATTAGATCTTTCCCTTTTCAAAAATTACAAGAACATGATCTAATTCATTTTGGATCAAAAGTTATGGTGTGTCAAAGTTGACAAAAATCACTAATTTTCAAGATATGCCTCAAATGAGAAACTTGCAAAAACTTTGTACCAAGGCATTTGTAACTTCTAATTCATGTCTAACCATTACACAAACATCACATGTGACCTAAAAATCAGATTTGAACCAAAAATTCTCATGTTTCATGGTTTGTATAGCAAAATCTTTTCATATGAACCAAAAGTGATCAAGTTGCAAAATCATCATCACACTTCCATCCACTTGTTGCCTTGGATGCTGAACCACCCTAGCCCTTTCCCCTCACCTTGCTGCGCAGCACACAGCCCATGTACTAGCCTAGAAGTTGCCCATGCTTTCTCTTACACAAAAGTTGACAATTTGCAAAAGTGGCCATACCAATCAATAAAGGGCAGGTCACATTATCTGACCAATGAGAGTTGTTTATGTGGATCAATTGCTAGCCATTTCATGGAAGAAGCAAGGCAAAAACACACAAGAACATCACATTCACAAACTCACTCCCTCAAGCAAAACCTTTTGAAACTGATTACACAACTCAGAAACACAAAAACCAACTCCACTCATCAACTCACTTTGCTTCACTGAGCCAAAACCAGTAAGACTTAGGCCTGAACCAAGCAAGAACTGAGCTTCACCATTTTTCATCCTCAAAGCCAGAACTTTTGAATCTCACTTTCCAGCCATCAAACACCCCATTTCTCTTCACCAACAAGTCAAACACACTCAAAGGAGCAAGAATCCACCATTGGAGTAGCCTGAAACCTCACATTTCCTGACTGTGAAACCTGCTACACCAGAGCACTTCCCTTCAAACCAGCCATCCACAAGAACTTTGAAGCTTCTCTTTGAGTTCAAGGGAGTCAAAGAAGCTCATTTGCACACAAAGGAGGCTCTGAAAGCTCAGTATTGAAGCTTTCCAGCTCAGGTATGACCATGGATGTTTTCTCCCAAAGCTTGCATTTTAAGTTATAAATTGATTGCTTATGTCTTGCTGGTCATGAGGATACTCTTAGAATCGAAAATAGATGAGAAATGAGTTTGTATTGTTACTCTGAAATTTCACCCGTGAATTTTGTTTCCTTCGATTTGCTTGTTTCTTGGGGTTTAAATGATGTTTGAGGGTGGATTCGTGTCCTAGGTTGTTAGAGGATCACTTGGCTGTGTTTAATTTGATGTTTAGAAGCCTAAATCAGGATCTAGGGTTTTGTTGTCACCGGAGAAGATGACCGGAGCTTCCCTCCGGTCACCTGAATGTTATTATGCCCTAATCCCAGTCATTAAGTCCATTTGAATCTCATGCGTTAGATGGCCTGACTTTGTTGACTTCCCGCGTGCACGTATGGCCCAGATTCGTTCATTTGCCCTAATCCCCTTTAGTTAGTTTAATTAATTGTAATTAAATTAATTTAATCAGGACCAACCCAGGCCACTAGATCTGGCGCGCAGTCAACATTTTCAAACCCAGAGCAAATCCTAGCCCTCCATTCAGTTGACTTCAGTTTATTTTGATTTTTATTTCATTTTTTCTCATTTAATTTGTACAATTTATTTAAAATAGTAAAAATGTTTTAAAAATTATGAAACTTTTTGCCAAGAGTTTCATTAATTTTTAAAACACAAAAATATTTTTATTTTCATTTTTAGCATTAAAAAAGTATTTTTAAATATTTAAAGGTTTATTTTTAATTGATTAATGAAAATTAATTTATTAAAAATACTTTTAGGTATTTAAAAATCACCAAAAAAATTCATGAAATGTTCTAAGACATTTAGAAACATTGTCCAACCTTCAAACCAAATTTATTTTTTGATCTTGATGCATTTTGAGAATTTTTCATTGAATTAAAATCATTTTTATGCATTATTTTGATCCAAACTTCAAAAAATCATTTCTGCCTAATCATGAAGAGTTAGACCTTGGTTCTTTTGGCATTGCATTGTTGTTTAGCATGTAGTTTGTGAGATTAAATGGCCATGATTTGATCTTTCATTTTCCATTTGTTTGGTAATTTTCTTGTTTAGGAACCCTAAAACCCTAGAAAACTTAGGAAAATCATAACTTGAATTTGGTTAGGAGTTGAGACCTCTCCTTTGGGCAGTGAGTTAGTATAGGATTAGGGGTCCTTTGAGTGCAATTTCAATTTTTTATAATGTTGTTTGCTTCTGGTTTTGGATTTTGTTTGTTGCATTGATCATAAACCCTAATTTGGGCTTCCATATGCATCCATCTTGCATTCTCTTGCATAACATGACTTGCCATGACATTCCATGTTTCCATTTGATTCATTTGACATCATAAGACATATTGAAAGCATGTTTGGTCATTGCATCTTGCATTTGCCATGTTGTATGACATTTGCATGTCATAACTTTTCATGTATGTTCATGCTTCTTAACTTGCTCCATTTGCATCCATGAGCTTGTATGATCATCCCATGTGTTGTTTCATGTTTGTAGCACCTCATAGCATCATTAACATCATGTAAATGCTCCTGGTTTTGTTTCTCATCATGTCATCTCATCTCATTTGGCATAGCATTGCATTTTCTTTTCTAACATTTCAGGTGGTAAGTTGTTTGAGAAGTGAATTTGTCTTCACTTCTCATACTCTCTCTTCATATCTTTTATGCATCCTTGCTGCATTTTTGTATGTGTTTGAGATTGAGCTTACTCACTCCTCTTCTTCTTACTTTCTTTCTTCAAGTGACTTGACTTCTTGAATGAAGCAAGTTGCTTTGCTTCTCTTGATCTTTTCATCTGCTTCCTGGTGGTTCCATTGAAGATTGTTCTTATAAACCTCACAAACCTTAGGAACAACCAAGCATGACAATGATTAGGGTTTTGATTAGTCTCCCCGTTTAGTTTTACCTTTGTGTCTCTTTTGAGTCTTCTCTTCTCATCTCATAATCAGGGACTAAACCCTAAAGGCTTTAAGGCTTTGTGATTAAGCTTATGCCTGCATCCTTCTATTAGGATGGAGTGTATAACTTTAGTCCTAAGTGTTAAACCCTTCATGTGTTTAAATCTCTTAATCAATCCATCTAATAATCATCAAGACATCACACTTGTAACTTGGGCCTTGCATCAGGGTTCTAATTCTTCCTTAATTGGTTAAGAAGGACTAACCCTAGTGTTAATGGACAAGTCCCCCTCAAGTTGTCTTACAAACCCTAAAAATCACTTCATCATCTTATCATTAACTAAAATCCACTTAACCAAAGGCTTGTTTTGTCATGAGTTTAATCCCTAATCATGGATTAAGTTGAGGAGCTTTCCTCAACTTAAACATTCTCATCTATTATCCTTCTATTAGGATGGTGTAATGAGTCTGTTTAATCCTTGATTATGGCTTAACCTCATTACTTAACACTAAACAGAAACAACAAAAACATCTAAATAATCACAAGTAGGTTAATGATCTTAATCCTGCATCAAAGGTGATTAAGTGTGAGAATCTGACTTCACACTTAAGGTACTCTCATTACCCCTAATCAGAGGGAAGATGTGATGAGTTTACTAATCCATTGGTTTAGGCTTAAGCTCATTAACTTATGACAAATCCAAAAGAAATAAAAGACTGAAAACACAAAAACAAACAATAATCGTCTCCTCCGGGATTCTTTTCTCATCTCATTCACTCACAAACGAGAACTTGCTTCTTCCGTCTAATGCAAGACAGTTTGCACCTGAGCCAGACAGGTCATACACTTGAGCATAGACAAGTAAGCAGTTCACAAGTCAATTCACCTTTCAGTCTCTTTGGGTCGAACTACGGTGTTCTGACTTCCTCATTGCACGAGAGGATACGTAGGCATAACTTAACAGTTATCGAACAAAAGTCTCTGTACATTCCCCCTCCTTCTAGCCTCATTCTTTTAGCCTCATGATCTTGAGCATTTCACTCTTTTCCTTGCACTGACACTGTATATATCACACTTTACACTCCTGTTGCATTGACACCTGTACATCCTTTTCCAGCTCTTTTATACACAAATTGCACTGACACTACCCCTTTAAAACACAAATCTTTTAAGCGTGGATCCCGTCGAGTACGGCGGACAATATGGGTGCTAATACCTTCCCAGGTTGTAACCAACCCCCTTTCTCAGTCTCTCTGGTTCGCAACCGTCTTATCCATATCTTTCTAGGTCTATGCAGCATTGCCTTTCCCCCGGGGATAAAAATGCCTAGCTGGCGACTCTATTCATCTCCAGTGAGTTCACTCCCGTGTGTTCTCATTGTCCCTCTCGCCGACCGTTCGCGTCTGTACCCTATTTGACACGGCTTCATTTATTGGGAGCGACAAGGTGCTCCAGGTCACACAATTGAGAACTGTCATTCCTTCAAACACATGGTTCAGGATATGATCAACTCTAAGGATCTCACCCTCACTCTGAGAAATGCCAATGTCCAGAACGATCCAATGCCGCCACACGACACCAACAAATGAAGACATTTGAAGGGGTTGTTGAAGACCAAGCTGAGTAGTCTCCAACTTTGAAGCATTCAATCAAGAGAAGTTCGATTCCTCAAATCAAGGCAGCCATCGCCATTTATGATTTCTGCATTTATGTTATTTTGTAATGTTTGTTTAAGTACTATTTGCTTTGAACATTATCGTTTGTACTTGGTTTTGTTAATGTTATGTTTATGCATGTTTTGATTCAATTTATTCGCATTCGTTCATTATTTATCATTTATCACAAAAATCACAAAAAAAATTCTCTCACTTCTGTCGCTCCCACCAAAATGACACCCGGGTCAGAAGGGGTACAGACGCGAACGGTCGGCGAAAAGAGGAAGGAAAGAATAGAGTCGCCAGCTACGCATTTTTATCCCGAAGGAAAGGTAATGCTGCATAAACCTAGAAAAAATATGGATAAGACGGGTGCGAACCAGAGAGACTGAGAAAGGGGGTTGGTTACAACCTGGGAAGGTATTAGCACCCAGATTGTCCGTCGTACTCGACGGGATCCACGCTTAAAAGATTTGTGTTTTAAAAGGGTAGTGTCAGTGCTATCTGTGTATCAAAGCTGGAGAGAATGCAAGTGTCAGTGTATAAGAAATGTGAAGTGTATAAGAGAAGTGTCAGTGTAGGAAATGAATGAAGTGCTCAAGACAATGAGGCTAAAAGAATAAAGCTGAAAGAGGGGGGAATAAACAGAGACTTTTGTTCGATAACTGTTAAGTTATGCCTACGTATCCTTTCGTGCAATGAGGAAGTCAGAACACCGTAGTTCGACTCAAAGAGACTGAAAGATATATTGACTTGTGAACTGCTTACTTGCCTATGCTCAAGTGTATGACCTGTCTGGCTCAGGTGCAAACTGTCTTGCATTTAGACGGAAGAAGCAAGTTCTCGTTTGTGAGTGAATGAGATGAGAAAAGAATCCCGGAGGAGACGATTATTGTTTGTTTTTGATGTTTTCAATCTTTTATTGCTTTTGAAAGTTTGTCATAAGAAAATGAGCTTAAGCCTAAACCAAGGGGTTAGTAAACTCATCACATCCTCCCTCTGATTAGGGGTAATGAGAATACCTTAAGTGTGAAGTCAGCATCTCACACTTAATCACCCTGATGTAGGATTAAGATCATTAACCTACTTGTGATTATTTAAATGTTTTTGTGGTTTTTGTTTAGTGTTAAGTAATGAGATTAAGCCATAATCAAGGATTTAATGGACTCATTACACCATCCTAATAGAATGATAATAGATGAGAACATTTAAGTTGAGAAAGACTCCTCGACTTAATCCATGATTAGGGATTAACCTCATGACAAAACAAAACCTTTATTAAGTGGATTTTAGTTAATGGTAAGATGAAGAAGTGATTTTTATGGTTTGTAAGACAACTTGAGGGGGACTTGTCCATTAACACTAGGGTTAGTCCTTCTTAACCAATTAAGGAAGAATTAGAACCCTAATGCAAGGCCCAAGTTACAAGCTTGATGTCTTGATGATTATTAAGTGGATTGATTAAAGGATTTAAACACATTAAGGGTTTAACACTTAGGATTAAAGTTATACACTCCATCCTAATAGAAGGATGCAGGCATAAGCTTAATCACAAAGCCTCAAAGCCTTTAGGGTTTAGTCCCTGATTATGAGATTAGAAGAGAAGACTCAAAGATGACACAAAGGTAAAAGCTAAATGAGGGGAGTTTTTGTGAACTATGGCTTGGAGGATGCTTCGGGCTTGTGTGTGTGTTGTGTTGTGTTTCTTTTGGTCCACTTATCACTCTTGGATAGGTCAGAGGAGTTGGTGTGGCACTGTGGGATTGGTATGGGTGTTTTTGCATAAAGTCCAAGTTAGGTGTACTTGAGGTATGGGTAAGTGTGAGGTTGTGATAGGGGCATGGTTTGGCTCAGCTAAGATCATGGAGTTCTTGTGGACCAGATTTTGTGAGCTGTAACAAGTAGAGGCATGGCTTCATGAGTTTTTGCAAGTTGGTACATCTTTGGCCCCTTTGGAAATTCATGAAGTTCAAGGCACCAAAATGCATAATCCTTGGGCCAATTCTGATTTTTAGAAGTCACATGAGCATATTGTGAAGAGTTTGTGCACATTTGAAGTCTTTAGAATGCTTGATCACACCATTTTGCAAAATGCCTCTTTGGTACAAAACTTGAATTTATGTGATTTTTCCCAACTTTGACAAACCATAACTTTTGATCCAAAATGAATTAGGACAAGTTCTTGTACTATTTGAAAAGGGGATGACCCATTCTACAACTTTCATGACCAAAGTTTTCTCATTTGAAGCATTTTTGAATCAATTTGGAGAGGTTGAAAAACTTTCCCAAAATGGCAAGTTTGCATTACAAGTCACTTTCCCAAAAAGGCAACTTTGCAAATGGCTTGAAATTCTTCAATTTTGTGAACTTCTAACATCTTCCATGATCAAATAAAGATCATAAACAATCAAAATGATGATGAACACCCTTTGGTTGGGTGATTGGGGGCCTCAGATGCCCTGATTTTACACTGACTTGCACAAGAAGTCAACTCTTGATCAGATGCCTTCCCCATGGAATTTCTTCATGAAAATTGGTATGCATGATCCCTATACCATATAGAGACCAATAGAAACAAGAATGACCAAAAAAATTGGATTTATGGCCTTTGAAACCAAAACCCTAATTCTAGGTCATCTGTGTAGTGAAACTTGGCTCTGCTTCCATGCCTTTCTCAGTTCTTGTGATTCTTTGACTTTCTTGACTTTGTGAGGATACAATATGATGCTTGAACATACATGGACCCCTTTGAAGTGATTAATGACCTTTGGAGTGGCTCAAATAGCTCTGGGATGGCTCAGATCACAAACCTTAGATGCAGATGACTTAGAAGCAATGTAGTGAATCAAAAATGTGATATGAGATGCTATGGTTGAATTCATGCATATGAAAAGATCACAATCCATGGTATGAATGGGTGAGGGAAAATTTGGGGTGTTTACAGCTGCCCCTATTCAAGCATGAGTTAGCTGTGTAGGATGTAAGCAACTGCTTAACAGGCAAACAAGATAACTTGTGATTGAATACCAAAGACAATCCAAAATTTGCACTCACAGAATGAAGAAGAAAAGGGATATAGATTGTAAAAGGTATATTATGTATAACTATAAGGTGCGGGCGACGGAGGACGACCATCGAGCAGACACGACTGCTGGGGATAAAGCGATGACGGGGACGAACGACATGCTGGGGAAGATGCGGGAAATAAAGTAGTGACGGGGACGGCCGACAAGCTGGGGATATGAGAGATTATGATTGGGACGGCCATCAGGTAAAGCTATAAGACTCTCTGGGAATTATAGGTAAAATGAAATAAATGATGAGGTACGGTCATCAAAGGTGAATGGCGATCACCTAGCAGGAGACGGCTGCTCTGTTGGGGATAAGATGAGGGACGGTCATCTAGGGTGAAGGACGATCACCGGGCAGGGTACGGCTGCCGAAGGTATCGAGACATAGGACGAATTCCGGATAAAAAGATCGACGATGGGGACGGCCATCGGATAAGCATGATGAAGGACGATCATCAAGAGGTGAAGGACGATCACCTAGCAGGGTACGGCTGCTCTCAGGGTTTATCATGACAAAGGACGAATGTCAGATAACAAGATCAACAATGGGGACGACCATCGGATAAAATGATGAAGGACGATCATCAGGAGGTGAAGGACGATCACCTAGCAGGGGACGGCTGCGGAAAAAAAAAATATCACGACATAGGACGAATGTCGGATATGAAGGGGGTTCTAACAAATAGAAACTCCACTGGGGGTGATGAAGGACGATCATCACAAAGGTGAAGGACGATCACCTGGCAGGCTACGGCTGCCGAAAGGTATCATGACATAGGACGAATGTCAGATAGAAAGGAAATAGTTTAACCAGTTTTGTTGGGGACTTCGCTGGGGAAAAGTAAACACGGACGAGTGCCTACATCCAAGAAAAGGGAGGTATAAGTGTTTGGGTACTGGGTATAGACTAAATATGCGGACGAGCATCCTTAAGACTATGATATGGACGGGTATCAGGTAGAAACGAATGCTGACACATGTTCGGAGATGATGATACGGACGAGTATCAACCGGTTGACAAAGAACACGGACGAGTATCGATTCTGCGGGTCTCTTCTGGGGAAAAGTAGACACAGGCGAGTGTCTAAATTCAAGAAGACATAAGTGTTTGACACAGTGTATAGATTAAAGATGCAGACGAGCATCCTTAAGATTATGATACGGACGGGTATCAGGTAGAAACAAACGCTTGACGCATGTTCAGAGATGATGGTACGGACGAGTACCAACCGGTTAACAAAGAACACGGACGAGTGTCGAATCTGAGGGGGTATAAGTGGTGTATACAAGATACGGACGAGTATCTGCATGAGTAAAACAGGAGTAACAAGCATGAGTGGTGTATAGACGAGTGTTTAACTTGCTGGGGAGAGCGACACGGACGAGTGTCAAAAAAAGAAAAGTGTAATATAAACAAGTGTATGGTTCACAAAGTGATTAGGTAACTATGTTGGGGATGGTGACACAGATGGGTGTCAGGGAAGTGTGTAGATATATGTAAACATGTGTTTTGCGAGTGCAAAGGGGATGCTTTGGCTTCCTACTGGGGATATGACACAGACGGGTGTCAAGAAGTATCTGTAATATAAGTAGTCTGTTTGTAAAGAATGCTCGGGCGACTTTACTGGGGAATGATGACACGGACGGGTGCCAAAAGGAGTGTGCATTTGTATTTGTGAGTGTAAGGAAAATGCTTTGGCTCTGTAGTGGGGAATTTGGGAAGTTTCCTATATACCGTTGATGGATTGTCAGTATTTACAAGTGTTTGATTCAGAACATGTCTTATGATTATGCAATATGTTTGATTTTTGCCGCAATGCTCCATATTAGACAGAATGCTACGCTCTGCGGGGAGAATATGATGCGAATGCTATGGTTATGCAAAAGATACCGATCCGGGATCCGGATCCCGTTGCTGCGAAGATCTCTGGCTGATCTGCTTGAAATGGATATCCCAGCTGGGGATGAGATCATTGGTAGATCTGACACATGTGACTCTGCTTGGGGATATAGGTCACTTGATAGACCTATTTTTGTAATGGGGGACCCAACTGGGGTTTGTAGAAGCTTTCTTCACCCTGTTGTGAGATCTCCAGGCGTTGCTCTTTTGGATAGAGGCTGAAACTCTGTGGGGAGAATGATTCCCTGGCTATCACTCGGCTGGGGAAGCAAAAAGATTACTGGAAGATCTTCCTAGAGACCTCTGTGTGGATCCTGCTGAGGATGATATTTGACAACTCAGCTGGGGAGAAAACACCTCTGGTGCTGATTGGGAGATAGATTGAGTAGATAAGGATTTGCCAGCTTGCTGGGGTGAAGCTTTCACGCCCCATGTTGTGCTTTGAATACATGCAATCCTGAAAAGACAGAGAAACGCACAAGTAATTCCGAGGTATCCCTTACCGGATCCCATCATAGGAGTTTAGACACTCCCGGGAGTAAGTATATTTCCTGCAAGTACGTATTTCTAGAAGAGAAGCATCTGTATTTATGCAACCAGTATCTAAAAGACATCGGACATTTTTGCAAACGAAAATAAAATGTACGAGACGAAACATGACTGAAAATCTGATTTTATTAATTCGTGTGCCCTGAATTGGCAAGATACAGTCAAAGAAACAAATCTCCTGAAATGAGGAGATTGTTACAAATTGAGAAACAAAGGATGTTGGCAATGTTGATGACGCTTCAAGAAGCTTCCCTTTTGCTATGACTCGTATGACATTTGACGTTCTTCTCGTCTTGCCTTCTGAAGAAGGCTGATTCTGAAAGAAGCTTGATCCTTTCGAAGCTTATCAAGTTGTAAGTGATTCAGATGAATTCAGAGTACAGTTGTTCGCTTATTCCCTTATTTTGCATGGATCGCCCTTTCGGATTTTCAATCCATCGGGATACCCTTTTTTTCCTGAGTTGTCCAATGCGGCTTTTCAACTCAGCGGGTGTACATTTTTGTTTATTTTCCCTTATTTTTTCCCGAGTCTTTTATTCTGTTTTTTAGGACTGCTTCCATACCATACACAAGCTGATACGGTGTTGCCCCAGTGGATGTCCTGATTGACGTACGGTACCCATGTAAGGCAAATGGTAGCATTTCATGCAAGTCTTTGTAGGTGACTACCATATTTTGCACAATCTTCTTGATATTCTTGTTAGCTGCCTCAACAGCGCCATTCATCTTTGGCCTGTAAGGAGAAGAATTGTGGTGTTGGATCTTGAAGTCCCGGCACAGTTCTGCCATCATTTTGTTGTTTAAGTTGGAACCATTATCATTAATGATTTGCTCGGGAACTCCATACCGACAGATGATGTCTCTTTTCAGAAATCGGGCTACCACTTGCCTTGTAACATTTGCGTATGAAGCTGCTTCAACCCACTTGGTAAAAGAGTCAATAGCAACCAGGATGAATCTGTGGCCATTTGAAGCAGTCGGTTCAATCTTGCCAATCATATCAATGCCCCACATGGCAAAGGGCCAGGGTGAAGACATCACATTCAGGGGATTGGGAGGTACATGCACTTTATCCGCATAAATCTGGCATTTATGGTATTTTCTGGCATTGGCACAACAGTATGCATCCATTGTGATCCAGTAATAGCCTGATCTTAACAACTTTTTAGCCATGGCATGTCCTCCTGCATGGGTACCAAAGGATCCTTCGTGCACCTCGTGCATCAACAAGTCTGCTTCTGTTCTATCAACACATCTGAGGAGTACCATATCAAAGTTTCTCTTGTACAGGGAACCATCAGTATTCAGAAAGAAACTACCAGCTAGCCTTCTTAATGTCTTCTTGTCATTGGAAGATGCCCCAGGTGGGTATGTTTGATCCTCCAAGAAGCATTTGATATCATGGAACCAAGGCTTATCATCTTTAACAACATCTGCTGAGAACACATATGCTGGTCTGTCTAGTCTGGACACTGAAATCCGAGGTACAAAGTTGGCAGCTTGAACTTTGATCATGGATGAAATGGTGGCAAGAGCATCTGCAAATTGATTCTCGTCCCGAGGGATATACTCAAGCTTGACCGTTGTAAAGAAAGTCAATAACCTCCTTGTATAATCCCTGTAAGGTATCAGATGATCTTGGTGGGTGTACCATTTGTCGTTGGTTTGATTAACTACCAGAGTTGAATCTCCGAACACCGTCAAAGTCTTGATCCTGAGGTCAATGGCTTCCTTAAGACCCATAATACAAGCTTCGTATTCAGCTTCGTTGTTAGTGCAGTTGAAAGTGAGTTTTGCTGAGAAAGGCATGTGAACTCCTTTCGGTGTAATGAGTACTGCACCAACACCACGACCATTCATATTAACATCCCCGTCTAACATCATAGTCCATTCTTCTTCTGGGTCAGGCCCTTCGGTGTGAACAGGCTCTTCATGATCTTTAGCTTTTATGAACATGATGTCTTCATCAGGGAAATCAAATCTCATAGGCTGGTAATCATCAATGGGTTGCTCAGCAAGATAATCAGACAATACACTGCCCTTGATGGCCTTTTGAGATGTGTACTGAATGTCATATTCCGTGAGGATCATTTGCCATCTTGCAACCCGTCCGGTAAGTGCTGGCTTCTCAAAAATGTACTTAACTGGGTCCATCTTTGAGATCAACAAAGTGGTGTGGGTCAACATATACTGCCTTAGTCGGCGAGCAGCCCACGCTAAAGCACATCAAGTTTTCTCGAGCAGTGAATAACGTTGTTCACAGTCGGTAAACTTTTTGCTTAGGTAGTATATTGCATACTCTTTTCGACCAGACTCGTCATGCTGGCCCAGCACTCACCCCATTGACTCTTCTAATACTGTCAAGTACATTATCAGAGGTCTTCCTTCAACTGGAGGCATAAGGATTGGAGGCTCTTGTAAGTATTCCTTGATTTTGTCAAAAGCCCTCTGGCAGTCTTCGTTCCACCTGACCGTTTGTTCCTTTCTTAACAGCTTGAACAAAGGTTCACAGGTTGCTGTAAGATGAGATATGAACCGTGAAATGTAGTTCCACCTCCCTAGGAACCCTCGAACTTCTTTCTCAATTTTCGGTGCAGGCATTTCTTGAATGGCTTTAACTTTGTCGTGGTCAACTTCAATCCCTTTCTCACTTACAATAAATCCAACCAGCTTACCAGATCGCACCCCGAATGTGCGTTTGTTGGGGTTTAACTTCAGTTGGTATTTCCTCAGTCGCTTGAATAACTTTAACAGATTTACCAGGTGGTCTTCTTCTGTGAGGGACTTGGCAATCATGTCATCCACATAACATTCAATTTCTTTATGGATCATGTCGTGGAATAATGTTACCATAGCCCGTTGATACATTGCACCAGCATTCTTCAATCCGAATCGCATCACCTTTTGTAACAGAATGTGCCCCAGGGTGTGATGAAAGTTTTCTTCTCCATGTCTTCAGGTGACATCTTGATCTGATTGCATCCTGAAAATTCGTCCATGAAGGAGAACACCGAGAACTGAGCCGTGTTATCAACCAATACATCGATGTGAGGTAAAGGGAAATCATCCTTCGGGCTGGCTCTGTTCAGATCCCGGTAGTCTACACACATTCTCACTTTGTCGTCTTTCTTAGGTACAGGTAAAATATTAGCGACCCACGACGGATAGCTAGTCACAGCAAGGAACCCGGCGTCCCACTGCTTTTGTACCTCTTCCTTAATCTTCAATGCCATATCTGGGCGAGTACGGCGCAACTTCTGTTTTACCGGTGGGCAGTCTTCTTTTAAAGGCAGCTTGTGCATGACAATATCGGTGTCCAACCCTGGCATATCCTGATAAGACCAAGCAAAGACATCCACATACTCCCGAAGCATATCAATCAGTTGCTCTTTTACTGAATCTTGTAGGCAGGCCCCAATCTTAACTTCTTTCACATCTTCTTCCGTACCAAGATTAACTGTTTCAACCTCCTCCTGATGAGGAGTGATAACCTTCTCCTCTTGCCTTAACAACCTGGCTAGCTCTTCAGGTAGCTCGTAATCTTCTTCAACCCCTTCATCAGCTTGATTGATTGGATTGTCAAAGTCATACGGAGTCATAGCAGTGCTGTTGTCGGTGCAGTCTGAAAGGCACTCTCTGCAAGGGTTTAAATTGTTCATTTTAGTGATCGATTTTAATCTTGTTTTAGAAAAAGTGAAATGAAGTTGTCATTTTGGAAAACATTGCCATTTTATTTTTGTACAAAAAGAAAAAAAAATGAAAAACAGTGAGCGGAAAATGAAAAGACTCATTTGCAAAAGATGTCCGATATTCATTGATTGATCTGTTTGCACAAAACAACAAGATGACCCGATTACAAAATGAGTCTTGTCATCTTGGGCAAGATGCAAGACTTGATGCATGCTTAAAAAATACAGGAAATAATAATTACTCTGCAGGAGTAACCCTTATAATTTCCTGGGAAGACCAGTTAAGGACTTGGCTCCCCGGGATCCTTGGACGTATCCAGCTCTCCAGGTTGCGGTCGCTTTCATCCTCGTCTTCCAAGTTGTTCACTGCATCAGGGGTGAGCATTCCCCCGCTGACAAAACTGGGCTTCTTGGCAGCCTCTGATTGATCTTGTTGAGTTGGTCTGTAAACCAACCCAAATCTGTCCTCCTCCTTCTCCACGGGCATCAGCTTGCCCCATCCTTGGGCAGTACCCTCTTCAACAACCTTCCTGGATTGCTGATAAGACATCATGGAGGTTTCCAGTACAGCAGATGCTTCATTTATGTTTAGGGCCTCAAACCCCTGGCTCATGGTTTCATGGATTTCTCCATCCATCTCAATATACTTATACGTAGCCAGATGGCTAACAAAGATGTCTTCTTCACCACAGATGGTGATGATCTGGCCTTCCCACTCGAATTTCAGCTTCTGGTGAAGGGTAGACGTAACAGCGCCAGCGGCATGGATCCAGGGTCTACCCAACAAACAACTGTAGGCCGGCTGAATGTCCATCACATATAAGGTAATTTTGAAGGTTTGCGGGCCAATCATCACAGGCAGATCAATCTCCCCAAGCACTGATCTTTTAGAGCTATCAAATGCTCTCACCACTAAATTACTTGGACGCAGTGCCAAGCCATCATACTACAGCTTCACCAAGGCTTTCTTTGGTAGAACATTGAGTGAAGACCCAGTGTCCACCAGTACATGGGATAGAACAGCACCCTTGCATTCTAGAGTGATGTGTAAAGTCTTGTTGTGGTTACGTCCCTCCGTTGTTAAGTCAGCATTGGTAAAGCCCAGTCCATGACTGGTGTTGACATTTGCCACCACAGTTTCTAGCTGGTTAACAGTGATCTCCTCTGGCACGTATGCAGCGTGCAAGACTTTCAGTAATGCATTCCTGTGAGCTTCAGAACACATCAACAGGGATAATATGGAGATCTTTGAGGGAGTTTGGTGAAGCTGATCCACCACCTTGTAATCACTTCTCTTTATAATTCTCATGAACTCATCTACATCTTGCTCAAAAGATGTCTTCTGAGTTTCTTTGATACTTGGTTCTTCAGGTATCACACTCTTCCCCTTTGCTTTGGCAGCAGCTTCTGCTTCGGCATTAGGTCTTTGCAATTGTGAGGCAAAAAGGCGTCCGCTTCTGGTGAAACCTCCGCCTCCCCTAACATTATCAATTTGTGGAGAAGAGGTTGAAGAATCCAAAGTAATTTTCTCCCCGTTGCAGTAAAGATCAGAGCCATAATGCCAAGGTATGGCATTACTGCTTTCATATGGAATGGGTCCAGGCACTGTGATGGTAACTGGACTGACTGTAGCAGAGGAAGGTACTGAAATGGTGTGCGGATCGTAGTAAATGGTGACTGGTGATCTGGCAAGAGGTGCCACTGTTTGTTGCTGAAAGTTGTTGTTTGGAGGAACATCTGATGGATCATAGTAAATGGTGACTGCTGAGATATCTTCATTAATTTCTGTTGGCGTTATAGAAGATTCTGCTGAATAAATGGATGCTGACGTTGTAGAAGAAAGGGTTGTTGACATTTGATTTGTCGAAGTGATGGACGGAGCCATTGTTGATGATATTGATGAATTGGTCGGAATGATTGTTGTTGCAGTTGTAGAAGAGTCAGGAATTGTTGTCAAAGAGATTGCTGGATTTGTAGGCGCCGTTGTTGAGATCTGAAGTATACCACTTTTGATAAGACCATCTATGCCGCTTCTCAAATTATCACACCCGTTGACCGAAATGTTGCAGTACCCACAACCAAGCTCACACCCGGGGAATATCTGGCACTCTAGAAGCTGAGCTTTAATTTCGACCAGAGGTGTTCGAATCTGTCCAATACTGGTGATTAAGAAAGAAGGCTTGTCTTCCTCAATGGCATTAATTTTTGGCCCTCCATGATTGGGCATGGGATTCTTGGTGACACTTGGAGGGGGTGCAAAATTGAGGGCTTTAGAATCCACCAGATCTTGTACCTTCATTTGTAAAGCCCTGCATTTCTCAGTATTGTGGCCAGGTGCATTGGAGTGGAAAGCACATCTGGCGTTGACATCGTAATTCCTTGGGAGATTGGAGGGATCTGGTGGTGCCAACGTCCTTAATTCAACCAAGTTGAGTTTCAGGAGTTGTGGCAACAAGGCGGCATAAGGCATAGGGATAGGGTCAATCACCCTATTTGCCTGTGATGGTCTTTGCTGAAAGGGTCTTTGTTGTTGATTGTTGTTATTGTTGTTGTAGGCTCTTTGTGGCGGATACTGAACTTGCTGTTGATAATGTGGCTGTTGTGGTTATTGATATGTTGGTTGCTCAGGAATCGGAGCTGGAATAGTGACAGCTGCCACTGATCTATGAACATACTGAGGTCTTCCCCTAGTGGCATGAATGGCATTTGTCTCACCGGTTCTTCTAGGTCCCACAAAAGGCTTCCTGGGATTACTGGACGAACTTGCACCATTATCAGAAATCTTACCCATCTTCATAAGGCATTCAATTATTTCACCGGCTATAACTACGTCTGCGAAGCTGGTGGAAGAAAAGGCAGCTAGCCTATCAATATATGTTCCTTGCAAAGTATTCATAAACATGTCGACCATTTCTCTTTCCGACATGGGTGGCTGGACAGCAGCAGCAAGCTGTCTCCACCTCTGGGCGTATTCCCTGAAGCTTTCTTTGGAGGACTGAGACATTCCCATTAAGAGGGTCCTGTTAGGAGCCATGTCCAGATTGTATTGGTATTGTCTGATGAAGGCTTCAACTAGGTCCTTCCAGCACCTGATAGTAGCTCTAGTTAAGTGTGAATACCACTCCCTTGAAGCCCCAGTCAAACTGTCTTCAAAATAAAACATCCACAGCTTTTCATCCATGGTGTATGCCTTAAGTCTCCCCAGAAAAGACTGTAGGTGAGTTCGTGGACAGGAAGTGCCATTGTACTTCTCGAAGCACGGAGGTTTAAACTTGTGGGGAATCCTTACCCCATCCACTAACCCCATATCCATGACATCAAAACCTAATGAATTTTGAGACTCCAGAGATCTCAACTTTTCAGCAATTTCATCAAACCTTCTATCATAGACTTCATCCCCAGCTCCCATTACAGTAAACTGCTCCTCTTGAGGGTCTTCTTGTAAGATCCTTCCCCCAGTAGTATTTCCTTGCACATTACCCGGGATGTTGACTTCCGGATGTAGATGAGGCCCATATACTGGTGGATTAACATGAGGCTGACCCCTTTCATTGTTACTTGTTCCTCCAGTTCCCAGATGGGGTTCTTTCGGGGTTTGTCTTTCTACCAATGCCCTCAGCCTTTCTTGACTTTGGGCCAAGCCATTCATTACTTCCATGAATTGGGTCATTTGGTTTCTCATCTCCAGCCTTTCATTAGACATCTGAGTTCTGACCTCTGTCAGATCTTGCTGTACTTGATCCATTTGGATACCAGGAAGATTATTGCGAGTAGGATACCGGTGCGGACGGTTGAGAGGGAACACCCGGCGGCGAGCAATAATTCCTGAACCACAACAGAGTTAGTAACAAACAAAACAAAAACCTACAAAAAAAAACAAAGGTCAGTATGCAATGCAGTATGCTTATTTGTTTTCCAAGGTATCCGGCTTGGCTCTTGGTTTTAACCTTTCGAGACCCTGAGGAAGATGATTTGGTGTTGCTTGAGAAAAGAAAGTCAATGAAACAAACTAACAAATATATTACACATGGTGGATCATACATAGTTTGTTTTTACAACATATGCCCCCGAAGGGTCACAATACAACATAAAAAGAAAAGTACATGAAATGGAAATAACAACAAGCAGAGAAGTCAAACATCTAATCCAAACTCATCCTCCCTAACCTCCTTCAATAGTGCTTCAGTTACAGGACCAGCCGGATGCTCTGTGATGTTTCTGATAAGAAGGTTTTTGGTGACAACAGCAGTGGTCAGCTTCTTGTGCCTGTCTTGGTCCTTTGACCTCTTCACACCAGCCCTAAGCTTCAACTCTGAAATCTCCATCTGGGCTGCCATCAAAGCTTCCTGTTGCTTCTTTTCATTGGCCTCTAACTGCTCAATCCTGGCCTGAGTTCTCTTATCTTCTTGAGTACGAGCTTCAGTGATCCTGACCCACCTAGCTTGACTTTCTTGCAGGTAGAGATCAGTCCTAGCCTTCTGATGCTTGGCCTATTTACAGGCATTCTTCAATATTTGCTCCCCAGCTCTTGATTTCTTGATGTAGTCCTCTGCTTTCTCAATCTTGGCCAGATGCTCCACTTTAAGCTTCTCCAACCTCTCAATGTCCAGACGACCATCACTCCTCTCCCACAGGGTCTTCTTTAGAGCTTGAGACAGATTCTCATTCCTTTCCTTCAGCTTCTCAAATTCTTCCAGGCTGACAGTGCCTGGAGGTGGTATTGTGGATGGTCCAGGGGCATCCTCAATGGTGAAGGGCATCCCAGAAATCTGAGCTCTAGCATGGGACCATTCATAATACTGAGCTGAAGCCACATTATTGCATCTCCCAAGAATGGCCATCCCTTTGGTCTGGATGTTGTCCCAAGCCCAGGATGCTTGCCTGACAACAGCTAGATTAGGCTTTATCTCACAATACAGGGTCTCAGCTAAGTCTTGCACTCTAGGAGGGTGGACCAAAGCATATACCAATTGTCTCTTAAACAGCAAAGGATTGTAGTTGATGCAACCCTTCACTCCTACTAGAGGTACATTGGGGTACTGCCCACAGCTAGTGATTATGTCTCTGCCCTTGGTGCTCTGGGTGCACCATCTGATGTCATCTGAAGTCAAAGCGATAAGTCTCTTGGCCCAATTCTTCTGTTGGTGAGGGTTTAGGAAGGCATCTGTCTTGGGTAAGTGTTTAAGCAGCCAAGTGTGAAATAGAGGAGCACAACATCTCACCAACTTCCCTCTCTGCTTCTCATTTCTTTGGTGAACAGAATAATAGAAATCCCCCAGCAATGTGGGTACTGGGTTCCTCAAAAGGAAGAGATGAATAGCTTTCTTGCTGATAAACTTGGGCTCATCTGCAAATAATATAACCCCATATATACTGAGGGCTAACAATGCACAAACTGCCCTCCATTCCCCCAAGGAGGCCTTCAGGATGGCCTGAGAAGTCAGAAAGTCTAAGTGCAAACCAGGGATCCCAACCTTTGTGGTCATGTTCTGCTCAATCATAATAGGCTCCAAATACAGTGCCTTTGCCACTTCTCCATTGCTGGGAGAAGTCATCTCAGGGTTGAAGGGGACACCACCCCTGACAGGTACTCCAATCAAAGATGAGAACTCCTCCAGCAGGGGTCCTAGCTGAAAGTTCTGGAAAGTGAAACATCTCAAAGGAGGGTCATAGAATTGTAGGCAAGTGTGGATCAAACTCCTCTAGGAAGGGTCTAGGTCCATAACCATATCAAGGATGCCTCCATAATGCTCTCTGAATAATGGGATGTGGTCTGGAGTGATAAGTGTCTGGACCTGCCTGATGCCAGTCAGCATAGGCTCAAAGAAATGGTATGAAATGTTGCTTTTCATGAGCCACTGATAGGCTGAGGCTGGTGATAAAAGTAGCTGAAGTAGGCAACTGATGAAGATAGCTGAAGCAGATAACTGATGAACAGGGGTCTATGCAGATGAAAGGGTCAAAACCAAGCCAGATGTAATATGGATACCCTGAAACACAAATAAACAAATGTTAAATGATGCAATGATGAGTATGCAAATGATATGCAAGGGTTTATGATCAAGCTGGATCTGATTACTGCCTTGATATAAGTCCATGTATGTTTAAGAAGTCCAGATGGAGGTTCATAAATCCAGTAACCAAGGTAGGGGGACTCAAATTAAGAGTCACATGTCTATGGTTTAAATCACAAGAACTGACCAAAGTGAGGTACTCTTAATCCGAATGGTAACAGGGTATGATGTGGCCAATGGTACCTGCAAACCTGTAAACAGCCCAACCCCCTCACAGGTGATGTTCTAGAACAAAGATCCTCAGACTTGGATCAATTATGAGAAGTGTAAACACTTCTAACCCGGAGGTACAGTGTTTACAATAACCATAAAAGATCCTCCTCTAATTCACCTCAGTTTCTGAAGGTCATAATAATGGTCATCCATACCTAGCAGGCTTCCCAGATAGCCCTAGCACTTACAAGAAATCTGTAGCACAGAGTTCTCAAGAAGAAACCCACATCTGAACCGTGTTTCATATTCCCGCACCAGACCGAAATGGAATGGGAAAGAACATGAACCACTCTAGCCTAGGTGTCACTCAGGTCCCAGGTATAGGACCTTATCTCTCAATAGAAATCCCACCCATCAAAACAAAAACCAGATCCAGCAAGATAACCGTATGACACTATGATGTATAAAGCTGTAAAGAAAGCAATAAATAACTGTACATAAAGCAGTAAATAAAGCAAATATATAAACACAATTAGCACATAACACCCCAGTAAACACAAATCAAACAAGCACTAGGAGGAACCCACAAAAAGAACCAGAAGCCCTGGTTACAGTATAAGGGTCCCCAGCAGAGTCGCCAAGCTGTCGCTCCCACCAAAATGACACCCGGATCAGAAGGGGTACAGACGCGAACGATCGGCGAAAAGAGGAAGGAAAGAATAGAGTCGCCAGCTAGGCATTTTTATCCCGAAGGAAAGGTAATGCTGCATAAACCTAGAAAAAATATGGATAAGACGGTTGCGAACCAGAGAGACTGAGAAAGGGGGTTGGTTACAACTTGGGAAGGTATTAGCACCCAGATTGTCCGTCGTACTCGACGGGATCCACGCTTAAAAGATTTGTGTTTTAAAAGGGTAGTGTCAGTGCTATCTGTGTATCAAAGCTGGAGAGAATGCAAGTGTCAGTGTATAAGAGAAGTGTCAGTGTAAGAAATGAATGAAGTGCTCAAGACAATGAGGCTAAAAGAATAAAGCTGAAAGAGGGGGAATAAACAAAGACTTTTGTTCGATAACCTTTAAGTTATGCCTACGTATCCTCTCGTGCAATGAGGAAGTCAGAACACCGTAGTTCGACTCAAAGAGACTGAAAGATAAATTGACTTGTGAACTGCTTACTTGCCTATGCTCAAGTGTATTACCTGTCTGGCTCAGGTGCAAACTGTCTTGCATTTAGACGCAAGAAGCAAGTTCTCGTTTGTGAGTGAATGAGATGAGAAAAGAATCCCGGAGGAGACGATTATTGTTTGTTTTTGATGTTTTCAATCTTTTATTGCTTTTGAAAGTTTGTCATAAGAAAATGAGCTTAAGCCTAAACCAAGGGGTTAGTAAACTCATCACATCCTCCCTCTGATTAGGGGTAATGAGAATACCTTAAGTGTGAAGTCAGCATCTCAAACTTAATCACCCTGATGTAGGATTAAGATCATTAACCTACTTGTGATTATTTAGATGTTTTTGTGGTTTTTGTTTAGTGTTAAGTAATGAGAATAAGCCATAATCAAGGATTTAATGGACTCATTACACCATCCTAATAGAAGGATAATAGATGAGAACATTTAAGTTGAGAAAGACTCCTCGACTTAATCCATGATTAGGGATTAACCTCATGACAAAACAAAACCTTTATTAAGTGGATTTTAGTTAATGGTAAGATGAAGAAGTGATTTTAATGGTTTGTAAGACAACTTGAGGGGGACTTGTCCATTAACACTAGGGTTAGTCCTTCTTAACCAATTAAGGAAGAATTAGAACCCTAATGCAAGGCCCAAGTTACAAGCTTGATGTATTGATGATTATTAAGTGGATTGATTAAAGGATTTAAACACATTAAAGGTTTAACACTTAGGATTAAAGTTATACACTCCATCCTAATAGAAGGATGCAGGCATAAGCTTAATCACAAAGCCTCAAAGCCTTTAGGGTTTAGTCCCTGATTATGAGATGAGAAGAGAAGACTCAAAGATGACACAAAGGTAAAAGATAAATGGGGGGACTAATCAAACCCTAATTGTTATCATGCTTGGGGATCCTAGGGTTTATGAGGCTTAAGAGGAAAAGATCTTCAAAGAGCCACCAAGGAGAGAAGCAGATGAAAGGAGGAGGAAGCAGAGAGAAGCAAAACAACTTGCTTCACTTAAGAAGACAAATTGTTTGAAGGAAGAAAGTGAGGAGAGAACATGAATGAGCAAGCTCACTCTAATACAAAAGTAAAATGCAGTAATGAATGCATAAGAGAGATGAAGAGAGATTGTGAGAAGTGAAGGCAAATTCACTTCCCAAAACAACTTACCACCTGAAAAGTTAGCAAAAGAAATGAAATGCAATGCAAATGAGATGAAATGTCATGATGCAAACCAAAGTCAGAAGCATAAACATGACTTCAATGATGCTAAGAGATGATGCAAACACATGTCAAGAGTTGTGGATGATCATACAAGGGTGAGGATGCAAGTGAAGCATGCTTTGAACCATGGAAGTTCATGAAAGTTGTGAAATGCAAATGACATATAACATGGCAAATGAAAGATGAAATGATCAAACATGATTCTAATATGTCCTAAGATGTATTATGAATCATGTGGATGCACAAAATGTCATGAAAAGTCATTGGATGCAAGCAAATGAGAAATGGATGCAAAGGAAGGCACAAATTAGGATTACATGCATCATACAAAGCAAAAATCCAAAACCAGAAGCAAATGACATGATAAAAATTTGAAAATGCAAACAAAGATACCCTAAACCTATACAAACTCACTTCCCAAAGGAGAGGATCCAACTCCTAACCTAGCGAAAGTTATGAATTTCCTAAGATTGCTAGGGTTTTGGGGTACTTCAACAAGAAAAATGCCAAACAAATTGAAAATGCAAGATCAATTCAAATCAAATTTATCCTGTAAACTACATGCTATGCAAGATGCAATGCCAAAAGAATCATCATCCAACTCTCAATGGTTAGGCAGTAAGAATTTTTTGAAGTTTGCACAAAAACATTGCCTTAAAATGAAATTAAATCCAATGAAAATGATCAAAAGGCATCAAGAACAAAAAAGAAATTTGGTTTGAGAGTTGGACAATGTTTCTAAATGTTTCTAAATTCAATGTGAATTTTTTGGTGATTTTTAAATACCTAAATGTATTTTTAATTAATTAATTTTCATTAACTAATTAAAAATAAACATTTAAATGATTTAAAAATAATTTTTAATGCAAAAAATAAAAATAAAAATATTTTTGGGTTCTGAAAGTTAATGAAATGTTTGACAAAAATTTTCAGAATTTTTAAATATGTTTTGCTATTTTAAATAATTCGTAAAAGATAAAACAAATTAAATGTAATAAAAAAATGAATTTATGAGAAGTATGCAAATCTGAAGGCTGACATTCAAATGGAAAAGGAGGGAATTGACTGGCGCGTCCTCCAACGACTGTCATTCAAACTGACTAAATTAAACTAAACTAAACTTAATTAATCTAATTAAATAGGATTAGGGTTTTAATGACAAATCCAGGCCATTCGTTCACGCGGGAGTCAACCTAAGTCAAACGCATCTACGATCCACATTTAAACTCTCATTAATGACACAATTAGGGTTAAAAACATTCAGGCAACCGGAACAGTGTTCCAGTCGTCTTCTCCGGCGAAACCAAATACCTAGCTTCCACTACAGGCCACCCCAACCCAAATTAATTGCCCAAAAACATTCTCCTATCAAAACTAAACTCAAATCCACCATCAAACATCATTTATCAAGCATGAGCAAGGAGAATCAAAGCAAAAAAATTTCACGGGTCAAGTTTCAGAACATCACAACATGCTTGTTTCTGGCTCATTTTCAAAAATAAATAGATCCCCATGATCAGGGCAACATATAGAACAACATTCTAACAAGAAATCAAGGTTCTGGAAAATTTGTTCATCATGTTACCTGAGATTGAGCTTTCAGTCCAGGAGCTTTTTGCTTGCCTCTTTGCTTCAAAATGGTCCCAAGGATCCTCTTGATGAAGTTATGAAGCTTGGTTGGAGTTTAGAATGGCTGATTTGTGAGTTTGAAGAGGTTCTGTTCAGAGAGGGGAAGGAATCTTGTTTCAGTTTCAGGGTGTTTCAGGGCAAGGTGAAGTGTCAGGGATGATCAGTGGATCATGCTGAGATGTTCTATGAAGTTAGTTTTGATGTTTGATGCTTGTGCGATGTGTTTCGAATGAAAATGCATAAGAGGGTAGTTTTGTGAACTATGGCTTGGAGGATGCTTCAGGCTTGTGTGTGTGTTGTGTTGTGTTTCTTTTGGTCCACTTATAACTCTTGGATAGGTCAGAGGAGTTGGTGTGACACTGTGGGATTGGTATGGGTGTTTTTGCATAAAGTCCAAGTTAGGTGTACTTGAGGTATGGGTAAGTGTGAGGTTGTGATAGGGGCATGGGTTGGCTCAGCTAAGATCATGGAGTTCTTGTGGACCAGATTTTGTGAGCTGTAACAAGTAGAGGCATGGCTTCATGAGTTTTTGCAAGTTGGTACATCTTTGGCCCCTTTGGAAATTCATGAAGTTCAAGGCACCAAAATGCATAATCCTTGGGCCAATTCTGATTTTTAGAAGTCACATGAGCATATTGTGAAGAGTTTGTGCACATTTGAAGTCTTTAGAATGCTTGATCACACCATTTTGCAAAATGCCTCTTTGGTACAAAACATGAATTTATGTGATTTTTCCCAACTTTGACAAACCATAACTTTTGATCCAAAATGAATTAGGACAAGTTCTTGTACTTTTTGAAAAGGGGATGACCCATTCCACAACTTTCATGACCAAAGTTTTCTCATTTGAAGCATTTTTGAATCAATCTGGGTCATTGGGGGCCTCAGATGCCCTGATTTTACACTGACTTGCACAAGAAGTCAACTCTTGATCAGATGCCTTCCCCATGGAATTTCTTCATGAAAATTGGTATGCATGAACCTTATACCATATAGAGACCAATAGAAACAATAATGACCAAAAAATTTGGAGTTATGGCTTTTGAAACCAAAACCCTAATTCTAGGTCATCTGTGTAGTGAAACCTGGCTCTGCTTCCATGCCTTTCTCAGTTCTTGTGATTCTTTGACTTTCTTGACTTTGTGAGGATACAATATGATGCTTTAAAATACATGGACCCCTTTGAAGTGATTGATGACCTTTGGAGTGGCTCAAATAGCTCTGGGATGGCTCAGATCACAAACCCTAGATGCAAATGACTTAGAAGCAATGTAGTGAATCAAAAATGTGATATGAGATGCTATGGTTGAATTCATGCATATGAAAAGATCACAATCCATGGTATGAATGGGTGAGGGCAAATTTGGGGTGTTTACAACTTCACTTAGCAAATATTTGAGGGAGAATGATGAAAACGAAATACCCATAACTGTTGCGGTAAGCTTTCGGATAAAACCTCGTCAATGATGTACATGCATTTATTCAAATCCCCAAACACTGAAGAGATAAGGAGTTAATTCCTAGTCAACCACTTCGAGCCTAGAAGTAGGAGTTTCTTTCGGATACAAACCCTTACATTTAACCCGGGGCAGGGTAGTTATTCAGTTAGCCTGACTACATCTTCGAATCGCAAGATGAGACATCCCGTCGGAGGACCAATCAACAAATGACTTGGCAGTTGTCGCTCCCACCAAATGACACCTGGTCAGATAGGGTACAGACGCGAACGGTCGGCGAAAGAGAAGAATGAAAAGAGTCGCCAGCTAGGCATTTTTATCCCGAAGGAAAGGTAATGCTGCATAAACCTAAGAAAAGATGGATAAGACGGTTGCGAACCAGAGAAACTGAGAAAGGGGGTTGGTTACAACCTGGGAAGGTATTAGCACCCAGATTGTCCGCCGTACTCGACGGGATCCACGCTTACAAGATTTGTGTTTTAAAGGGGTAGTGTCAGTGTTATTTTGTGTGCAAAAGCTGGGAAAGAATGCAAGTGTCAGTGCTAGAAGAAAGTGTGAAGTGAAATAAAAGAAGTGTCAGTGTAAGGAAAAAGTGTAATGCTCAAGATAATGAAGCTAAAAGAATAATGTTGGAAGAGGGGGGAATATACAGAGACTTTTGTTCGATAACTGTTAAGTTATGCCTACGTATCCTCTCGTGCAATGAGGAAGTCAGAACACCGTAGTTCGACTCAAAGAGACTGAAAGATAAATTGACTTGTGAACTGCTTACTTGTCTATGCTCAAGTGTATGACCTGTCTGGCTCAGGTGCTAACTGTCTTGCAATAGACGGAAGAAGCGAGTTCTCGTTTGTGAGTGAATGAGGTGAGAAAAGAATCCCGGAGGAGACGATTATTGTTTGTTTTTGTGTTTTCAATCTTTTATTGCTTTTGGAGTTTGTCATAAGAAAATGAGTTTAAGCCTAAACCAAGGGTTAGTAAACTCATCACATCTTCCCTCGGATTAGGGGTAATGAGAATACCTTAAGTATGAAGTAAACACCTCACACTTACTCACCATGATGTAGGATTAGGATCATTAACCTACTTTGTTATTATTTAGATGTTTTTTGGAGTTTTTGTTTAGTGTTAAGTAATGAGTTTAAGCCATAATCAAGGATTTAATGGACCCATTACACCATCCTAATAGAAGGTAAATAGATGAGAACATTTAAGCTGAGGAAGGCTCCTCAACTTAATCCATGATTAGGGATTAACATCATGACAAAACAAAACCTTTATTAAGTGGATTTTAGTTAATGATAAGATTAAGAAGTGAATTTTATGGTTTGTAAGACAACTTGAGGGGGACTTGTCCATTAACACTAGGGTTAGTCCTTCTTAACCAATTAAGGAAGAATTAGAACCCTAAGGCAAGGCCCAAGTTACAAGCTTGATGTCTTAGTGATTATTAGATGAATTGATTAAAGGATTTAAACACATTAATGGTTTAACACTTAGGATTAAAGTTATACACTCCATCCTAATAGAAGGATACAGGCATAACCTTAATCACAAAGTCTTAAAACCTTTAAGGTTTAGTCCTTGGTTTAAGAGATGAGGAGAGAAGACTCAAAGATGATTCAAAGGTAAAAATAAATGGGGGACTAATCAAACCCTAATTATGATCATGCTTGGGTATTCCTAGGGTTTATGAAGCTTGCAAGAAATCTTCAAGAAGAGCCACCAATGAAGAAGGAAGATGAAAGGAGGAGAAGCAGAAAGAAGCAAGACAACTTACTTCACTTAAGAAGATAAGTTGCTTGAAGAAAGAAAGTGAAGAGGGAACATGAATGAGCAAGCTCACTCCAATCCACAAGTAAAAATGCAGCAAAGATGCATAAAAGAGATGAGAAGAGGTTATGAGAAGTGAAGGCAAATTCACTTCTCAAAGCACTTACCACCTGAAAAGTTAGCAAAAGGAAATGAAATGAAATGAAAATGAGAAAGATGCAATGATGCAAACCAAAACCAGAAGCATAATCAAGATGTAAATGATGCAAATAGATGGTATGAAAGCATGCCAAGTGATGAGGATGATCATACAAAGGATGGGGAGGCAGATGAGACAAATAAGAAGCATGAAAGTTCATGAATGCATATGACATGAAATGAAAGCAAAATATGGAAAATGGATTATGCAATGATCAAACATGAGTCTAATATGCCCTAAGATGTCTCACATGTCATTTGGATGCACAACATGTCATGGCAAGTTCATGTATGCAAGCATATGAAGGATGAATGCAAATGAAAGCAAAAAATTAGGGTTTATATACAATATGCAATGCAAAATTCAAAACTAGAAGCAAGAAATGAGATAAAAAATTGAAAATAGGATCAAAGGTACCTTAAAACTATATAAGTTCACTTCCCAAAGGGGAACACCTAACTTTTAACCTAAGGATGGTTATGATTTTCCTAAGTTTGCTAGGGTTTTAAGGCAATTCAAAAGGAAAAATGCAAAACAAATTGAAAATGAAAGATAAATTCATGCCAATTTTATCCTAGAAACTTCATGACATGAGGAATGCAATGCAAAAAGAACCATCATCAAACTCTTCATGGTTAGGCAGAAAGAATTTTTCTAAGTTAGGGTAAAAATATTGATTTTTATGAACCCTAAATCCAAAGAAAAATATCAAAATAGGTCAAGAACCAAAAAGAAATTTGTGTGAAGGGTTTGATAATGTCTCTAAATGTATCAAGATGCAATATGATTTTTTTGGTGATTTTTAGAAACTTAAATGTTATTTTAATTAATTAATTTTCATTAATTAATTAAAATAAACATTTAAAATTTTTTAAAAATACGAATTTTATGCAAAAAATAAAATAAAAATTATTTTCAGAATGAGAAAAATATTTGAAAGGGAAATGCAAAAGATAAAAATTTTTAAAAGTGTTTTTCTATTTTTAATAAAATGATGAAGAAATGCAATAAAAATGAAAATTAAAATGAGAATTAATGGAAGTATGCTGATCTAGTGGCCCAGGTTCAAATGAAAAAGGGAGGAAATTGACTTCGCGCGCAATCCATGGGCCAGAATTCAAACTACGCAAATTATGATTAAAACCCTAATTTGAGCCTTAATTACTTTCAGGTGACCGGAACAGTGTTCCGGTCATCTTCTCCGGCCAGCCTCTCATTCAATCTCTCTCAATACGCAACCCCAAGCCCTCAAACTCTCCAGAAATGATCAATGAGCAACAATAAACAAGAATCCAGGCACGAAATCCATTTATATTACATCAACAACAAGAATCGAAGCAATCAAGTTTCACGGGCAAAATTTCAGAACAAGCATACATGGCCATTTTTCACTCATTTTCAAAATAAATTATATCATGGTGATCAGTGAAGCATAAGGAATCATTTAGAAACTTAAAATGGGAGTTCTGGAAAAAAAGTTCTTGAGCTCACCTGAACTTGAGCTTTCACCTTTGGTACTTTCTGGCCAGTTCTTTGCTTCAAATCAACTCCACTGATCCTTCTGAAGAGTTTGTGATGCTTGGTTGGAGTTTATATGGCCTCTAAGTGATGTTGGCTGAGACTCAGTTCAAGAAATATGAAAATCGTGTTTTTGATTCAGGGTGTTTCAAGGTAAAATGAGGGGTGGGAAATGATCAGTGATGATTGTGGAGTTGAATGGTGGAAAAAGTTTGGGAGTTTATTGGCTGAGTTATGAAATTCGAAGGCTTTTGCAAATTTGATTTTTTTTGTGTATGTTGAGGATTCTCAAGTGTTAGGCTGCAATGTTGTGTGTTTTGGCTTGGTTTTGATCCACATAATAAGCTGTGATAGGTCAGAGGGTGGGTGGTGGCCTATGTTGATTGGTATGGGGCAAAATGCATAAAGTCAAGAGTTGGTGTACTTGAGGTATGGGCACATGTCAGGCAAAGGACAATGGGGTGTCCTGCGCAGCTGGCTTTAGGGAGGTCCATGGGATCAGTTTTGAGGCAAGGCAGCAAGTTGAATGAAGTTTATGGGTGATTTTGCAAATTATGAAGGTTTTGGCCCCTTTGAGAAATCTTAATGATCAAGGCATGAAACTTGAGAAATATTTGGGCAATTCTGAATTATAGGTCATGCACTATGTTTGTGTAATGGTTAGAAGTGTGTTTGAAGTCACAAAATGCTTGGGCAAGTGATTTTGCAAGTTTCCCTCCTTGGCACATAAGTGAATTTTTGTGATTTTTCCCAACTTTGCAAGGCCATAACTTGAGTTCTATGATGAATTAGGTCAAGTTCTTGTACTTTTTGAAAAGAGAATGATCCAATCTACAACTTTCATAACCAATAATTTTTCATTTGAAGCATTTTTGAATAAAAAAGAGGAGGTTGAAAAACTTTCCCAAAATGGCAAGTTTGCATTACAAGTCACTTTCCCAAAATGACAACTTTGCAAATGGCTTGAAATTCTTCAATTTTTTGAACTTACAACTTCTTCTAAGATCAAATAAAGATCATATACACTCAAAATGATGGAGAAAAGCCTTTGGTTGGATGAATGGGGGCCTCAGATGCCCTGATTTTGCATTGACTTGCTCAAGAAGCCATCTATTGATCAGATACCTTCCCCATTGAGTTTCTTCATGAAAATTTGTGTGCATGATCCTTATAACATATAGTGACCAATAGAAACAAGAATGACCAAACAAATTGGAGTTATGGCCTCTGAAACCAAAACCCTAATTTTAGGTCATCTGTGTAGTTAAACCTGGCTCTGCTTCCATGCCTTTCTCAGTTCTTGTGATATTTGACTTTCTTGATCTTGTGAGGATATAATATGATGATTGAACATACATCGCCTCTCTTGAGATGATTGGAGATCTTTGGAGTGACTCAGATTGCTCATGGATTGCTTAGATCATAAACCCTAGACGCAGATGACTTTGAACCAATGTAGTGAAGCAAAAATGCAACACGATATGATATGTTTGAACTTATGCATATGAAAAAACCACAAGCCATGGTGAAATGAGTGAGGGCAAATTTGGGGTGTTTACAGCTGCCCCTATTCAAGCATGAGTTAGCTGTGCAGGATGTAAGCGACGGTTTAACAGACAAGCAAGATAACTCGTGGTTGAATACCAAAGACAGTCCAGAATTTTCCCTCACAGGGTGAAGAAGAAAAGGGATATAGATTGCAAAAGGGAAGAAAAGTATGATTATAAAGTGCGGGAAACAGAGGACGACCGTCGAGCAGAGGACGACTGCTGGGGATAAAGCAATGACGGGTACGGCTGACTTGCTGGGGAAATGGATGTATCATGATGGGGACGGCCATCAAGTAACGGAAAAAAACTCTCTGGGGATTAGAGGTAAAGTAAATGATGAGGGACGACCATCAGGTTAAAGAAATAAATGATGAGGAACGGTCATCAGAGGTGAAGGATGATCACCCGGCAGGGGACGGCTGCTCTGTTGGGGATAAGATGAGGGACGGTCATCTAAGGTGAAAGACGATCACCTGGCAAGGTACAATTGCCGAAAGTATCACGACATAGGACGAGTGCAGGATAGAAAGATCGACGATGGGGACGTCCATCGGACAAGCATGATGAAGGACGGTCATCAAAAGGTGAAAGACGATCACCTAGCAGGGGACGACTGCTAAAATATCACGACATAGGACGAATGTCGGATAGAAAAGGATTCCACTAATGGAGACTCCGCTGGGAGAATGATGAGGGACAGTCATCAAAAGGTGAAGGACGATCACCTGGCAGGGTACGACTGCCCAAAAATATCATGACATAGGACGAATGTCAGATAGAAGAGAAGTTTTGCTTTCTACTGGGGATTTGTTGGGGACTCTTCTGGGGAATGGTAGACACGGACGAGTGTCTACATTCGAGAGAAGAAAGGTATAAGTGTTTGACACTGTGTATAGATTAAAGATGCGGACGAGCATCCTTAGGACCATGATACGGACGAGTATCGGTAGAAACAAACGCTGACGCATGTTCAGAGATGATGATACCACTACGCCAAAAATGTTTTTTAACAGCGCATCTTAGACAGCGCTTTTAAAAGAAAGCGCTGTCTAAGGTTAAAATTAAAATAAAACACGGAAAATGTTCCAAAAAAATAATGAAAGCGCTGTCTAAGGGGGGGTCTTAGACAGCGCTTTCTAAAAGCGCTGTCTAAGACCCCCCCTTAGACAGCGCTTTTAGAAAGCGCTTTTAAATATAGACCTTAGTCAGCGCTTTTTATAAAGCGCTGTTTAAAGTCTTTAAATTAAAAAAAAATTTAAAACCAAAAGCGCTGTCTAAGGGGGGGGGGGGGTTAGAAAGCGCTGTCTAAGGCATACCTTAGAAAGCGCTTTCCACAAAAGCACTGTCTAAGGTCTAATTAAAATAAAATTTTAGACTTCTATTTTCGTTCTCTGTTCTTTTGTTTTCCCTCCTACGAAAGAAACCCTAACAGTGAAACACAGTAGAAGCGAACTTGAACGTGTTTGAAGAATCAGTGAACGTGTTTGAAGAATCAGTGAACGTGTTTGAAGAATCAGTGAACATGTTTGACTTCGTTTTACTTTCTACTGTTCTTCATTCTTACGGTATGTTCTACATTTCTTGATTTTTCGTTTCTACTGTTTAGTGTATTATTCTTGTTTAAGTTGTTTTGATTCATAAAAATTTAGTTTAGAAGGTGCATTGTTGTTTTGATTCATAAAAATTGAGTTTAGTGTATTATCCTTTGTTTTAGTTGTTTTGATTCATAAAATCTGAGTTTAGTGTATTATTGTTGTTTAAGTTGTTTTGATTCATAAAAATTGAGTTTAGAAGGTACATTGTTGTTTTGATTCATAAAAACTGAGTTTAGTGTATTATCCTTTGTTTTAGTTGCTTTGATTCATAAGGTACATTGAGTTTAGAAGGTACATTGTTGTTTTGATTCATAAAAAGTGAGTTTAGTGTATTATCCTTTGTTTTAGTTGCTTTGATTCATAAGGTACATTGAGTTTAGAAGGTACATTGTTGTTTTGATTCATAAAAAGTGAGTTTAGTGTATTATCCTTTGTTTAAGTTATTTTGATTCATAAGGTACATTGTTGTTGTTATGTTTGATAAGTAATAATGTTGATAATAGAAAAATGTTTATAATAGAATAATGTTTATAAGAGAAAAGTAATGGAAGAAAAAGTTTGATTCATGTAATAGAAAAAATGAAAGTGATGAGGTAATTAAAGTTGTTATGTTTGATAAGTAATAATGTTGTAATAGAAAAATGTTCTTCCTTGAAAAATGTTGTAATACAAAAGTGTTTGTAATAGAAAATGTTTATAAGTATAATTATAGGTATAGTTATAGGTATATTCTAATAGAAAATTAAAGTTAGTTATAGAAAAATTAACGTGTTATAGGTATAGTTATAGGTATATTGTAATAGAAAAAGTTTGATTCTTGTAATATAAAAAATGAAAGTGATGAGGTAATTAAAGTTGGTATATTGGCGTATCGGATACGTTATTGAAGTTTATATTAACATTGGTTATGTATACTTTATTGAAGTTTAAAATGAATTAAACTTTAAAATTGTTAGGATATTCAAAGATACTACCTTAGTTATGTATTTTCATCTGGATTGATTGTTTACTTTAATAAGTAGGAAAACCATGGATAAAACATGGATCTGTGCCGATCGAATGACCAAAGAGTACGAGAGTGGGGTTGCGGAATTCGTTAAGTATGCTGTTCAACACGCTGAAAACCCCAGACGAATGCATTGTCCTTGCTTGCGTTGTTGTTATATTGGTAAGGTTGACGCACATGGATTGAAATCGCATTTGCTGAGGCATGGAATTGATCAAAGTTATCAGTGTTGGATATTTCATGGTGAGAAAATTAACGAGAATGTTTCGAGTGGAAAAAGTAATACGACCTATGCTTCATACGACAAAGACACGGAAACATACGATTGTGATCGAGTTGAAGAGATTGTAGAAGCACTGGAAGAAGATCTTCATGATTGTCCTGAAATGTTTGAGAGGATTGTAAGCGATGCAGAGAAACCGTTGTACAAAGGTTGCACTAAATTCTCAAGACTTTCTGTGGTATTAAAGTTGTACAACATAAAGGCGGGCAATGGATGGTCGGATAAAAGTTTCACAGAGTTGTTGGCCCTTATGAGAGAAATGCTACCGGATGATAATGTTCTTCCTAATCGAACCTATGAGGCAAAAAAATTGTTGTGCTCTATTGGCATGAGCTATGATAAGATACATGCTTGTCCTAACGATTACATTTTGTTTCGTAACGAATATGCAACGTTAACTGAGTGCCCTAAATGCGGTTTGTCTCGATATAAGAAAAGATTATCTCCTGCAAAAGTCTTATGGTATTTTACGATAATTCTGAGATTTAGGCGCATGTTTTGTAGTGAAACCGATGCAAGACATCTTACTTGGCATGTAGATGAAAGAATTATTGATGGAAAGTATCGGCATCCGGCTGATTCACCACAGTGGTCGAAGATTGATAATGATTATCCTGAGTTTGGATCAGAAGCAAGAAACCTTCGATTGGCATTATCTAATGATGGAATGAACCCACATGGTCTTCAAAGTATCTCACATACCACATGGCCTGTGATTCTTATGATTTATAACCTACCTCCATGGCTATGTATGAAGCGTAAGTACATGATGTTATCTATGTTAATCTCTGGGCCTAAACAACCAGGGAATGACATAGACGTATACTTGACACCTCTGATCGAAGATTTAAAGATTTTGTGGGAGAACGGTGTGGAGGTTTATGATGGATATAAGAAAGAAAGTTTCAATTTGAGGGCGATGTTGTTTGGCACAATTAATGATTTTCCAGCATACGAGAATCTATCTGGGTATAGCATTAAAGGTCAACGTGTGTGTCCTGTTTGTGAAGACGGAACCGATACGATTCGATTGGAACTTTGCCAGAAGAATGTGTTTCTCGGTCATTGTAGATTCTTACATTCTAAACATCACTACCGTGGGTGGAGAAAAGCATTCAATGGAGACACCGAACATCGTAGAGCTCCACCCGCATTGTCAGGTGAACAAGTTTTTGAAAAGGTGAAAGATGTGCGTATTGAGTTTGGCAAGCCTTTTGCATATAAGATTGTGAAAGGTGGGTGGAAGAAAAGGTCGATATTTTTTGAATTGCCATATTGGAAGTCTTTGTACGTGAGACATTTTCTCGATGTTATGCATATTGAAAAAAACGTATTTGAAAGTGTTATCGGTACATTACTCAATATAAAAGGCAAGTCTAAGGATGGCCTTAAAGCAAGGGAGGACATGTTAAAAATGGGAATGAGAACTGAATTAGCACCCGTGAAGAAAGGAAGACGAACATATCTACCACCTGCTTATTTTACTTTATCTAGAAAGGAGAAATTTTTTTTGTGTAAGTCTCTGAGTGAAGTTAAGGTTCCAGAAGGATACTCATCTGATATCAGAAGACTTGTTTCTATGAAAGACCTCAAGTTGAAGAATTTGAAGACACATGATTGCCATGTTATAATGGAACATTTTCTACCGATAGGTATACGTTCTATTTTTCCAGAAAAAGTAAGAAGTGCCATAACTAAATTGTGTTTTTTCTTTAGGTCAATTTGTAGTAAGGTGATCGATCCCGAGATCTTACCAACACTACAAAAAGAGATTGTAATTACCTTGTGTGAGCTTGAAATGTATTTTCCTCCGTCTTTTTTTGACATCATGGTTCATTTAGTTGTTCATCTTGTGAAAGAGACACAATTGTGTGGACCAGCTTATATGAGATGGATGTACCCTGCTGAACGGTATATGAAAATATTAAAAGGGTACGTGAAATCCCGAAGTCGACCAGAGGGTTGTATTGTTGAACGATACATTGTTGAAGAAACTGTTGAGTTTTGTACTGAATATTTGTCTAACGTTCAATCGATTGGACTCCCCAGAGCTCAGATTTTCGAAAAAATGGAAGGTAAAAAATTAATTGGGAATAAAATTGTGACAATATCAAGGGATGAACGGGATCAAGTTCATTTGTATGTTCTGCACAATAATAATGAGGTTGAGCCATATGTTGAAATGCACAGGGATGTACTCCGAAGGTTAAATCCGAACAGAAATGAAAATTGGATAGTTATAGAGCACAATCAAAGTTTCATACAATGGTTGAAGGATCATATTTATTTGAAGCGCTCTTCAGATCCTTCTTCGGTAACAGAAAGGTTTAGATGTTTGGCATATGGTCCAAGTTTGCATGTGTTTTCTCATAGCGCATACTCAATTAATGGATACACATTTTATACGAAAGAACAAGATGATAAGAGTACTATGCAAAATAGTGGTGTCACCGTGCTAGCTGAAGCAATGCATATATCAAGTATGAAGGACTTAAACCCCAAATATGCAAATTTGTCATATTTTGGAGTTATTGAGCACATTTGGGTGTTTGATTACGAGAAGTTTCAGATTCCCATCTTTGGTTGCAAGTGGGTGAATAGTAGTGGCATACGAATGGATAAGTCTGGATTTTTGCAAGTTGATCTTACTAGGGTGGGGTACAAAGATGAAACTTTTATTCTAGCATCTCAAGCTAAACAAGTGTTCTATGTGAATGACCCGAAGAGTACTAAATGGTCTATAGTGCTTTTATCTAACAAAGTGACTGATGATAGCGGTGTCGATCAATGTGATATTGATGTTGAGAATGAGTCATGCATTAGACGGAATGAGTTGAATAGAAATGATGAAGTTGAGGATCTTATACCGGATGAGTCATATATAAGAAACGATCATAATGAGGGAATTTGGATCAATTCATCCGTATGCATTGCTAAGAAACAAGTGATTAATATTCCAACAAAGAAAAGAAAGAGATGTTAGTGACTGAGGTAAATTATGCATGGTTTCTTTATTTTTTTTGTTTTCAATTGCTTTGATTATAAGTTATATCTGAAAATGCATGATTTCGTTATATTTTTGTTTTCAATTGCTTTGATTATAAGTTATATCTGATAATGCATGATTTCTTTATTTTTTTGTTTTCAATTGCTTTGATTATAAGTTATATCTGATAATGCATGATTTCGTTATATTTTTGTTTTCAATTGCTTTGATTATAAGTTATATCTGATAATGCATGATTTCTTTTTTTTTTTTTTTCAATTGCTTTGATTATAAGTTATATTTGATATTTGATGGTTTCCTTGGTTTATTACAGGTTAGACATGGCTGATGACCAACATGAGGAAGTTAGTAAAAAAGTATCCGCGGAAGAAGAAATTCGAAGAGGCATCATAGTAATGAGAAGGGTGGTCCAAGGAAGATCTCGAGGCATCATACTAGATGTCTATTGGAGAAACCAGGGACTACTTATAGAACCTAATGGGCATACCTTATCTAGTTTTATCGGTGCACTAGTAAGGAATGAAATTCCCATTACATGTGATGATTGGAGAAACAAAGAGCTGAATGACTCCAAAGAAAAAATTTCGAGTGAGATAAAGGTACAATCATTTGGCCCTTAATTATACGGTATCAATTATGTTTTTTCAATTACCGATACTAACTATCAATCTGTATGTTTTTCTTAGCGATGTTTTAACATCGAAGAAGAAAGAAGAGGTTTTTGTATGAAATTGTCCGGAAAGCTTCTAAGAGGGTTTCGAACATTTTTATCATCCAAGTTCCTTAGGGATGCGGATGGTAATTATGTGGATGCGGAGCTTCCTAAAAAATATGAAAGTTTGATATCAGCTGAAGAATGGGAAGCTTTCAAATCCAAAAGACAAGACCCGGTTTTTCAAAGAATAAGTGCCACAAATTGGGAAAGAGCATCAAGTCCCGCATATCCGTACCGAAAAGGACGTGTCTGATATGGACGCTTAGAACAATCCATGGTAAGTATTTATAAATTGCGATAACAAATTTGTTCATCATATATTAGTTTTATCTGATCAAATTGTATGACTTAATGTGTAGCTGCAGAAGGAGGAAAGTACAGAAACATCTCTTCCTGCACATGTTTTGTGGAAGGAAGCCCGTGTGGGCAAATCTGGAGTTCCTCAAGAAGAAGTTTTACACGTATACCAGAAATGTGTAAGTATAACATTTTCTCATTAATTGAATAACATTTTTATACACAAATATTTCACAAGTATACGGTATTCATCTGATTTTTCAGGAGGCGCTATCTCAGTCTTTATCTCCCGATGATACTAGGAGCATACTTAGTCGGGCATTAGATGTCCCTGAGTATTCTGGTCGAGTGAGGTGTAAGGGATTTGGAGTCACTCCGACCTCCCTGAGTATTAAAAAAGGAAAGGCTCCTAGTAATCGGGAGCTTCATGCAAGATTGGAAGCCATGCAAGCTGAGCTTGATGCATTGAGGAGAGAAAGAGAGGCTAGCGCCTCAACATGTTTCAGAGATGCTTCGGACAAAGATATTATCAACTGTACCTTTAAGCCGAACATTCCAGAGGTAATTACATATAATTGTCTTAAATTGAACTATTTGCTTAAATTATGTATTTGACATATATACACATTAACAATTTCTTGTTATTATTGGTTTTAGGGCATTTCCCATTGTCAGCTATATTTGTCGTCACCATACTTTCGGATGGTTAGCAAGGGAAAAGTGCATAACGTTAGCGGAGTATTACTCCACACTAGAGAGCTCCCTGCTGGATGTTTGAAGGTATCAGTTGATATTGCAGTTGAGCCGAATGCATCATTACCATATCCTAGCGATGATTCGGATGCAACAACGGTGCACGAAGCAGTAGGTTCGTTTGTTGCATGGCCGACAAACCTCATATGCGTAGGATATGAGGTATGCTTAAAACTTATGTTAACTTTAATGTGTATATTCAATGTTTTTACGCGCATCTAACGTACATATTTTCCTTGGTTATGTTAAATAGACTCCCACAAAATCCAAATCAAAAGATAATGCGATTCCGCGGCTTACCGAGTCTGTGGTTTCAAGAAAAGAGGTAATATACAATTATATGACATATATTCATGGATGTTGTTACATTCTTAATTTGATCTAACTATTTATATGACATGTAGCTTCAAGAAAATGAGGTTAGCAATGCCTTCGCACAACAAAAAAAAGGAGGTTAGCAACGCCTCCGCACGGGTAAAAAGTTCTGGTGCTAAGAAGACCGTAGCTAGGAAAAAACCTACCACCAAGTATAGGTCGTGCCTCAGGACATTTCTAGAGATAACCGATATACCGACCGGAGGTGTTCGGACTGTACATATGGAGGTAGGGATTTTCGGCTTTGATTACGACCAAATGATTGGTAATGAAGACTTCATGCAAGTTTTTGGTCGTGAAGAAATCGGCGTCACCGTTGTCAATACATATATTAGGTAAATCCGGTCTACTTTGTTTTATTAATTGAACAACTTATGTTAATGATGTTTACTTTATGTTAATCCGGTTTACTTTATGTTTCAAAAGAGGTGTTAATGATGTTTTTATATTAGGTTTTTGTATGACAAATTGATGCGCCCCAATGGTCTGGACGTGTCATTCGGATTCTTAGCACCCGCGACCGTCAAATTAGGTTTAATCTTAAGTAGACCAGATACCGTGACGGAGTACGTTCTTCGGATCCTCATGGACAATAAAGATGCGGAGAAGTTGTTTTTTATACCGTTTAATACCGGGTTAGAATTTCATTCTAAATTCATCTATTATAATTTTTTTCCAAGTTACCATCTAACATTTGCTTAATCATTACAGTAGACATTGGTTGTTGCTCGCAATCAATCCTATCCGAGAAATTGTGTATTATCTTGACTCGTTAGGAAATGATTGGACAACATACCCGGATATGAAGGTCCTAATTGACACGTAAGTGAGAATGTTCAAAATTTTTCTTAGTTTATGTGAATTGTTCTAATTGCTTCATTTTTATTTTATTAGCATCCTACAAGCTTTTTGGGCCCAACGAGATATCCAAACCTCAAGGAGGGGCGCCTGTAAACACCCCAAATTTGCCCTCACCCATTCACACCATGGCTTGTGATCATTTCATATGCATAAACACAATCATAACATCTCATACCACATTTTTTGATTCACTGCATAGATTCTAAGTCATCTGCATCTAGGGTTTGTGATCTGAGCAATCCAGGAACTTCTTGAGCCACTCCAAATGCCATCAATCACTTCAAAGGGATCCATGTGTGTTCTTATATCATATTACACCCCCTCAAAGTCAAAAATTCCAAGGAATCACAAGAACTGGAATTAGTATGGAAGCAGAGCCAAGTTTGACTGCACAGTTGACCTAAAATTAGGGTTTTGGTTTCAGAGGCCATAACTCCAAATTTTTTGGTCATTCTTGTTTCTATTGGTCTCTATATGGTATATGGAGTATGCATATCAATTTTCATGAAGAAATCCCATGGGGAAGTCATCTGATCAAGAGTTGACTTTCTGGACAAGTCAGTGCAAAATCAGGGCATCTGAGGCCCCCAATGACCCAACCAAGGGGTGATCTTCATCATTTTGAGTGTATATGATCTTTATTTGATCATGGAAGAGGTTTGAAGTTCACAAAATTCAAGAATTACAAGTTTTTGCAAAGTTGACTTTTTAGGGCATGGTTGACTTTTCATGAAATGTCATTTTATGTCACTTTTTCAACCCTTGCTTTTTGATCCAAAAATGCTTCAAATGGAAAAACTTTGGTCATGAAAGTTGTAGATTAGATCTTTCCCTTTTCAAAAAGTACAAGAACATGACCTAATTCATTTTGGATCAAAAGTTATGGTGTGTCAAAGTTGGCAAACATCACTAATTTTCAAGACATGCCTCAAATGAGAAACTTGCAAAAAACTTTGTACCAAGGCATTTGTAACTTCTAATTCATGTCTAACCAATATGCAAGCATCATACAAGTCCTAAAGTTCAGATTGGACCAAGATTTCCTCATGTTTTATGGCTTGTGGGACAAGAAAGTTTCATGTGAACTAAAAATGATCAAGTTGCAAAATCATCATCACACTTCCACCCACTTGTTGCCTTGGCTGCTGAACCATTCTAGCATCTCTCACACACCATGCTGCGCCAGCCCATGTACTTGTACTAGCCTAGGGCTCAACCCATGCTTTCCTTACACCAAAGTTGACAATTTGCAAAAGTTAACTTACCTATCACAGCAGGCCAGGTCACATCATCTGACCAATGGGATTATTTTATGCAAACCAAATGCTAGCCATTTCACTTAACAAGCAAGGCTGAAACACACAAGATCATCACATTCACAAACTCACTCCCTCAAGCAAAACCCTTCGAATCTCTCCACATAACTCACAAACACAAAAACCAATTCCACTGATCAACTCACCTTGCTTCACTGAGCCAAAACCAGCAAGACCTAAGCCTGAACCAAGCAAGGACTGAGCTTCCCCATTTTTCACCTCCAAAGCAAAAACTTTCGAATCTCATTCCACAGCTCACAAACACCTGAACAAACTTCATAAACCTTCTCCATTCATCATCCTGGTCATGAAGAACCCTTCACCTTTGCCTGAAACAGCCTGAATCACCAACACCATTTTCACCTGAGTTTGAGTAGAAGCTGTTCAAACTCCTCAACCAGCCAACATAAACTTCGTTTAAGCATCCAAACATCACCAAGGGGTCACAAGGAGTGGTTTTCATCAAAAGAAGCAGCCAGAAAGCATCTGAATCGAAAGCTCCATCTCAGGTAGCTTCATGAACTTTTTTTCCAGAACTCTATTTTCTTGTTAAAATCTTGTTTGGTATGTTGCACTGATCATTGGGATCTATTTACTTTTGAAAATGAGCAAGGAATGAGTATGTTATGGTGTTCTGAAAGTTTGACCTAGAAATTTCTTTGCTTCGATTCTTGTTTGTGTTTGAGTTTAAACATGATTTGGTGCTGGATTCGTGCTTAGGATAGTAAGTAGATGATTTCTGGAGAGTTAGAGCTCCTAAAATGGCCTGGAGAGAGAGATTGATTTTTGGGGTGAACGGGGAAGATGACCGGAACACAGTTCCGGTCACCTGAGGGTGTTTAACGGTGGGATTAGGGTTTTAATCATTAATTAGCCAGTTTGAATGTGGTCCGTTCATTTGCGCGCGTGGTCAGCTCCCGCCCTTGCCAGTTTGAATCTCACACGTTGGATCTGATTACTTTTACTTTTCAGTTAAAAATTCATTTAATTTTCATTTTATTCCATTTGTTTTCCATAATTTATTTAAAATAGCAAAATGTTTTAAAAATTATGAAACTTTTTGTCAAGAGTTTCATTAATTTTTAAAACACAAAAATATTTTTATTTTCATTTTTTGCATTAAAAAAGTATTTTTAATTATTTAAAAGTTTATTTTTAATTGATTAATGAAAATTAATTTATTAAAAATACTTTTAGGTATTTAAAAATCACCCAAAAATTCATGAAATGTTTTAAGACATTTAGAAACATTGTCCAACCTTCAAACCAAAATTATTTTTTGATCTTGATGCATTTTAAGAATTTCTCATTGAATTAAAATCATTTTTATGCATTATTTTGATCCAAACTTCAAAAAATCATTTCTGCCTAATCATGAAGAGTTGGACCTTGGTTCTTTTTGCATTGCATTGTGTTTAGCATGTAGTTTGTGAGATTAAATGGCCATGATTTGATATTTCATTTTCCATTTGTTTGGTAATTTTCTTGTTTAGGAACCCTAAAACCCTAGAAATCTTAAGAAAACCATAACTTGAATTAGGTTAAGAGTTGAAACCTCTCCTTTGGGCATTGGGTTAGTATAGGATTAGGGGTCCTTTGAGTGCATTTTCAATTTTTTATAATGTTGTTTGCTTCTGATTTTGGTATTGGTTTGTTGCATTGTTCATAAACCCTAATTTGGGTTCCCATATGCATCCATCTTGTATTCTCTTGCATAACATGACTTGCCATGACATTTAAAGCATCCATTTGATTCATTTGACATCATAAGACATATTGAAAGCGTGTTTGATCATTGCTTCATGTATTTGCCATGTTGTATGCCATATGCACTTCATAACTTTTCATGTATGTTCATGCTTCTTAACTTGCTCCCTTTGCATCCATGAGATTGTATGATCATCCCCGTGTGTTGTCTCATGTTTGTAGCATCCCATAGCATCATTAACATCACATATGTGCTTCTGGTTTTGGTTTGCATCATGTCATTCCATCCCATTTTTTGCATTGCATTGCATTTCTTTCCTAACTTTTCAGGTGGTAAGTGATTTTGAGAAGTGAATTTGCCTTCACTTCTCATAACTTTTCTTTTCGTCTCTCCTGCATCCATGCTGCATTTTATTTTGTGTTTGAGATTGAGCTTGCTCATCCTTCTCCTCCTTACTTTCTTTCCTCAAGTGACTTGACTTCTTGAATGAAGCAAGTTACTTTGCTTCTCTCTGCTCCTTTCATCTGCTTCCTGGTGGTTCCTCTGAAGATTTCTCTTGTAAACCTCACAAACCTTAGGAACAACCAAGCATGACAATGATTAGGGTTTTGATTAGTTCCCCTTTTAGATTTTACATTTGTGTCTCATTGAGTCTTCTCTTCTCACCTCATAATCAGGGACTAAACCCTAAAGGCTTTAAGGCTTTGTGATTAAGCTTATGCCTGCATCCTTCTATTAGGATGGAGTGTATAACTTTAATCCTAAGTGTTAAACCCTTAATGTGTTTAACTCCTTTAATCAATCCACTTAATAATCATCAAGACATCAAAGCTTGTAACTTGGGCCTTGCATTAAGGTTCTAATTCTTCCTTAAATGGTTAAGAAGGACTAACCCTAGTGTTAATGGACAAGTCCCCCTCAAGTTGTCTTACAAACCCTAAAAATCACTTCATCATCTTATCATTAATTAAAATCCACTTAATAAAGGCTTTGTTTTGTCATGAGCTTAATCCCTAATCATGGATTAAGTTGAGGAGCCTTCCTCAGCTTAAACATTCTCATCTATTATCCTTCTATTAGGATGGTGTAATGAGTCTGTTTAATCCCTGATTATGGCTTAATCTCATTACTCAACACTAAACAAAAACACCCAAAAACATCTAAATAATCACAAGTAGGTTAATGATCTTAACCCTACATCAAAGGTGATTAAGTGTGAGAATCTGACTTCACACTTAAGATACTCTCATTACCCCTAATCAGAGGGAAGATGTGATGAGTTCACTAACCCATTGGTTTAGGCTTAAGCTCATTAACTTATGACAAACATTCACAAGCAATAAAAGACTGAAAATACAAAAACAAACAATAATCGTCTCCTTCGGGATTCTTTTCTCATCTCATTCACTCATAAGCGAGAACTTGCTTCTTCCGTCTAATGCAAGACAGTTAGCATCTGTGCCAGACAGATCATACACTTGAGCATAGGCAAACAAGCAGTTCACAAGTCAATTCATCTTTCAGTCTCTTTGGGTCGAACTACGGTGTTCTGACTTCCTCATTTCACGAGAGGATACGTAGGCATAACTTAACAGTTATCGAACAAAAGTCTCTGTACATCCCCCCTCTTCCAGCTTTATTCTTTTAACCTTATGATCTTGAGCTTTATACTCCAGTTCTTACACTGACACTTTCATACTTCATATCACTTATACACTATACACTGACACCTGTACATCCTTTCCCAGCTCTTTTATACACAAATTGCACTGACACTACCCCTTTAAAACACAAATCTTTTAAGCGTGGATCCCGTCGAGTACGACGGACAATCTGGGTGCTAATACCTTCCCAGGTTGTAACCAACCCCCTTTCTCAGTCTCTCTGGTTCGCAACCGTCTTATTCGTATCTTTCTAGGTTTATGCAGCATTACCTTTCCTCCGGGATAAAAATGCCTAGCTGGCGACTCTTTCTTTTCCTGTGAGTTCACTGTTGTGTGTTCTCACACCCTCCTCTCGCCGACCGTTCGCGTCTGTACGTCATTTGAGCCCAGTCTCATCTTTTGGGAGCGACAGCTTGGCGACTCTGCTGGGGACCCTTATACTGTAACCAGGGCTTCTGGTTCTTTTTGTGGGTTCCTCCTAGCGTTTGTTTGATTTGTGTTTACTGGGGTGTTATGTGCTTATTTGTGTTTGTATATTTGTATTTATTTTTGCTTTATGTACAGTTGTTTTATTGGTTTCCTTACAGCTTTACATATTATCATATTGTCATACTGTGCTGCTGGCTGGATCTGTTTGTTTGCTTTGGTGGGTGGGTGTTCCATTGAGAGTTAAGGTCCTATACCTGGGATCTGAGTGACATCTAGGCTAGAGTGAATCATATTCTTTCCCATTCCATCTCGGTCTGGTGCGGGAATTTGAAACACGGTTCAGATATGGGTTTCTTCTTGAGAACTCTGTGTTGTAGATTTCCTGCAATGCTAGGGCTATCTAGGAAGCCTGCTAAGTCTGGATGACCTTTTAGTATCGACCTTAAGAAACTGAGGAGAACTAGAGGAGGAACTTTTATGGTTATTGTAAACACTGTACCTCCGGGTTAGAAGTGTTTACACTTCTCATAACTGATCCAAGTCTGAGGATCCTTGTTTTAGAACACCACCTGTGAGGGGGTTGGGCTGTTTACAGGTTTGCAGGTACCTTGACCTCAGAACACCCTGTTACTTTGATTTGATTAAGAATACTCCATGTTGGGACAGTTCTTGTGATTCTAAACCCTGGACATGTGGCTCTTTATTTGAGCCCCCCACCTTGGTTACTGGACTTATAGACCTCCATCTGGATTTCTTACACACATGGACTTATATCAGAGCACTTGATCAGATCCAGCTCAGTCACAAACCCTTGCATATCATTTGCATACATAATCATTGCATCATATTGACATTTGCTTATTTGTGTTTCAGGGTATCCATCTTCATTTGGTTTTGGTTTTGACCCCATCTTCAGTATTGACCTATCTTCATCAGCACCTGCTTCAGCTATCAGCTATCTACTTCAGTCACCCACACCAGCCAATCAGTGGCCCATTCTTCAGTATCATCATCAGCACTTGTCTCTACTCAGTCTCAACATCATGGCACCTAAAAAGAGCAACATCACCTACCACTTCTTCCAGCCAGAGTTAGCTGACATCAGGAGGATTCAGACCCTGATCACTCCAGACCATATACCACTGTTCAGGGAACACCATGGAGATATACTTGATATGGTTATGGATTTGGACCCCTCACAGAGAAGCCTGATCCACACTTGCCTTCAGTTTTATGATCCCCCACTGAGATGTTTCACTTTTCAGGACTTTCAGTTGGGCCCCTTATTGGAAGAATACTCATCATTAGTTGGTATACCTATCAGGGGTGGAGTCCCTTTCAACCCTGAGATGGTCTTTCCTGGTAATGAGGAGGTAGCAAAGGCATTGCATCTGGAACCAGTCCTGATGGGGCAGCATATGACTTCCAAGGCTGGAATCCCTGGCCTGCATCTGGATTTCTTGATCTCTCAAGCTACCCTGAAAGCTTCTTCAGGAGAGTGGAAAGCAGTCTGTGCTTTATTGGCCTTGAGCATATATGGGATCATATTATTTGCAGATGACCCTCGATTCATTAGTAAGAATGCAATTCATCTTTTCATCCTGAAGAACCCAGTGCCAACTTTATTGGGGGATCTCTACTATTCAGTGCATCAGAGGAATGAAAAGCAGAGGGGAAGATTAGTAAGATGCTGTGCTCCTTTGTTCCATACTTGGCTTCTCAGGCATTTGCCCAGGACAGATGCATTTTTGAACCCTCATCAACAGAAAAACTGGGCTGGAAGACTTACTACCTTAACTTCAGCTGATATCAGGTGGAGCACCCAAAGCACAAAAGGCAGGGATATCATCACCAGCTGTGGGCATTTTCCCAATGTACCCCTGATAGGAGTTAAGGGTAGTATTAATTACAACCCTCTGCTGTTCAAAAGACAACTGGGCTATGCACTGGTCCACACTCCTAAGGCACAGGACTTGGTTGAGACTCTTTATTGTGAGAACAAGCTTAATCTGGCTATTGTTAGGAAGGCAGCCTGGGCCTGGGACAATGTGCAGACTAAAGGGGTAACCATCCTGGGGAAGTGTAACAATGTGGCATCAGCACAATACTATGATTGGTCCCATGCCAGGGCTCAATTCTCTGGGATGCCCTTTACTATAGAAGATATGCCCGGGCCTTCCACAACACCACCTCCAGCAACTGTCAGCTTAGTGGAGTTTGAGAAGTTGAAAGAGAGAAATGAGAAGCTGACTCAAGCTCTGCAGAAGACCCTCTAGGAGAGGAATGATGGTAGGTTGGATATTGAGAGGTTAGAAAAGTTGAAGGTGGAGCACTTGGCTTGAATTGAGAAGTCTGAGGATTACATTAAGAAATCTAGGGCTGGAGAACAAATCCTGAATAATGCTTGCAAGGAAGCTCAGTTCCAGAAAACCAGAACAGACTTGTATCTGAAGGAGAGTCAGGCTAGGTGGGTCAGGATCACCGAGGCTCGTACTCTGGAGGACAAGAGGGTCCAAGACAAGATAGAGCAGATGGTAGCTAGTGCAAAAGAGCAGCAGGAAGCCCTGGCAGCAGCCCAGAGGGAGATATTAGGGCTAAAGATCAGAGCTGGAGTGAAGAGGTCAAAGGACCAAAGTCAACACAAAAAGCTAACTGCAGCTGTTACTACCCGAAACCTCCTTATCAGGAATCTCACGGAGCGCCCGGATGATCCTGTGACCGAGGCACTTCTCAAGGAAGTTCGGGAGGATGAGTTTGGTCTTGGTGTTTGACCATTTGCTTGTTGTTGTTTTCATTCCATGTACTTTTATTTTCTTGTAATGTATTTTGACCCCTCAGAGGGCTTGTATTTGTAAAACAAACTATGTACTATTGGCCTTTTGTAATATATGTATTAGTTTGTTCCACCCGAGTTTACTTCAAAAGCAACATCAACAGCATCTTCAAGGGTCTGGAAGGGTCAAAACTGAATGCCAAGTCGGATACCTTGAAAACAAATAAGCATACTGCATTGCATGCTAACCCTTTGTTTGTTTTGTAGGAGTTTGTTTTATTGTTGCTAACTCTGTTGTGATGTTCAGGAACTATTGCTCGGCGCCGGGTATTTCCCCTCAACCGACCACACAGATACCCCACCCGTAACAACCTTCCGGGCATACAGATGGATCAGATGCAGCAGGACCTTACAGAGGTCAGGAACCAAATGACCAACGAGAGGTTGGAAATGAGGAACCAAATGACACAGTTTATGGAGGTAATGAACAACATGGCTCAAAGCCAGGAGAGGCTCAGAGCACTGGTGGAAGGGAGAAATCAGGAAGATCATCAGCCAGGGACTGCTGGGACTAGCAACAATGAAAGAGTCCAACCTCATGTCAATCCCCCAGTCTTTGGACCCCACCTCCATCCAGAGGCCAACATCCCTGTCAATATACAAGGGACTGCCACAGCAGGGAGGGTACTGCAAGAAGACCCCCAGGAAGACCAGTTCACAGTAATGGGAGCCAGGGAGGAGGCCTATGACAGAAGGCTGGATGAGATAGCTGAGAAATTAAGATCCTTAGAGTCTCAAAACTCTTTGGGTTTTGATGTTATGGATATGGGCTTGGTAGACGGGGTCAGGATTCCCCACAAGTTTAAACCACCATGCTTTGAGAAGTATAATGGGACTTCCTGTCCCCGGACCCATCTGCAATCTTTTCTCGGGAGGCTAAAGGCCTATACCATGGACGAGAAGCTATGGATGTTCTATTTTGAGGCTAGATTGACTGGAGCTTCGAGGGAATGGTATTCCCATCTGACAAGAGCAACTATTAGATGCTGGAAGGACCTGGCAGAGGCCTTCATCAGACAGTATCAGTATAATCTGGATATGGCACCCAACAGGACCCTCCTAATGGGAATGTCACAGTCATCTAGAGAGAGCTTCCGAGAGTATGCTCAAAGATGGAGACAGCTTGCTGCCGCTGTCCAGCCACCTATGTCAGAAAGGGAGATGGCTGATATGTTCATGAACACCCTTCAGGGGACTTACATTGATAGGCTAGCTGCCTTCTCATCTACCAGCTTTGCAGATGTAGTCATAGCCGGAGAGAGAATTGAAAGCCTATTGAAGATGGGTAAGATCTCAGACAACGGTGCAAGCTCATCCAGTAATGGAAGAAAGCCTTTCGCGGGCCCAAGAAGGACTGGTGAGACCAATGCCATCCACACCAACAGGGGCAGGCCCCAATATGTTCATAGATCTGTGGCGGCAGTCACCATTCCCGCTCCAGCTCATCCACAACCAGCATATCAACCTCCGCAGCAAAACTATCAGCAACAGCCTCAGTACCATCAACAAGCTCAGTATCCTCCGAGAAATTACAACAACAGCAACACCAACAACAATAACCAGCAAAGGCCATTCCAGCAGAGGCCATCTCAAGCCAACAGGGTGATCGATCCGATCCCTATGCCATATGCTACATTGCTGCCACAACTCCTGAAACTCAACCTAGTTGAGCTAAGGACATTGGCACCTCCAGATCCCAACAGTCTACCCAGGAATTATGACTCTAACGCCAGATGTGCTTTTCATTCAAATGCACCTGGCCACAGTACAGAAAAGTGCAGAGCCTTGCACATGAAGGTACAAGACCTGGTAGACTCTAAGGCCCTGAATTTCGCACCACCACCCAATGTCAATAAGAACCCTATGCCAAACCACGGGGGTCCCAGAATCAATGCAATTGAAGAAGACAAGCCGTCTTATTTAATAACCAGTGTGGGTCAGATTCGGACACCGTTGGTAGAAATCAAGGCTCAACTCCTCGAATGTCAAATGTTCCCGGGGTGTGAGTTAGGGTGTGCTTACTGCAATATTTCAGTAAATGGGTGCGATAACTTGAGGAATGGCATAGATAGTCTTATTCAGAGTGGCCAGCTTCAAATTACCACATCATTTCCAACAAATCCAGCAATCTCATCAGCAGCAATTCCTGTATCTCCTACAACTGCAGCAACCATTGTTCCTGACAATTCTTCGGCTTCATCAACAAGCACTTCATCTGTCATTTCAACTGACCAGATATCGGCAAATGTTCCTTCTACAACTTCAGCATCACTCCATTTTGAATCTCCTACAACAACAACGTCCGTTCTTCCAACAATATCTCCTACAACATCAGCAACAAATCTTGAAGATGTCTCAACTGTCACAATATTTTATGATCCTGAAAACAACTCTGCCTACAACTCAGAAAATGCTGCTCCCATCAGAGCACCAGTCACAATTTATTATGATCCACAAACTATCACCGTCCCTTCTGCAGCTGTCATCAGCCCAGTCACTGTCACGGTGCCTGGACCAGTACCTTATGAAAGCAATAGGGACATCCCTTGGCACTACGGCTCTGACGTATACTGCGAAGGAAAGAAAATCACCCTTGAACCATCAACACCTGCACCACAGATAGACAATGTGGGAGGAGGCGGAGGCTTCACTCGAAGCGGACGTCTCTTTGCTCCACAAATTCAAAGACCCACTGCCGAAGCAGAAGCTGCTGCCAAGGCAAAAGGAAAGAGCCCGGTGCAGGAAGATCAAGCTGTTAAGGAAGCTTTGAAAACACCATTCTATCAAGAAGTTGATGAGTTCATGAGAATCATCAAAAAGAGTGATTACAAAGTAGTGGATCAGCTTCACCAGACGCCATCCAAGATCTCTATCCTATCATTGCTTATGTGTTCCGAAGCCCATCGGAATGCACTACTCAAAGTCTTGCACGCAGCTTACGTGCCTGAAGAGATCACTGTCAATCAGTTGGAAACCGTGGTTGGAAATGTTACTTCTAGCAATGTGCTAGGGTTCACCAATACTGACTTGACAACGGAAGGCCGCAACCATAACAAGGCCTTGCACATCACCATGGAATGTAAAGGTGCAGTCCTTTCCCATGTGCTGGTAGACACAGGATAATCCCTTAATGTCTTACCGAAAAAGGCCCTGGTGAAGCTAGAGTATGAAGGATTGGCATTGCGTCCCAGTAACCTGGTAGTAAGAGCCTTTGATGGTTCTAAGAGATCGGTTTTGGGGGAAATTGAGCTGCCTGTGACGATTGGCCCACAAACCTTTACAACGATCTTCTATGTGATGGACATTCATCCTGCCTACAGTTGTTTGTTGGGTAGACCATGGATTCATGCCGCTGGCGCAGTAACGTCTACCCTTCACCAGAAGTTAAAATTTGAGTGGGAAGGCCAAGTCGTTACTATCTGTGGGTAGGAGGATATATTTGTTAGCCATCTGGCTACTTATAAGTATATTGAGATGGATGGGGAGATCCATGAAACAATGAGCCAAGGGTTTGAGGCCCTGAATGTTAATGAAGCATCTGCTGTATCGGGGATCTCCATGTCATCTTATCAACAAGCCCGGAAGGTTGTTGAAGAAGGAACTGCCCAAGGCTGGGGCAAGGTTTTATCTGTGGAGGAGAAGAAAGACAAATTTGGGTTGGGTTACAGACCAACTCAACAAAATCAAGCAGAGGCTGCTGAGAAGCCCGGTTTTGTCAGTGGGGGGATGCTCACCCCTGATGCTATCAACAATTTGGAAGACGAGCTGGAAGAAGAACGCAACCTGGAAAGCTGGATTCGTCCAAAGATCCCGGGGAGCGGTATCTCAAACTGGTCTTCCTAGGAAATTATAAGAGTTACTCATGGAGAGTAATTATTATTTCCTGTATTTTTATAGCATGCATCAAAGTCTTGCATCTTGCCCAAGATGACAAGACTCATTTTGTAATCGGGCCATCTGTACTTTTTTGTGCAACAAGATTAATCAATGAAATATCAGACATCTTTTTGCAAATGAGTCTTTTTCCTTTTCGTTCACTGTTTTTCCATTTTTCTTTTTGTACAAAAAAATAAATGGCGATGTTTTCAAAATGACAACTTTACTTCACTTTTCTAAAACAAGATTAAAATCAAATCACTAAAATGAACAAACTGAACCCTTGCAGAAAGTTCCTTCCGGACAGCACCGACAACAGCACGGCTATGACTTCGTATGACTTTGACAATCCGATCAATCAAGCCGATGAAGGGGTTGAAGAAGAATATGAGCTTCCTGGAGAGCTAGCCAGGTTATTGAGGCAAGAGGAGAAGTTTATCACTCCTCATCAGGAGGAGGTCGAAACGATTAATCTTGGTACAGATGAAGACGTGAAAGAGGTTAAAATCGGGGCCTGCCTGCAAGACTCAGTGAAGAGACAACTGATTGACCTGCTTCAAGAATATGTGGATGTGTTTGCTTGGTCTTATCAAGATATGCCAGGGTTGGACACCGACATTGTTGTGCACAAGCTACCTTTGAGAGAAGAATGCCCACCGGTTAAACAGAAACTGCGCCGCACTCGCCCAGACATGGCAATGAAAATCAAGGAAGAGGTACAAAAGCAATGGGACGCCGGGTTCCTTGCTGTAACTAGCTATCCTCCGTGGGTTGCTAACATAGTACCTGTGCCTAAGAAAGATGGTAAGGTAAGGATGTGTGTTGACTACCGGGATCTGAACAGAGACAGCCCGAAAGACGATTTCCCGTTACCTCACATTGATGTATTGGTTGATAACACGGCTCAGTTCTCGGTATTCTCTTTCATGGATGGATTTTCAGGATACAACCAGATCAAAATGTCCCCTGAAGACATGGAGAAGACAACCTTCATCACACCTTGGGGCACGTTCTGTTACAAAGTGATGCCATTCGGATTGAAGAATGCTGGTGCAACATATCAATGGGCTATGGTAACATTATTCCACGATATGATCCATAAGGAGATCGAGTGTTATGTGGATGACATGATTGCCAAGTCCCTCACAGAAGAAGACCACCTGGTAAACTTGCTGAAACTATTCAAGCGTCTGAGGAAGTACCAATTGAAGCTGAACCCCAACAAATGCACATTCGGGGTGCGATCCGGTAAGCTGCTGGGCTTTATTGTAAGCGAGAATGGGATTGAAGTTGACCCTGATAAAATCAAAGCTATTCAAGAGATGCCTGCACCGAAGTCTGAAAAAGAAGTTCGAGGGTTCTTAGGTCGATTGAACTACATTTCACGGTTCATATCTCACCTTACAGCAACCTGTGAACCCTTTTTCAAGCTGTTAAGAAAAGAACAGACGGTCAGGTGGAACGAAGACTGCCAGAAGGCTTTTGACAAGATCAAAGAGTATTTGCAAGAACCTCCAATCCTTATGCCTCCAGTTGAAGGAATACCTCTAATAATGTACTTGACAGTATTAGAAGAGTCGATGGGGTGCGTGTTGGGCCAGCATGACGAGTCTGGTCGAAAAGAGTATGCAATTTACTACCTAAGCAAAAAGTTTACCGACTGTGAACAACGTTATTCACTGCTCGAGAAAACTTGTTGTGCTTTAGCGTGGGCTGCTCGCCGACTGAGACAGTATATGCTGACCCACACTACTTTATTGATCTCCAAAATGGACCCAGTTAAGTACATTTTCGAGAAGCCAGCTCTTACCGGACAGGTTGCAAGATGGCAAATGATTCTCACAGAATATGACATCCAGTACACCTCTCAGAAAGCCATCAAAGGCAGTGTACTATCTGAATATCTTGGTAAGCAACCTATTGATGACTACCAGCCTATGAGATTTGACTTCCCTGATGAAGACATCATGTTCATTAAAACAAAAGATCGTGAAGAGCCTGTTCACACTGAAGGGCCTGACCCGGAAGAAGAATGGACTATGATGTTTGACGGGGCTGTTAACATGAACGGTCGTGGTGTTGGTGATGTACTCATTACACCCAAAGGAGTTCACATGCCTTTCTCGGCAAAACTCACTTTCAACTGCACTAACGACGAAGCTGAATACGAAGCTTGCATTATGGGTCTTGAGGAAGCCATTGACCTCAGGATCAAGACGTTGACCGTATTCGGAGATTCAGCTCTGGTAGTTAACCAAACCAACGGAAAATGGTACACCCACCAGGATCATCTGATACCTTACAGGGATTATACAAGAAGGTTATTGACTTTCTTCACAACAGTCAAGCTTGAGTATATCCCTCGGGACGAGAATCAGTTTGCAGATGCTCTTGCTACCATTTCATCCATAGTCAAAGTTCAAGCTGCCAACTTTGTACCTCAGATTTCAGTGTCCAGACTTGATAGACCAGCCTATGTGTTCACAGCAGAAGTTGTCAAAGATGATAAGCCTTAGTTTCATGACATTAAGTGCTTCTTGGAGGATCAAACATACCCATCTGGGGCATCTTCCAATGATAAGAAGACTTTGAGAAGGCTTGCTGGTAGTTTCTTTCTGAACACTGATGGGTCTTTATACAAAAGGAACTTTGATATGGTACTCCTCAGATGTGTTGATAAGACAGAAGCAGACTTGTTGATGCACGAGGTGCACGAAGGATCCTTTGGTACCCATGCTGGAGGACATGCCATGGCTAAGAAATTGCTAAGATCAGGGTATTACTGGATCACAATGGATGCAGACTGTTGTTCCTACGCCAGAAAATGCCACAAGTGCCAGATCTACGCAGATAAGGTGCATGTGCCTCCCAATCCTCTGAACATCATGTCTTCACCATGGCCCTTTGCCATGTGGGGCATTGATATGATTGGAAAGATTGAACCGACTGCTTCAAATGGCCACAGATTCATCCTGGTCGCCATTGATTATTTTACCAAGTGGGTCGAAGCAGCTTCATATGCCAATGTTACAAGGCAAGTGGTAGCCAGATTTCTGAAGAGAGATATCATCTGTCGATATGGAGTTCCCGAGCGAATCATTACTGATAATGGTTCCAACTTGAACAACAAAATGATGGCAGAGCTGTGCCGGGACTTCAAGATCCAACATCAGAATTCTTCTCCTTACAGGCCAAAGATGAATGGCGCTGTTGAGGCAGCAAATAAAAATATCAAGATTGTGCAGAAGATGGTAGTCACTTACAAAGACTGGCATGAAATGCTTCCGTTTGCCTTGCATGGGTACCGCACGTCAATCAGAACATCCACTAGGGCAACACCGTATCAGCTTGTGTATGGTATGGAAGCAGTCCTACCGGTTGAAGTGGAATTACCCTCTCTACGGGTATTGATGGATGTTAAGCTGAACGAAGCAGAATGGGTTTGGTCCCGATACGAACAACTGAGTCTGATCGAAGAGAAAAGGTTGGCTGCAATCTGTCATGGGCAGTTGTATCAGAAAAGAATGAAGAGAGCCTTCGATCAGAAAGTCAGGCACCGAGAGTACCAAGTGGGAGATCTTGTGCTGAAAAGGATCCTCCCTCCTCATACAGACCACAGGGGCAAATGGACTCCAAATTATGAAGGGCCATTCGTGGTAAAGAAAGTTTTCTCTGGTGGAGCACTGATGCTCAGCACCATGGATGGTGAAGATTTCCCGTCCCCTGTGAATTCAGATGCAGTTAAAAAATACTTCGCATAAAATGACCCGCTGGACATAAAAACAGAATGTAAGTCCAGGCAGAAATAGGGCATCCCGGCGAGTCAAAAAACAAAATAAAAGACTCGGGCAAAAATAAGGGAAAATAAAAAAAAATGTACACCCGCTGAGTTGAAAAGCCACAATTGGACAACTCAGGCAAAAATGGGTATCCCGATGGATTGAAAACCCGAAAGGGCGATCCATGCAAAATAAGGGAATAAGCGAACAACTGCATTCTGAATTCGCCTGTATCGCCTACAACTTGGTAAGTTTCGAAAGGATCAAGCCTCAATCGGAATCAACCTTCTTCGGAAAGCAAGACGAGAAGAACGTCAAAAGTCATACGAGTCATAGCGAAGGAAGAAGCCCCTTTGAAAGCGTCATCAACATCGCCAGCACTTTGTTTCTCAATTTGTAATAGTCTCTTCATTTTAGGAGATTTGTTCCCTTGACTGTATCTTGCCAATTCAGGGCACATGAATTAATAAAATCAGATTTTTCAGTCATGTCTCGTCTCATACATTTTTATTTGCAAAGAATGTCTGATGACTCTAAAAAAATAATTGCATGAGTACAGATGTTTTTCTCTAAAAAAATAAAAACACGTGCTTACAGGGAATATACTTACTCTCAGAAGTGTATAACTCCTATGACGGAATCCGGTAAGGGATACCTCGGGAATACTTGTGCGTTTCTCTGTCTTTTCAGGATTGCAGGTATCGAGGCACAGCTTGGGGCATGAAAGCTTCACCCCAGCAAGCTGACAAATAAATACTCGCTCAGTCTTAGCACCCAGGTGTTTTCTCCCCAGCTGAGTTGCCAACAACTTTCCCCAGCTAGTTTGCCACTTGTCACTCCTCCCAGTCGAGATGTCAAGCTTTCTTCCTCAACAAAGTACAAAGTCAGGGAATCATCTCCCCACAGAATCCTCAGCCTCTATTCAGAAGAGCGGCGTAGGAAGGGGTCACAACAGAGTACGGAAAGCTTCTACAAACCCCAGCTGGGTCCCTCATTACAAGGATATGTCCACCGGTGACCTACATCCCCTAAGCAGAATCATCTCATCAGATCTACCAATGATCTCATCCCCAGCTGGGATATTCACTTCAGGCAGATCGACCATAGATCTTCGCGGCAGTGGGATCCAAATCCCGGTTTGGTATATTTGCATAATCATAGCATTCGCATCATATTCACCCACAAAGCGTAGCATTCCGTCTAATACGGAGCATTACGGCAAAAATCAAATACATAGCATAATCATAAGTCATGTTGTGAATCGAACACTTGTGAATAATGACAATCCGTCAATATATAGAATACTTTCCCCAAAATCCCCACCAGAGTCCCCAGCAAAAGCAGTTGCCTCACAAATCACAAACACCAGTATATATACTCCTTTTGACACCCGTCCGTGTCATCGCTCCCCTAGTAAGTCGCCTGGATACCCTTTACAAACGAGACCACCCGTATTACAGATACTTCCTGACACTCGTCCGTGTCAAACCACCAGCAGAAAGCCAAAGACATCATCTTTGCACTCACCTACTTGTATATACATTGTCTTGACGCCCGTCTGTGTCATATCCCCAGCGCAGTCGCCTACACTTTTACAACCTATATACTTGTTTATACTATACTCTTCTCCTTTTGACACTCGTCCGTGTCACCCTCCCCAGCAGATAAACATTCATCTATACACCACTCATACTACTCATGTTACACTTATACAGATACTCGTCCGTATCTTGTATATACTATTCATATCCCCACAGATTCGGCATTGGTCCATGTTCTTTGTTAACCAGTTGGTACTCGTCCGTATCATCATCTCAGAATATGCGTCAAGTGTTTGTTTCTACATGATACTCGTCCGTATCATAGTCTTAAGGATGCTCGTCCGCATCTTTAATCCATACACCGTGTCAAACACTTATGTCTTCTTGAATATAGATACTCATCTGTGTCTACTATTCCCCAGAAGAATCCCCTCAGATCCAACACTCGTCCGTGTTCTCTGTTAACCCGTTGATACCCATCCGTATCATCATCTCTGAACACGTGTCAGTTTGTTTCTACCCGATACTCGTCCGTATCGTAGTCTTAGGGATGCTCGTCCGCATCTTTAATCTATACACAAGCATACCAAACACTTATACCTTTTGTTTCTTGGATGTAAACGCTCGTCCGTGTTTACTATTCCCCAGTAGATTGCCAACAAAACAAATTTTCCTTCTTATCTGACACTCGTCCTGTGTCATGATAAACCCTGAGAGCAGCCGTACCCTGCTAGGTGGTCGTCCTCCACCTCTTGATGGTCGTCCTCCATCATGCTCATCCGATGGCCGTCCCCATCGTTGATATTTAGCAGCCGTTCCCTGCTAGGTGGTCGTCCTCCACCTTTTGATGATCGTCCTTCATCACTTTATCCAATGGCCGTCCCCATTGTTGATTTTGGTTATCTGGCGTTCGTCCTACGTCATGATAAACCTTGAGAGCAGCCGTCCCCTGCTAGGTGGTCGTCCTCCACCTCTTGATGGCCGTCCTCCATCATGCTCGTCCGATGGCCGTCCCCATCGTTGACCTTTTATCCGACATTCGTCCTATGTCGCCATATTTTCGGCAGCCGTACCCTGCCAGGTGATCGTCCTTCACCTTTGATGACCGTCCCTCATCTTAGCCCTTACAGAGCAGCCGTCCCCTGCTAGGTGATCGTCCTTCACCTTTGATGACCGTACCTCATCATCTGTTTATTCCATTTATTCTTTAACCCGATGGCCGTCCCCGTCGTGGTCCCTTTTCTTTTTTAGCCCGATGGCCGTCCCCATCATCGGTTACTTTGCTTTATGAACCTGATGGCCGTCCCCGTCATGTTTCATTCGATCCCCAGAGAATCTTGCAGCTTTACTTGATGGCCGTCCCCATCATAGTATCTTATTTTTCCCAGCTAGTCGGTCGTCCCCGTCTTTGCTTTATCTTTTATCCCCAGCATGTCGGCCGTCCCCGTCGTCGCTTTATTTCATAACGCTTTCCCCAGCATGTCGACCGTCCCCGTCATTGCTCTTTACCCAGCAGTCGTCCTCTGCTCGACGGTCGTCCTCCGTTGCCTACACTTTACAATATACTTTATTTTTCCTTTACAATCTAAATCCCTTTTCTTCTTCATTCTGTGAGTGCAAATTTTGGATTGTCTTTGGTATTCAACCACAAGTTATCTTGTTTGCCTGTTAAGCCTTTGCTTACAACCTGCACAGCTAACTCATGTTTGAATAGGGGCAGCTGTAAACACCCCAAATTTTCCCTCACCCATTCACACCATGGCTTGTGATCATTTCATATGCATAAACACAATCATAACATCTCATACCACATTTTTTGATTCACTGCATAGATTCTAAGTCATCTGCATCTAGGGTTTATGATCTGAGCAATCCAGGAACTTCTTGAGCCACTTCAAATGCCATCAATCACTTCAAAGGGATCCATGTGTGTTCTTATATCATATTACACCCCCTCAAAGTCAAAAATGCCAAGGAATCACAAGAACTGGAATTAGTATGGAAGCAGAGCCAAGTTTGACTGCACAGTTGACCTAAAATTAGGGTTTTGGTTTCAGAGGCCATAACTCCAAATTTTTTGGTCATTCTTGTTTCTATTGGTCTCTATATGGTATAGGGAGTATGCATGTCAATTTTCATGAAGAAATCCCATGGGGAAGTCATCTGATTAAGAGTTGACTTTCTGGACAAGTCAGTGCAAAATCAGGGCATCTGAGGCCCCCAATGACCCAACCAAGGGGTGATCTTCATCATTTTGAGTGTATATGATCTTTATTTGATCATGGAAGAGGTTTGAAGTTCACAAAATTCAAGAATTACATGTTTTTGCAAAGTTGACTTTTTAGGGCATGGTTGACTTTTCATGAAATGTCATTTTATGTCACTTTTTCAACCCTTGCTTTTTGATCCAAAAATGCTTCAAATGGAAAAACTTTGGTCATGAAAGTTGTAGATTAGATCTTTCCCTTTTCAAAAAGTACAAGAACATGACCTAATTCATTTTGGATCAAAAGTTATGGTGTGTCAAAGTTGGCAAAAATCACTAATTTTCAAGACATGCCTCAAATGAGAAACTTGCAAAAAACTTTGTACCAAGGCATTTGTAACTTCTAATTCATGTCTAACCAATATGCAAGCATCATACAAGTCCTAAAGTTCAGATTGGACCAAGATTTCCTCATTTTTTATGGCTTGTGGGACAAGAAAGTTTCATGTGAACTAAAAATGATCAAGTTGCAAAATCATCATCACACTTCCACCCACTTGTTGCCTTGGCTGCTGAACCATTCTAGCATCTCTCACACACCATGCTGCGCCAGCCCATGTACTTGTACTAGCTGTAAACACCCCAAATTTGCCCTCACTCATTTCACCATGGCTTGTGATCATTCTCCATATGCATAAACACAATCATATCACCTCATATTACACTCTTGATTCACTGCATAGATTCTAAGTCATCTGCACCTAGGGATTGTGATCTGAGCAAGCCAAAAGCTTTTTGAGCCATTCCAAAGGCCACCAATCATCTCAAAGTGGTCCACGTGTGTTCTTATGTCATAGTACATCCTCACAAAGTCAAAATTGCAGAGGAATCACAAGAACTAGGGTTTGAGTGGATGCAGAGCCAGGATGAACTGCACAGTTGACTGAAAATTAGGGTTTTGGTTTCAGAGGCCATAACTCCAATTTTTTTGGTCATTCTTGTTTCCATTGATCTTTATATGGTATAGAGAGTATGCATACCAATTTTTATGAAGAAATTCCATGGGGAAGTCATCTGATCAAGAGTTGACTTTTCAGACAAGTCAGTGTAAAATCAAGGCATCTGAGGCCCCCAATGACCCAACCAATGGGCAATCTTCATCATTTTGAGTGTATATGATCTTTATTTGATCATGGAAGAAGGTTGAAGTTCATAAAAATCAAGAATTTAGGGTTTTTGCAAAAGTTGACTTTTTGGGCATAGTTGACTTTTCAAGAGTGCATCATTTTAGGTCATTTTTCAAGCCTTGATTCATGATCCAAAAAGGCTTCAAATGGAAAAACTTTGGTCATGAAAGTTGTAGATCTCATCTTTCCCTTTTTCAAAAAGTACAAGAACATGATCAAACTCTTCTTGGATCAAAAGTTATGGCAATGCAAAGTTAGCAAAAATCATTGATTTTCAAGTTATGCACTAAATGGAAATTTTGCAAAGTCTTGAACCAAGTCAAAATGCAACCTCTAATTCACTTCAAACCAGCATGTGGACATTCCCCAAGTTACAAAAATCAGATTTGGATCAAGTTTGGTCATGGTTATGGTTCATGTAACTTGACTTTTCTCATGAAAGTACAAAAAGCAACAACTTGCAAAACACTCATGATCTTTTCACCAACTTGCAGCATTGATCCTTGAACCAAGCCTAGCCTTTCCCTTCAGTTTGCTGCGCCAGCCATGCCTTGTACTTGCCTAAAACTTGAGCCATGCCCTATCTTACACAAAAGTGGACTTTGAGCAAAAGTAGCCACACCTATCTCTGCAGGCCAGGTCACATCCCCCAGCCACTTGCAATTGTTTATTGAATCAATTTGCTGGCCATAACACATAGGAACCAAGGCTGAAACACACATACTCATCACATTCACAAAAACTCACCTCTTTGCAACTTCCTTCGAAATTCTTTCCACAGCCATCAAACACTCAAACTCTCATCATCACTCAACTCACCACACCTCATAGACAAGAAACCACCAAAGCATAAGCCTGAAACAAGCCTGAAAACTCCATTGCCATCATTCACCTCAAGCTGCAGATTCTATCGAATCTCTCTCCACAAGCATCAAACACCCAAACAAACACCATAGACCTTCTCCATTAACCTTCAGGATCACAAACAACCTCTTCTCATAGCCTAAAACTGCCTGAAACTCCATGGCCATTTTTGACTGAACTGAAGCAGGAGCCTTCGAAACTCATCATCCAGCAAACACAAACTCATTTTGAGCATTCAAACACATTTGGGGGATCAAGTGGAGCAGCTTGCATCAAAGGAAGTGGCCAGAAAGTTCCTAAACTGAAAGCTCCAAATCTCAGGTAGCTCGAAATTAATTTTTCCAGAAATGGTTTTTTATGTTACAAACTTGTTCTTCATGCTTGCCTGATCATTCTGGTACCTTTAGTTTTTGAAATGGTTTTGTTTTGAGCATTTAATTTGTGTTTGAAGCTTGCGAACCCTAGAACTTTCCCTCTTCGATTCAGCTTGTTTAGGTAATATAAATTTGTTTTAGGTTAGGGGTTTGGTTCGTGAGGGTGAGAGGATCATTTCCCTGGTCTTAGTTTTCATTTTTGTTACGTTTTTAGGAAGTTTGGAATTTTCAGGTGAGCTTCTGGCCGGAGAAGACGACCGGAAGTCTTCTCCGGCCACCTGAAAGTAATTTGTGCCCTAATTGCGCGTTTAATGCTAGTTTGAATTTTGGCCGTTGATGTGCGTGGACTGGTTGACTTCCCACCCTTTTTGATGGCCCAGATTCACCATTAAACCCTAATCAGGATTAATTTATTTAATTAATTAGGATTAAGAAGTTTGAATCTGGACCACTAGATGACGCGCCAAGTCAACCCTCTCATTTCCAGATTGAATCCCAGCCTTGCATTCTGCTTACTTTTATTTTATTTAATTTTTAATTCATTTTCTTTCATTTGTTTTGTATAATTAATTTAAAATAGTTAAAAATTCATAAAAATTATGAAACTTTTTCTTTAAGGTTTTATTAATTTTTATGACCCAAAAATATTTTTATTTTATTTTTTATCATTAAAAAGGTATTTTTAAATATTTAAAAGATTATTTTTAATTGATTAATGAGAATTAATTAATTAAAAATACTTTTAGGTATTTAAAAATTACAAAAAAATTCATGAAATGTTCTAAGACATTTAGAAACATTGTCCAACCTTCAAACCAAATTTCTTTTTTGATCTTGATGCATTTTAAGAATTTTCCATTGAATTAAATCATTTTTTATGCATTATTTTGATCATAAGTTTGAAAATTCATTTCTGCCTATTGGTGAAGGTTGAGACATTGGTTCTTCTTGCATTGTTTTCCATTTTGCATGTATTTTCAAGGATAAAAAGGCCATGATTTGATCTTGCATTTTCTAATTGATTGGCATTTGTTTTGGTGAGAACCCTAAAAAACCCTAATAACTTAGGAAATTCATATCTTGAGTTTGGTTGAGAGTTGAGAGTTCCCCTTTGGGCAGTGGTTTATCATAGGCCTAAGGTTTCTTTGGATACCATTTTCCATTTTTTATGTTGAGGTTTGCTTCTGTTTTTGGTTTGTGTTTGGTGTTTGATCCATAAACCCTAATTTGGGGCTTCCATGTGCATTCTCTTGCATAACTTGACTTGACATTGCATTTTGTGCATTCTCATGATTCATTTAACATCTTAGGACATATGAAGCATCATTGATCATTGCATCTCATATTTGCCTTGTCATTTGTCTTGTATGCTTCATAACATTTCATGTTCATTCATGCTTCTTAGCTTGCATCATTTGCATTCATAATCTTGTATGATCATCTCCATACCTTGCCTCATGTTTGCAGCACTTCATAACATCATAATCATCATGTAAATGCTTCTGGTTTGGTTTAGCATCATGTCATTTCATTTCATTTAGCATTGCTTTGCATTTCTTTCTAACATTTCAGGTGGTAAGTAACTTGGGAAGTGAATTTGCCTTCACTTCTCATAACCTTTCTTTTCATCTCTCTTGCATCCATGCTGCATTTTTATATGTGCTTGAGTTTGAGCTTGCTCGTTCTTGCTTCTCCCACTTTCTTCCTTCAAGTGACTTGACTTCTTGAATGAAGCAAGTCACTTTGTTTCTCTTGATCTTGTTCATCTGCTTCTTGGTGGTTCATCTGAAGATTGTTCTTGAAAGCCTCACAAACTTTAGGATCAACCAAGCATGACAATGAATTAGGGTTTTGATTAGTCCCCCTCATAGTTTTTACCTTTGTGTCTCTCTTTGAGTCTTCTCTTCTCATCTCATAATCAGAGACTAAACCGTAAAGGTTTTAAGACTTTGTGATTAGGGTTATGCCTGCATCCTTCTCTTAGGATGGAGTGTATAACTTTAATCCTAAGTATTAAACCCTTTATGTGTTTAAATCTCTTAATCAATCCACCTAATAATCATCAAGACAATACACTTGTAACTTGGGCCTTGCATTAGGGTTCTAATTCTTCCTTAATTGGTTAAGAAGGACTAACCCTAGTGTTAATGGACAAGTCCCCCTCAAGTTGTCTTACAAACAATAAAATTCACTTCATCATCATATCACTAATTAAAATCCATCTAATAAAGGCTTGTTTTGTCATGAGTTTAATCCCTAATCATGGATTAAGTTGAGGAGCTTTTCCTCAGCTTAAACACCCTCATCTATTATCCTTCTTTTAGGATGGTGTAATGAGTCTGTTAAATCCCTGATTATGGCTTAACCTCATTACTTAACACTAAACAAAAACCACAAAAACATCTAAATAATCACAAGTAGGTTAATGGTCTTAATCCTACACCAAAGGTGATTAAGTGTGAGAATCTGACTTCACACTTAAGGTATTCTCATTACCCCTAATCAGAGGGAAGATGTGATGAGTTTACTAACCCATTGGTTTAGGCTTAAGCTTATTATCTTATGACAAACTCAAAAAAGAGATAAAAGACTGAAAACTCAAAAACAAACAGTAATCGTCTCCTTCGGGATTCTTTTCTCATCACCTTCACTCACAAACGAGAACTTGCTTCTTCCGTCTAATGCAAGACAGTTTTCACCTGAGCCAGACAGGTCATACACTTGAGCATAGACAAGTAAGCAGTTCACAAGTCAAGTCACCTTTCAGTCTCTTTGGGTCGAACTACGGTGTTCTGACTTCCTCATTGCACGAGAGGATACGTAGGCATAACTTAACAGTTATCGAACAAAAGTCTCTGTATATTCCCCCTCTTTCTAGCATTATTCTTTAAGCCTCATGATCTTGAGCATTTCACTCCTATTCTTACACTGACACTTCACTTTCATACTTCACATCACTTATACACTCTGCACTGACACCTGTACATATTCTTTTCCAGCTATTGTATACACAGATTGCACTGACACTACCCCTTTAAAACACAAATCTTTTAAGCGTGGATCCCGTCGAGTACGGCGGACAATCTGGGTGCTAATACCTTCCCAGGTTGTAACCAACCCCCTTTCTCAGTCTCTCTGGTTCGCAAACCGTCTTATCCATCACTTTCTAGGTCTATGCAGCATTGCCTTTCCTCCGGGATAAAAATGCCTAGCTGGCGACTCTATTCATTCTCCAGTGAGTTCACGGCTGTGTGTTCTCACTGTTCCCCTCGCCGACCGTTCGCGTCTGTACCTTTATCTGACCAGGCGTCACTTATCGGGAGCGACACTAGCCTAGGGCTCAACCCATGCTTTCCTTACACCAAAGTTGACAATTTGCAAAAGTTAACTTACCTATCACAGCAGGCCAGGTCACATCATCTGACCAATGGGATTATTTTATGCAAACCAAATGCTAGCCATTTCACTTAACAAGCAAGGCTGAAACACACAAGATCATCACATTCACAAACTCACTCCCTCAAGCAAAACCCTTCGAATCTCTCCACACAACTCACAAACACAAAAACCAATTCCACTGATCAACTCACCTTGCTTCACTGAGCCAAAACCAGCAAGACCTAAGCCTGAACCAAGCAAGGACCGAGCTTCCCCATTTTTCACCTCCAAAGCAAAAACTTTTGAATCTCATTCCACAGCTCACAAACACCTGAACAAACTTCATAAACCTTCTCCATTCATCATCCTGGTCATGAAGAACCCTTCACCTTTGCCTGAAACAGCCTGAATCACCAACACCATTTTCACCTGAGTTTGAGCAGAAGCTGTTCAAACTCCTCAACCAGCCAACATAAACTTCGTTTAAGCATCCAAACATCACCAAGGGGTCACAAGGAGTGGTTTTCATCAAAAGAAGCAGCCAGAAAGCATCTGAATCGAAAGCTCCATCTCAGGTAGCTTCATGAACTTTTTTTCCAGAACTCTATTTTCTTGTTAAAATCTTGTTTGGTATGTTGCACTGATCATTGGGATCTATTTACTTTTGAAAATGAGCAAGGAATGAGTATGTTATGGTGTTCTGAAAGTTTGACCTAGAAATTTCTTTGCTTCGATTCTTGTTTGTGTTTGAGTTTAAACATGATTTGGTGCTGGATTCGTGTTGAGGATAGTTAGTAGATGATTTCTAGAGAGTTAGAGCTCCTAAAATGGCCTGGAGAGAGAGATTGATTTTTGGGGTGAACGGGGAAGATGACCAGAACACTATTCCGGTCACCTGAGGGTGTTTAACGGTGGGATTAGGGTTTTAATCATTAATTAGCCAGTTTGAATGTGGTCCGTTCATTTGCGCGCGTGGTCAGCTCCCGCCCTTGCCAGTTTGAATCTCACACGTTGGATCTGATTACTTTTACTTTTCAGTTAAAAATTCATTTAATTTTCATTTTATTCCATTTGTTTTCCATAATTTATTTAAAATAGCAAAATGTTTTAAAAATTATGAAACTTTTTGTCAAGAGTTTCATTAATTTTTAAAACACAAAAATATTTTTATTTTCATTTTTTGCATTAAAAAAGTATTTTTAATTATTTAAAAGTTTATTTTTAATTGATTAATGAAAATTAATTTATTAAAAATACTTTTAGGTATTTAAAAATCACCCAAAAATTCATGAAATGTTTTAAGACATTTAGAAACATTGTCCAACCTTCAAACCAAATTTATTTTTTGATCTTGATGCATTTTAAGAATTTCTCATTGAATTAAAATCATTTTTATGCATTATTTTGATCCAAACTTCAAAAAATCATTTCTGCCTAATCATGAAGAGTTGGACCTTGGTTCTTTTTGCATTGCATTGTGTTTAGCATGTAGTTTGTGAGATTAAATGGCCATGATTTGATATTTCATTTTCCATTTGTTTGGTAATTTTCTTGTTTAGGAACCCTAAAACCCTAGAAATCTTAAGAAAACCATAACTTGAATTAGGTTAAGAGTTGAAACCTCTCTTTTGGGCATTGGGTTAGTATAGGATTAGGGGTCCTTTGAGTGAATTTTCAATTTTTTATAATGTTGTTTGCTTCTTATTTTGGTATTGGTTTGTTGCATTGTTCATAAACCCTAATTTGGGTTCCCATATGCATCCATCTTGTATTCTCTTGCATAACATGACTTGCCATGACATTTCAAGCATCCATTTGATTCATTTGACATCATAAGACATATTGAAAGCATGTTTGATCATTGCTTCATGTATTTGCCATGTTGTATGCCATATGCACTTCATAACTTTTCATGTATGTTCATGCTTCTTAACTTGCTCCCTTTGCATCCATGAGCTTGTATGATCATCCCCGTGTGTTGTCTCATGTTTGTAGCATCCCATAGCATCATTAACATCACATATGTGCTTCTGGTTTTGGTTTGCATCATGTCATTCCATCCCATTTTTTGCATTGCATTGCATTTCTTTCCTAACTTTTCAGGTGGTAAGTGATTTTGAGAAGTGAATTTGCCTTCACTTCTCATAACTTTTCTTTTCATCTCTCCTGCATCCATGCTGCATTTTATTTTGTGTTTGAGATTGAGCTTGCTCATCCTCCTCCTCCTTACTTTCTTTCCTCAAGTGACTTGACTTCTTGAATGAAGCAAGTTACTTTGCTTCTCTCTGCTCCTTTCATCTGCTTCCTGGTGGTTCCTCTGAAGATTTCTCTTGTAAACCTCACAAACCTTAGGAACAACCAAGCATGACAATGATTAGGGTTTTGATTAGTTCCCCTTTTAGATTTTACATTTGTGTCTCATTGAGTCTTCTCTTCTCACCTCATAATCAAGGACTAAACCCTAAAGGCTTTAAGGCTTTGTGATTAAGCTTATGCCTGCATCCTTCTATTAGGATGGAGTGTATAACTTTAATCCTAAGTGTTAAACCCTTAATGTGTTTAACTCCTTTAATCAATCCACTTAATAATCATCAAGACATCAAAGCTTGTAACTTGGGCCTTGCATTAAGGTTCTAATTCTTCCTTAAATGGTTAAGAAGGACTAACCCTAGTGTTAATGGACAAGTCCCCCTCAAGTTGTCTTACAAACCCTAAAAATCACTTCATCATCTTATCATTAATTAAAATCCACTTAATAGAGGCTTTGTTTTGTCATGAGCTTAATCCCTAATCATGGATTAAGTTGAGGAGCCTTCCTCAGCTTAAACATTCTCATCTATTATCCTTCTATTAGGATGGTGTAATGAGTCTGTTTAATCCCTGATTATGGCTTAATCTCATTACTCAACACTAAACAAAAACACCCGAAAACATCTAAATAATCACAAGTAGGTTAATGATCTTAACCCTACATCAAAGGTGATTAAGTGTGAGAATCTGACTTCACACTTAAGGTACTCTCATTACCCCTAATCAGAGGGAAGATGTGATGAGTTCACTAACCCATTGGTTTAGGCTTAAGCTCATTAACTTATGACAAACTTTCACAAGCAATAAAAGACTGAAAATACAAAAACAAACAATAATCGTCTCCTTCGGGATTCTTTTCTCATCTCATTCACTCATAAGCGAGAACTTGCTTCTTCCGTCTAATGCAAGACAGTTAGCATCTGTGCCAGACAGATCATACACTTGAGCATAGGCAAACAAGCAGTTCACAAGTCAATTCATCTTTCAGTCTCTTTGGGTCGAACTACGGTGTTCTGACTTCCTCATTGCACGAGAGGATACGTAGGCATAACTTAACAGTTATCGAACAAAAGTCTCTGTACATCCCCCCTCTTCCAGCTTTATTCTTTTAGCCTCATGATCTTGAGCTTTATACTCCAGTTCTTACACTGACACTTTCATACTTCATATCACTTATACACTATACACTGACACCTGTACATCCTTTCCCAGCTCTTTTATACACAAATTGCACTGACACTACCCCTTTAAAACACAAATCTTTTAAGCGTGGATCCCGTCGAGTACGACGGACAATCTGGGTGCTAATACCTTCCCAGGTTGTAACCAACCCCCTTTCTCAGTCTCTCTGGTTCGCAACCGTCTTATCCGTATCTTTCTAGGTTTATGCAGCATTACCTTTCCTCCGGGATAAAAATGCCTAGCTGGCGACTCTTTCTTTTCCTGTGAGTTCACTGCTGTGTGTTCTCACACCCTCCTCTCGCCGACCGTTCGCGTCTGTACCTCATTTGAGCCCAGTCTCATCTTTTGGGAGCGACAGCGCCAACTCCATTACATGGATTCAAGTGGCGGTATATTTTTAATTATCACATTTTTTATTATATTAGTGATGACACTTGATAAAACTTAGGATTTATAATCCATATTTTTTTTCATATGTAGTGTCCTCAACAACGTAATCAAATAGATTGCGGGTATTTCATGTTGAGGTTTATGCGAGATACTCTTGTTTTAAGCCGCTTAGAGATTCCCACCGATGTATGTATTTCTAACTTATGAGTTATTTTTATATTTACACATATCTCATATAATTAAATAGTTGAAATTAATTCAAACTATGTTATATTATTATGTAGTACTTTGATGAATTCAAGTGTGCATTTTATACAAAGGATCAAGTGGACGAAATCAAAGAGGAGTGGTGTCAGTTCATGATAGAGCTCAATGTTTGTACATAAATTTGTGTAATTATATTGTACATTTGTAGTATATGTAATGACTTGTAAATGTGTACATAAATTTGTGTAATTATATTGTACATTTGTAGTATATGTAATGACTTGTAAATGTGTACATAAATTTGTATATATTTTGATACATTTAAGGCAAAATTGGTTTGAATTGGTATATATATATATTTGTTAGCCAAAAATTGGGAGAAAAAAGGCCAAAATGGTTTGAAATGGCATATATAAAATGTGATATTTGTCTGCCAAAATTTGGTTGAAAACAGGTAGAAATTGTGGTTTATAAACCTGGAAAAAATGTGGTTTAAAACAAAAGCTGTAAAAATTTTCGTATACCTTAGACAACGCTTTTGGAAAAAGCACTGTCTAAGGGGGGCTTAGACAGCGCTTTTGGCAAAAGCGTTGTCTAGGGGGGGGGGGCTTAGACAGCGCTTTTGAAAAGCGCTGTCTAAGGTATACCTAAAAAAATTAAAATAGGAGGGGCTTAGAAAGCGCTTTTGGCCAAAGCGTTGTCTAAGGGGGGGGGGGCTTAGACAGCGCTTTTATAAAGCGCTGTCTAAGGTATACCTAAAAAAATTAAAATAAGAGGGGCTTAGAAAGCGCTTTTGGCCAAAGCGCTGTCTAAGGGGGGGAGCTTAGATAGCGCTTTTAAGATTTAAAAAAGCGTTGTCTAAACCTTTAGCAGCGGAGGTTTAGACAGCACTTTAAAGCGCTGTCTAAGGCTAAAAAAAGCGCTGTCTAAGGTCTTGTTTGGAATAGTGTACGGACGAGTATCAACTGGTTAACAAAGAACACGAACAAGTTTCGACTCTGAGGGGAAATAAGCGTGCATACAAGATACAAACGAGTATCTGTATGAGTGAAAATTAAACATGAATGAGACACAGACGAGTGTTCATCTTGCCGGGGACAACATGACACAGATGAGTATCACAAAGGGAAGTGTGTAAATTATAAGAGATATTCTGGAGATTTGTGGGGATAAGATGACACGGATAGGTGTCGGAAGAAGTGTGTAGATATATGTAAATATGTATTTGTGAGTGCAAAGGGGACGCTTTGACTTTCTGCTAGGGATATGACACAAACGAGTGTCAAGGAGTATCTGTTATGTATAAGTATTTGTTTGCGGAAAGTGTTCCGACGACTTTCTGGGGAAAGAAAACATGGACGAGTGCCAAAAGAAGCATGTATCTGTATTGTTTTGGGAATGTGAAGAAGATGCTTTGATATTCTGCCGGGGAATTTGAGAGGTATTTTGTATGTTGTAGATGGTATGTCAATATTCACAGGAGCCTGGCTCAAAACATGGCTTGTGATTATGCAATTATGTTTGATTTTTGCCGTAATGCTTCGTATTAGACGGAATGCTACGCTTTGGGGAAATATGATGTGAATGCTATGATTATGCAAAAGATACCGATCCTGGATTCGGATCCCGTTGTTGTAGAGATTTCTGACTGATCTTGCTTTGAAAGATCATCCCAGTTGGGGATGAGATCATTGGTAGATCCGATAAGTATAGCTCTGCTTGGGGGAACAAGTCATTGATAGACCTATCCTATTGATGAGGAGCCCAGCTGGGGTCTGCGGAAGCTTTCTTCGTTTTGTTGTGATCTTCAGACATTGTTCTTCTGGATAGAGGCTAGAGCTTTGCGGGGAGATGGTTCCCTGTTTCTGCACTTGGCTGGAGAGGAACGATCACTGAATGACCTTCCTAGAGACATCTGTGGGGATCCTGCTGAGGGTGATGAAATTAGCTGGGGAAATGAGCCCCTTCTGATGCTACTCTGAGGAAGGTGCTGGGGAAGAATGCTTTGGCAACTTCGCTGGGGAAAACATTCCAGATATTGTCTGGAAGAGGTGCTGAGGACATAATGATCTAGCAATGTTGCTAGGGAGTGGCTTTTATGCCCCATGTTGCACTTCGAGTACCTTCCTTCATGTTATGACAAAGAAACGTACAAGTACCCCGAGGTATCCCTTACTAGATTCCATCATAGGAATTTAGGCACTCCCGGGAGCAGATATATTTCCTGTAAGCATGTAATTTAGAAAAGACGCATCTGTATTTATGCAATCAATATTTTAAGGACATCAACCATTTTTGCAAAATAAAAGTAAAATGTACGAGACCAAGTGTGACTGAAGATCTGATTTTATTAATTCGTGTGCCCTGAATTGGAAAGTACAGTCAAAGAAACAGATCCTCTGAAATGAGAAGATCATTACAAAATTGAGAAACAAAAAGGTGCTGGCAATGTTGACGACGCTTCAATGAGCTTCCCTTTTGCTATGACTCGTATGACAATGACGTTCTTCTCATCTCGCTTTCTGAAGAAGGCTGATTCTAACCGATGCTTGAACCTTTCGAAGCTTGCCGCGTTGTAAGTGATACAGACGAATTCAGAATGCAGTTGTTCGCTTATTCCCTTATTTTGCGTGGATCGCCCTTTCAGGTTTTTAATCCACCGGAATACCCATTTTTGCCTGAGTTGTCCAATGTGGCTTTTCAACTCAGCGGGTTTATATTTTTTATTTTCCCTTATTTTTGCCCGAGTCTTTTATTCTGTTTTTGACTCGCCGGGATGCCCTATTTTTTCCTAGACTTACATTCTGTTTTTATGTCCAACGGGTCCTTTTATGCGAAGTATTTTTTAACTGCATCTGAATACACAGGGAACAGGAAGTCTTCACCATCCATAGTACTAAGCATCAGTGCTCCACCACAGAAAACTTTCTTTACTATGAACGAACCATCATAGTTTGGAGTCCACTTGCCCCTGTGGTCTGTATGAGGAGGAAGGAGTCTTTTCAGCACAAGATCTCCTACTTGGTATTCCCGAAGCCTGACTTTCTGATCGAAGGCTTTCTTCATTCTTTTTTGATACAGCTGCCCATGACAAATTACAGCTAATCTCTTCTCTTCAATCAGATTCAGTTGTTCGTATCGGGATCGGACCCATTCTGCCTCATTCAGGTTGACATCCATCAGTACTCGCAAGGAAGGTAGTTCAACTTCAACAAGTAGGACTGCCTCCATACCTACACAAGCTGATACGGTGTTTCCCAGTGGATGTTCTGATTGATGTACGGTACCCATGCAAGGAAAAAGGTAGCATTTCATGCCAGTCTTTGTAAGTAACCACCATCTTTTGCACAATCTTCTTGATATTCTTGTTAGCTGCCTCTACAACGCCATTCATCTTTGGCCTGTAAGGAGAAGAATTGTGATGTTAGATTTTGAAGTCCCGACACAGTTCTGCCATCATTTTGTTGTTTAAGTTGAAACCATTATCAGTAATGATTTGCTCGGGCACTCCATACCGACAGTTGATATCTCTCTTTAGGAATCGGGCTACCACTTGCCTAGTGACGTTTGCATATGAGGCTGCTTCAACCCACTTGGTAAAATAGTCAATGGCTACCAGGATGAATCTGTGGCCATTTGAAGCAGTCGGTTCAATCTTGCCAGTCATGTCAATGCCCCACATGGCGAAGGGCCAAGGTGAAGACATCACATTCAACGGATTTGGAGGCACATGCACTTTGTCCGCATAAATCTGACATTTATGGCACTTTCTGGCATAGGCACAACAGTCTGCATCCATTGTGATCAAGTAGTAGCCTGACCTTAGCAACTTTTTAGCCATAGCATGTCCTCCAGCATGGGTACCAAAAGATCCTTCGTGCACCTCGTGTATCAACAAGTCTGCCTCTGTCTTATCAACACATCTGAGAAGTACCATATCAAAGTTTCTCTTGTACAAGGAACCATCAGTGTTCAAGAAGAAACTACCAGCTAGCCTTCTTAACGTCTTTTTATCATTGGATGATGCCCCAGGTGGGTATGTTTGATCCTCCAAGAAACATTTGATGTCATAGAACCAAGGCTTATCATCTTTAGCAAGGTCTGCAGAGAATACGTATGCCGGTCTGTTAAGTCTGGATACTGAAATCCGAGGCACAAAGTTGGCAGCTTGAACTTTGATCATGGATGAAATGGTAGCCAGAGCGTCTGCAAACTGATTTTCATCTCGAGGGATATACTCAAGCTTGACTGCAGTAAAGAATGTGAGCAATCTCCTCGTATAATCCCGGTAAGGTATTAGATGCTCCTGGTGAGTATACCATTTGCCGTTGGTTTGATTGATTACCAGAGCTGAATCTCCGAATACAGTTAAAGTCTTGATCCTGAGGTCAATGGCTTCCTCAAGGCCCATGATACAAGCTTCGTATTCAGCTTCATTGTTAGTGCAGTTAAAGGTGAGTTTTGCCGAGAATGGCATGTGAACTCCCTTAGGTGTAATAAGTACTGCACCAACACCACGGCCATTCATATTAACAACCCCATCAAACATCATAGTCCATTCTTCTTCTAGGTCAGGCCCTTCAGTGTGAATAAGCTCTTCATGATCTTTTGCTTTAATGAACATGATGTCTTCATCAGGGAAGTCAAATCTCATAGGTTGGTAATCATCAATGGGTTGCTCAGCTAGATAGTCAGACAATACACTGCGTTTGATGGCTTTCTGATATGTGTATTGAATGTCATATTCTGTGAGAATCATTTGCCATCTTACAACCCGTCCGGTAAGTGCTAGCTTCTCAAATATGTACTTAACTAGGTCCATCTTTGAGATCAATAAGGTAGTGTGGGTCAACATATACTGCCTTAGTCGGCGAGCAGCCCATGCTAAAGCACATCAAGTTTTCTCGAGCAGTGAATAACGTTATTCACAGTCGGTAAACTTTTTGCTTAGGTAGTAAATTGCATACTCTTTTCGACCAGACTTATCATGTTGGCCCAACACACACCCCATTGACTCTTCTAATACTGTCAAGTACATGATTAGAGCTCTTCCTTCAACTGGAGGCATAAGGATCAGAGGCTCTTGTAAATATTCCTTGATTTTGTCAAAAGCCCTTTGGCAGTCTTCATTCCACCTGACCGTTTGTTCTTTTCTTAACAACTTGAACAAAGGCTCACAGGTTGCTGTAAGGTGAGATATGAACCTGGAGATGTAGTTCAATCTACCTAAGAACCCCCGAACTTCTTTTTCAGTCTTCGGTGCAGGCATTTCTTGAATGGCTTTGACTTCATCAGGGTCAACTTCAATCCCTTTCTCACTTACAATAAAACCCAGCAGTTTACCGGATCGTACCCAGAATGTGCATTTGTTGGGGTTTAACTTCCATAGATACTTCCTCAGACGCTTGAATAACTTCAACAGATTCACCAGGTGGTCTTCTTCTGTGAGGGACTTGGCAATCATGTCATCCACAAAACACTCAATTTATTTATGGATCATGTCATGGAATAATGTAACCATAGCCCGTTGATAGGTGGCACCAGCATTCTTCAGTCCAAACGGCATCACTTTATAACAGAACGTGCCCCAGGGTGTGATGAAAGTTGTCTTCTCCATGTCTTCAGGTGACATCTTGATCTGATTATATCCTGAAAATCCATCCATGAAGGAGAACACCGAGAACTGAGCCGTATTGTCGACCAATACATCAATGTGAGGTAAATGGAAGTCATCTTTCGGGTTGGCTCTGTTCAGATCCCGATAGTCCACACACATCCTTACTTTTCCGTCTTTCTTAGGCACAGGCACAATGTTAGCAACCCACGGCGGGTAACTAGTTATAGCAAGGAAACCATTGTCCCATTGCTTTTTGTACCTCTTCTTTTATCTTCATTGCCATGTCTGGGCGAGTACGACGCAACTACTGTTTTACCGGCGGGCAATCTTCTTTCAGAGGCAGCTTGTGCATAATAATGTCGGTGTCCAACTCTGGCATATCCTGATACGACCAAGCGAAAACATCCACATATTCCCGAAGCATGTCAATAAGTTGCTCTTTCACCGAATCTTGCAGGCAGGCCCCTATCTTAACCTCTTTCAAGTCTTCTTCTGTACCAAGATTAACCGCCTCAACTTCCTCCTGATGAGGAGTGATAACCTTCTCCTCTTGTCTTAACAATCTGGCTAGTTCTTCAGGTTGCTCATAATCTTCTTCAACCCCTTCATCGACTTGATTGATTGGATTGTCAAAGTCATACGAAGTCATAGCAGTGTTGTTGTCGGTGCAGTCTGGAGGGCACTCTCTGCAAGAGTTTAGATTTGTTAATTTTAGTGATCAATTTTATCTTGCTTAGAAAAAGTGAAAAATGAAGTTTATTATTTTGAAAAGCATTGCCATTTTATTTTTGTACAAAAAAAATAAAAAATGAAAAACAATGAGCGGAAAAGAAAAGACTCATTTGCAAAAGATGTCCTGATATTCATTAATTGATCTTTGCACAAAATACAAGATGACCCGATTACAAAATGAGTCCCGACATCTTGGGCAAGATGCAGGACTTGATGCATGCTTTAAAAAATAGGAAATAATAATTACTCTGCAGGAGTAGCTCTTATAATTTCCTGGGAAGACCAGTTTGAGACACGGTTCCCCGGGATCCTTGGACGTATCCAGCTTTCCAGGTTGCGCTCATCTTCTGACTCATCTTCCAAACTGTTCACAGCATCTGGGGTGAGCATTCCCCCGCTGACAAACTTGGGCTCCGTTGCAACCTCTGGTTGATCCTGTCGAGTTGGTCTGTAACCCAACCCGAATCGGTCCTCTTTCTTCTCAACTGGCAGCAGCTTGCCCCAGCCTTGAGCAATACCTTCTTCAACAACTTTCCGGGCTTGTTGGTAGGAGGTGATGGAAGTTCCCAGTACAGCAGATGTCTCATTGACATTAAGGGCCTCAAACCCCTGACTCATTGTTTCGTGAATCTCCCCGTCCATCTCAATGTATTTAAAAGTAGCCAGCTGGCTAACGAAGATATCCTCCTCCCCACAGATGGTAATGACTTGGCCCTCCCACTCGAATTTTATTCTGGTTATCGCTCCCACAAAATGACACCTGGTCAAGAGGGGTACAGACGCGAACGGTCGGCGAAAGGAGAGAGAACACACAAGGGTGAACTCAGAAAGACAAGAGTTGCCAGCTAGGCATTTTTATCCCGAAGGAAAGGTAATGCTGCATAAACCTAAGAAAAGATGGATAAGACGGTCGCGAACCAGAGAGACTGAGAAAGGGGGTTGGTTACAACCTGGGAAGGTATTAGCACCCAGATTTTCCGTCGTACTCGACGGGATCCACGCTTAAAAGATTTGTGTTTTAAAAGGGTAGTGTCAGTGCAATTTTGTGTACAAAAGCTGGAAAAGAAAGCAAGTGTCAGTGTAAAAGAAATGTGAAGTGAACAAGAGAGGTGTCAGTGTAAGGAAAGAGTGAAGCTCAAGACTATGAGGCTCAAAAGAATAATGCTGGAAGATGGGGGAATATATAGAGACTTTTGTTCGATAACTGTTAAGTTATGCCTACGTATCCTCTCGTGCAATGAGGAAGTCAGAACACCGTAGTTCGACTCAAAGAGACTGAAAGATAAATTGACTTGTGAACTGCTTACTTGTCTATGCTCAAGTGTATGACCTGTCTGGCTCAGGTGCAAACTGTCTTGCATTAGACGGAAGAAGCAAGTTCTCGTTTGTGAGTGAATGAGGTGAGAAAAGAATCCCGGAGGAGAAGATTATTGTTTGTTTTTGTTTTTTCAGTTTTTTTATTGCTTTTTGTGTTTGTCATAAGTTAATGAGCTTGATCCTAAACCAAGGGTTAGTAAACTCATCACATCCTCCCTCTGATTAGGGGTAATGAGAATACCTTAAGTATGAAGTAAACACCTAACACTTAATCACCATGATGTAGGATTAAGATCATTTACCTACTTGCATTTATTTAGATGTTTTTGGAGTTTTTGTTTAGTGTTAAGTAATGAGTTTAAGCCATAATCAAGGATTTAATGGACTCATTACACCATCCTAATAGAAGGATAATAGATGAGAGCATTTAAGTTGAGGAAGGCTCCTCAACTTAATCCATGATTAGGGATTAACCTCATGACAAAACAAAGCCTTTATTAAATGGATTTTAAGTTAATGATATGATGAAGAAGTGGATTTTATGGTTTGTAAGACAACTTGAGGGGGACTTGTCCATTAACACTAGGGTTAGTCCTTCCTAACCAATTAGGGAAGAATTAGAACCCTAATACAAGGCCCAAGTTACAATCTTGATGTCTTAGTGATTATTAAGTGGATTGATTAAAGGATTTAAACACATTAAGGGTTTAACACTTAGGATTAAAGTTATACACTCCATCCTAATAGAAGGATACATGCATAAGCTTAATTACTAAGTCTTAAAACCTTTAAGGTTTAGTCCTTGATTATGAGGTGAGAAGAGAAGACTCAATGAAAACTCAAAGGAAAGAGCCTAAGGGGGACTAAACAATCCTAAAATGTTATCATGCTTGGAAGTCCTAGGGTTTGTGAGGCTTAAGAGGAGAAATCTTCAAGGAAGCCACCAAGGAGAAGCAAGATAGAAAAGGGATGAGATGAGAAGAGGAAAGAGGGAAGAAAGGCACAAGTGAGCAAGCTCACTTCAAGACAAGTAAAAATACAGCAAGGATGTAAAATGATGAGGTGAGAAGAGGTAGGAGGTGAAGGCAAATTCACCTCCGAAAAAAACTTACCATTAACCTGAAAAGGTAGTACAAGATGAATAAGGGAAGAAATGAGATGAAACAATTCATATGGATGGGCAAAGGCCAAAGTCAGAAACATACACATGATGCAAATGATGTCAAGAGATGGTGCAAAGTCCTACAAGATGAATATATGTGAGCATACAAGAGAATGGATATATATGGAGCATGCCTTGAACCATGAAAGTTCATGAAAGCTTATGAAATGCAATGAAGGTATAACATGTCAAATGAATGATGCAATGATCAAACATGATTCTAATGTGTCCTAAGATGTCTTATGAATCATGTGGATACACAAAATGCCATGACAAGTTCTTGAATGCAAGCATATGAGAGATGGATGCAAATGAAGACAAGAATTAGGGTTTATGAACAACATGCAATACAAAAAATCAAAATCAGAAGCAAATGACATGATGAAAATTTGAAAATGGGATCAAAGGAACCCTAACCCTACATAAGTTCACTGCCCAAAGGAGGATACCTAAATCTAAACCTAATGGAAGTTATGAATTTCTCAAGTTAACTAGGGTTTCAAGGTACCTTAAAAGGAAAAATTCTCATTAAATTGAAAATGAAAGATAAATTCAAACCAACTTATCCCCAGAAACTACATACTATGAAGAATGCAATGCAAGAAGAACCATTATCAAACTCTTCATAGTTAGGCAGAATGGATTTTTTCAAGTTATGATCAAAATATTGCCTTTAAACAAATTTAATTCCAATGAAAATTGTCAAAATGCATCAAGGACCAAAAATAAATTTGTTTTGAGAGTTGGATAATGTTTCTAAATGTTTTTAAATGCAATGTGAATTTTTTGGTGATTTTTAAATACCTAAATGCATTTTTAATTAATTAATTTCCATTAACTAATTAAAAATAAACATTTAAATGATTTAAAAATAATTTTTAGTGCAAAAAATAAAAATATTTATATTTTTGGTTTCTGAAAATTAATGAAATGTTTGACAAAAAATTTCAGAATTTTTTAATGTGTTTTTCTATTTTTAATAAAATGTGGAAATTAAAACAAATAAAATGAAATAAAAATTGAATAAAATGAAAAGTATGCAAATCCAATGGCTGGCATTCAAATGGATAACGCGTGAATTGACTGGCGCCAGATCCTGTGGCTATGATTCAAACTGACTAAATTCAAATTAAACTTAATTAATTAATCTAATGAATCAGGATTAGGGTTTAATGGTGAATCTGGTCCACTCATTCGCGCGCGGGTCAACGGGATCTACGACCCACATTCAAACTGAGCCCTAATCACATTTAAGGCACTAATGACTTTCAGGTGGCCGGAAATGACCTCCGGTCATCTTCTCCGGCCACACCCCTCCCTGAAAATTGCTATCTCTCTCCCCAAGCTTCTAAAACCTAATCTCTCTGCCCAGAATCCAACCCCACGCATCACTCAACAAGAATCATCAGTGAGCTCATACATGCTTGATACTTGGTCATTTTCAAAACTAAACATATTAGAATCATCAGTGAATCATGGAGAACCTTTTAGGAACTTAAAAACACGTTTCTGGAAAAAAAATGTTCTTGAGCTCACCTGAACTGGAGCTTTGAACTTTGGAGCTTTCTGGATGCTTATTTGGTCCAAGATGCCTTTAATGAACCCCCTGAGAAGTTTGCAACGCTTGTTTGGAATTTCTTATGGCTGGTTTAAGAGATTGATGAAGTTCTGTTCAGAAAGAGTGGAAAACCGTGTTTCTGTTTGGGGTGGTTTCAGGGGCAAATGAGGGTTGGGAAATGATCAGAGGGTCATGGTGAATGATTCTATGAAGTTGGTTTTGAGGTTTTTGGCTTGTGTATTGAGTTTCGAAAGAAAATGCACAAAGAGGGATTTTTGGGAATGCTGACTTGTGGGAGAGCTCAGGTTGTGTTGTGTGTTGTGTTGAGTTCCATTTTGTCCATGTATCAAGTTTGGATAGGTCAGAGAGTTGTTGGTGGCCTATGGTGATTGGTATGGGCAAGTTGCAAAAATGTCAACTTGACTTCTACTTGGGGTATGGGCAAGTGGGAGGCTGAGATAGGGGCATGGTCATGCGCAGCAAAGATCAAGGAATGTCATGAAATCAGATTTTGTGAGCTGGCCCAAGTGGATGAAGGGTTATGGAGCATTTTGCAAATTTGGAGAATTTTGGCCCCTTTGGAAATTTGTGAAGTTCATGGCATGAAACTTGAGAAATTCTTGTGCAATTCTGAGTTTTGGGTCATGTGTGAGGTTTGCGTAATGTTTAGAAGTGGATTTGAAGTCAAAATTGGCCTTGGCATGTGAAATTGCAAGTTTCCCTCTTTGTGCAAAAGTGAAAATTTCATGATTTTGTCCAACTTTGACAAGCCATAACTTTTGATCCAAAATGAATTAGAAAGAGTTCTTGAAATTTTTTAAAATGGGAGGATCCATTCTACAACTTTCATGACCAAAGTTTTTCCATTTGAAGCATTTTTGAATAAAAAAGAGGAGGTTGGAAAACTTTCCCAAAATGGCAAGTTTACATTACAAGTCACTTTCCCAAAAAGGCAACTTTGCAAATAGTTTGAAATTCTTAAATTTTGTGAACTTATAACATCTTCTATGATCAAATAAAGATCATACACATTCAAAATGATGGATAATTCCCTTTGGTTAGGTCATTGGGGGCCTCAGATGCCCTGATTTTGCACTGACTTGCTCAAGAAGTCATCTCTTGATCAGATGCCTTCCCCATTGAGTTTTTTCATGAAAATTGATATTCATGATACTTATAACATATAGAGACCAATTGAAACAAGAATGACCAAAAAATTTGGAGTTATGGCCTCTGAAACCAAAACCCTAATTTTAGGTCATTTGTGCAGTTAAACCTGGCTCTGCTTCCATGCCTTTCTCAGTTCTTGTGATTCTTTGACTTCCTTGACCTTATGAGGATATAATATGATGCTTGAACATATATGGACCCCTTTGAAGTGATTGATGACCTTTGGAGTGGCTCAAATGGCTCAGGGATGGCTCAGATCACAAACCCTAGATGCAGATGACTTAGAAACAATGCAGTGAAGCAAAAATGCAATATGAGGTGATATGATTGAACTTATGCATATGAAAAGATCACAAGCCATGGTGAAATGAGTGAGGGCAAATTTGGGGTGTTTACAGCTGCCCCTATTCAAACATGAGTTAGCTGTGCAGGATGTAAGCGACGTCTTAACAGGCAAACAAGATAACTTGTGGTTGAATACCAAAGACAGTCCAAAATTTGCACTCACAAAATGAAGAAGAAAAGGGATATAGATTGTAAAAGAAAATAAAGTATAATTATAAAGTGCGGGCGACGGAGGACGACCGTCGAGCAGAGGACGACTGCTAGGGATAAAGCGATGACGGGGACGACCGACATGCTGGGGAAAATGAGGGACATAAAGCAATGACGGGGACGGCCGACAAGCTGGGGATATAAGGGATTATGATGGGGACGACCATCAAGCAAAGAAATAAGATTTTCTGGGGATTTAAAGGTGATGGGGACGACCATCAAGTTTCAAGGTATGAAATAAACGATGAGGTACGGGCATCAAAGGTGAAGGACGATCACCTAGCAGGGGACGGCTGCTCTGTTGGGGATAAGATGAGGGACGGTCATCTAAGGTGAAGGACGATCACCTGGCAGGGTACGACTGCCATAAGTATCACGACATAGGATGAATGTCGGATAAAAAAGGTCGACGATGGGGACGGCCATCGGATAAGCATGATGAAGGACGATCATCAAGAGGTGAAGGAAGATCACCTAGTAGGGGACGGCTGCTCTTAGGGCTTATCATGACATAGGACGAATGTCAGAGAACAAGATCAACGATGGGGATGGCCATCGGATAAAATGATGAAGGACGATCATCAAGAGGTGAAGGACGATCACCTAGCAGGGATGATGATACGGACGGGTACCAACTAGTTAACAAAGAATACGGACGAGTGTCGAATCTGAGGGGACTCTTCTGGGGAGTAATACACATAGACGAGTGTCTAAATTCTAGGAAAAGGTAAAAGTATATGTCATTGTGTATGGAATTAAAGATGCGGACGAGCATCCTTAAGACTATGACACGGACGAGTATCGGTAGAAACAAACGCTTGACGCATGTTCAGAGATGATGATACGGACGAGTACCAACTAGTTAACAAAGAACACAGACGAGTGTTGAATCTGAGGGGACTGAAGTGGTATATACAAGATACGGACGAGTATCTGAAATAAGTAAACATGAGTGAGACACAAACGAGTGTTCAACTTGCTAGGGAGAGCATGACACGGACGAGTGTCGGAAAAAGTATATTATAAACAAGTATTTGATTTACAAAGTGTTTAGGCAACTGGGCTGGGGAAGGTGACACGGACGGGTGTCAGGGAAGTGTGTATATATATGTAAGCATGTGTTGTGAGTGCAAAGGGGACGCTTTGGCTTTCTGTTGGAGATATGGCACGGACGAGTGTCAAGAAGCATCTATAATGTATAAGTATCTGTTTGTAGAGAGTAGTTTTACTGGGGAATGATGACACGGACGAGTGCCAAAAAGAGCATGTATCGGTATTTGTGAGGGTACATGGAATCCTTTAATATGCTGCCTGGAGTTTGGGGAGTATTTTGTATATCGTTGATGGAACGTTGGTATTTACAAGCGTTCAGTTCGACACATGGCTTATGATTATGCAATATGTTTGATTTTTGCCGTAATGCTCCGTATTTGGACGGAATGCTACGCTCTGGGGGAAAATATGATGTGAATGCTATGACTATGCAAAGATACCGATCCGGAGTCCGGATCCCGTTGCTGTGGAGATCTCGGGTTGATCTGCTTGAAGTGGATATCCTAGCTGGGGATGAGATCATTGGTAGATCTGGCATATCTGACTCTGCTTGGGGAAATAGGTCACTGATAGACCTATTTCGGTAATGAGGGACCCAACTGGGGTTTGTATAAGCTTTCGTCATTCTGTTGTGAGATCTTCAGGTATTGCTCTTCTGAATAGAGACTGAAACTCTGCGGGAGATGGTTCCCTGTCTAGCACTCGGCTGGGGAAGGATGATGACTGGCAACATGGCTGGGGAAGAAGAAAGATCACTGAAAGATCTTCCTAGGGATTTATGTGGGGATCCTGCTGAGGATGATACTTGACAACTCAGCTGGGGAAATGAACAAACTTTTGGTGCTGCTCTGAAGGAAATGCTGGAGAAGTGATGACTGGCAACTCTGATGGGGAGAAGGCATCTATGATGTTGTGTGCTGAGGAAATAATGATTTGTCAGCTTGCTGGGGAGAAACTTTCATGCCCCATGTCGTGCTTTGAATACCTGCAATCCTGTAAAGACAAAGAAAACGTACAAGTACCCCGAAGTATCCCTTATTGGAGTCCATCATAGGAGTTTAGACACTCCCGGGAGTAAGTATATTTCCTATAAGCACGTATTTATTATTATTTTTTTAGAGGGGGATTATTTGTATTTGTGCAATCAATATCTTAAGGACGTCGGACATTTTGCAAATGAAAATAAAATGTACGAGACGAAGTATGACTGAAAATATGATTTTATTGATTTATGTGCCCTGAATTGGCAAGATACAGTCAAAGAAACAGATCCCCTGAAATGAGAAGATTGTTACAAAATTGAGAAACAAAAGATGCTGGCAATGTTGATGACGCTTCAGGGAGCTTCCCTTTCGCTATGACTCGTATGACATTTGACGTTCTTCTCATCCTGCTTCCTGAAGAAGGCTGATTCTGACCGATGCTTTAACCTTTCGGAGTTTCCCATGTTTGTAAGTAATACAGACGAATTCAAGACGCAGTTTTTCGCTTATTCCCTTATTTTGCGTGGATCGCCCTTTCGGTTTTTCAATCCACCGGGATACCCATTTTTGCCTGAGACGTCCAATGTGGCTTTTCAACTCAGCGGGTGTACACATTTTTTTATTTATTCTCCCTTATTTTTGCCCGAGTCTTACATTCTGTTTTTATGTCCAGCGGGTCATTTTATGCGAAGTATTTTTTAACTGCATCTGAATTCACAGGGGACTGGAAGTCTTCACCATCCATAGTACTGAGCATCAGTGCTCCACCGGAGAAAACTTTCTTTACTATGAACGGACCATCATAATTCGGAGTCCACTTGCCCCTGTGGTCTGTATGAGGAGGAAAGAGTCTTTTCAGCACAAGATCTCCTACTTGGTATTCCCAAAGCCTGACTTTCTGATCGAAGGCTTTATTCATTCTCTTCTGATATAACTGCCCATGACAGATTGCAGCCAATCTCTTCTCTTCAATCAGACTCAGTTGTTTGTATCGAGATCGGACCCATTCTGTTTCATTCAGCTTAACATCCATCAGTACCCGTAGGGAGTGTAACTCAACTTCGACTGGTAGGACTGCTTCCATGCCATACACTAGCTGATACGGCGTTGCCCCAGTGGATGTTCTGATTGACGTACGGTACCCATGCAAGGCAAATGGTAGCATTTCATGCCAGTCTTTATAGGTAACTACCATTTTCTGCACAATCTTCTTGATATTCTTGTTAGCTGCCTCAACAGCGCCATTCATCTTTGGCCTGTAAGGAGAAGAATTGTGGTGTTGGATCTTGAAGTCCCGACATAGTTCTGCCATCATTTTGTTGTTTAATTTGGAACCATTATCAGTAATGATTCACTCGGGCACTCCATACCAACAGATGATGTCCCTCTTCAGAAATCGGGCTACCACTTGCCTGGTAACATTTGCACAAGAGGCTGCTTCAACCCATTTGGTAAAATAGTCAATGGATACTAAGATGAATCTGTGGCCATTTGAAGTAGTCGGTTCGATCTTGCCAATCATATCAATGCCCCACATGGCAAAGAGCCAGGGTGAAGACATCACATTCAAAGGATTGGGAGGCACATGCACTTTATCCGCGTAAATCTGGAATTTATGGCATTTTCTAGCATAGGCACAACAGTCGGCATCCATTGTAATCCAGTAATAGCCTGATCTTAGCAACTTTTTAGCCATTGCATGCCCTCCAGCATGGGTACCTAAGGATCCTTCGTGCACCTCGTGTATCAATAAGTTTTCTTCTGCCCTATCAACGCATCTGAGAAGTACCATATCAAAGTTTCTCTTGTATAGGGAACCATCAGTATTCAGGAAGAAACTACCAGCTGGCCTTCTTAATGTCTTCTTATCATTGGAAGATGCCCCAGGTGGGTATGTTTGATCCTCCAAGAAGCACTTAATGTCATGGAACCAAGGATTATCATCTTTAACAACATCTGCTGAGAACACATATGCTGGTCTGTCAAGTCTGGACACTGCAATCCGAGGCACAAAGTGGCAGCTTGAACTTTGATCATGGATGAAATGGTAGCTAGAGCATCTGCAAACTGATTTTCATCTCGTGGAATATACTTAAGCTTGACTGTAGTGAAGAAATTCAATAACCTCCTTGTATAATCCCGGTAAGGTATCAGATGATCTTGGTGGGTGTACCATTTGTCGTTGGTTTGATTGATTACCAGAGTTGAATCCCCGAATACAGTCAACGTCTTGATCCTGAGGTCAATGGCTTCCTCAAGACCCATAATACAAGCTTCGTATTCAGCTTCGTTGTTAGTGCAGTTAAAAGTGAGTTTTGCCGAGAAAGGCATGTGAACTCCTTTAGGTGTAATGAGTACTGCACCAACACCACGACCATTCATATTAATAGCTCCGTCAAACATCATTGTCCATTCTTCTTCTGGGTCAGGCCCTTCAGTGTGAATAGGCTCTTCATGATCTTTTGCTTTTATGAACATGATGTCTTCATCAGGGATGTCAAATCTCATAGGCTGGTAATCATCAATGGGTTGCTCAGCAAGATAATCAGACAGTACACTGCCCTTGATGGCCTTCTGAGATGTGTATTGAATGTCATATTCTGTGAGGATCATTTGCCATCTTGCAACCCGTCCGGTAAGTGCTGGCTTCTCAAAAATGTACTTAACTGGATCCATCTTTGAGATCAACAAAGTAGTGTGGGTCAACATATATTCCTTAGTCGACGAGCAGCCCACGCTAAAGCACAACAAGTTTTCTCGAGCAGTGAATAACGTTGTTCACAGTCGGTAAACTTATTGCTTAGGTAGTATATTGCATACTCTTTTCGACCAGACTCGTCATGCTGGCCCAGCACACACCCCATTGACTCATCTAATACTGTCAAGTACATTATCAGAGGTCTTCCTTCAACTGGAGGCTCTTGTAAATATTCCTTGATTTTGTCAAAAGCCTTCTGGCAGTCTTCATTCCACCTGACCATTTGTTCTTTTCTTAACAGCTTGAACAAAGGCTCACAGGTTGCTGTAAGGTGAGATATGAACCTTGAAATATAGTTCAATCTACCTAGAAACCCCCGAACTTCTTTTTCTGACTTCGGTGCAGGCATTTCTTGAATGGCTTTTACTTTATCAGGGTCAACTTCAATCCCTTTTTCACTTACAATAAATCCCAGCAGCTTACCGGATCGCACCCCGAATGTGCACTTGTTGGGGTTTAACTTTAGTTGGTACTTCCTTAGACGCTTGAATAGCTTCAACATATTTACCAGGTGGTCTTCTTCTGTGAGGGACTTGGCAATCATGTCATCCACATAACATTCAATTTCTTTATGGATCATGTCATGGAATAATGTTACCATAGCCCGTTGATAAGTAGCACCAGCATTCTTCAGTCCGAATGGCATCACCTTATAACAGAATGTGCCCCAAGGTGTGATGAAAGTTGTCTTCTCCGTGTCTTCAGGTGACATCTTGATCTGATTGTATCCTGAAAATCCATCCATGAAGGAGAACACCGAGAACTGAGTCTTATTGTCGACCAATACATCAATGTGAGGTAAAGGGAATTCATCTTTCAGGATGGTTCTGTTCAGGTCCCGGTAGTCCACACACATCCTCACTTTGCCATCCTTCTTAGGCACGGGTACAATGTTAGCAACCCACGGCGGATAGCTAGTCACAACAAGGAAACCGGCGTCCCACTGCTTTTGTACCTCTTCTTTTATCTTCATTGCCATATCTGGGAGAGTACGGCGCAGCTTCTATTTTACTGGTGGGAAATCTTCTTTCAGAGGTAGCTTGTGCGTGACAATATCGGTGTCCAACCCTGGCATATCTTGATAAGACCAAGCAAAAACATCCACATATTCCCGAAGCATGTCAATAAGTTGCTCTTTTACTGAATCTTGCAGGCAGGCCCCGATCTTAACCTCTTTCACGTCTTCTTCCGTACCGAGATTAACCGTTTCAATCTCCTCCTGATGAGGAGTGATAACCCTCTCCTCTTGCCTTAACAACCTGGCTAGCTCTTCAGGTAGCTCATAATCCTCTTCAACCCCTTCATCAGCTTGATTGATTGGATTGTCAAAGTCATACAAAGTCATAGCAGTGTTGTTGTCGGTGCAGTCTGGAGGGCATTTTCTGCAAGGGTTTAGATTGGTTTATTTTAGTGATCAGTTTTAATCTTGTTAAGAAAAAGTGAAAATGAAGTTATTTATTTTGAAAACATTGCCATTTTATTGTTTTGTACAAAAGTAAAAAATGAAAAGACAGTGAGCGAAAAAGAGACTCATTTGCAAAAGATGTCCGATATTCATTGATTAATCCGTTTGCACAAAATTACAAAGTGGCCCGATTACAAAATGAGTCTTGACACCTTGGGCAAGATTCAAGACTTGATGCATGCTTTAAAAATAGAGGAAATAATAATTACTCTGTAGGAGTAACTCTTATAATTTCCTGGAAGACCAGTTAAGGACTTGGCTCCCCGGGATCCTTGGACGTATCCAGCTTTCGAGGTTGCGGTCGCTTTCCTTCTCGTCTTCCAAATTGTTTACAGCATCCGGGGTGAGCATTCCCTTGCTGACAAAATTGGGCTTTTTGGCAGGCTCGAATTGATCTTGTTGAGTTGGTTTGTAACCCAACCCAAATATGTCTTCTTTCTTTTCCACGGGCAGCAACTTGCCCCAGCCTTGGGCGGTACCCTCTTCAACAACCTTCCGGGCTTGCTGATATGACGTTATGGAGGTTCCCAGTACAACAGATGCTTCATTAATGTTCAAGGCCTCAAACCCCTGGCTCATGGTTTCATGGATCTCCCCGTCCATTTCAATGTACTTATATGTAGCCAGATGGCTAACAAAGATGTCCTCCTCCCCACAGATGGTGATGATCTGGCCTTCCCGATCGAATTTCAGCTTCTGGTGAAGGGTAGACGTAACAGCGCCAGCGGCATGGATCCAGGGTCTACCCAACAAACAGCTGTAGGCCGGCTGAATGTCCATCACAAAGAAGGTAATTTTGAAGGTCTGCGGGTCAATCATCATAGGCAGATCAATCTCCCCAAGCACTGATCTCTTAGAGCCATCAAATGCTCTCACCACCAAATTACTCGGACGCAGTGCCAAACCATCATACTCTAGCTTCACTAAGGCTTTCTTTGGTAGAACATTGAGTGATGACCCAGTGTCTACCAGTACATGAGACAGAACAGCACACTTGCATTCCAAGGTGATATGTAAAGCCTTGTTATGGTTACGTCCCTCTGTTGTTAAGTCAGCATTGGTAAAGCCCAGTCCATGACTGGTGTTAACATTTGCCACTACAGTTTCTAGCTGATTAACGGTAATCTCCTCTGGCACGTATGCTGCGTGCAGGACTTTTAATAATGCATTCCTGTGAGCTTCAGAACACATCAACAGTGATAATATGGAGATTTTTGAGGGAGTTTGATGAAGATGATCCACCACCTTGTAATCACTTCTTTTTATGATTCTCATGAACTCGTCTACATCTTGCTCGAAAGATGTCTTCTGAGTTTCTTTGACAGTTGGCTCTTCAAGTACCACACTCTTTCCCTTTGCTTTGGTAGCAGCTTCTGCTTCAACATTAGGTCTTTGTGTTTGTGAGGCAAAAAGGCGTCCGCTTCTGGTGAAGCCTCCGCCTCCCCCAACATTATCAATTTGTGGAGAAGAGGTTGATGAATCCAGAGTGATTTTCTCCTCGTTGCAGTAGACATCAGAGCCATAATGCCAAGGTATTGCATTACTGCTTTCATAAGGAACGGGTCCAGGTACCGTAATGGTGACTGGACTGATTGCTGCAGAGGAGGGTACTATAATGGTGTGCGGATCGTAGTAAATTGTGACAGGTGACCTGGCAGGAGGTGCCACTGTTTGTTGTTGGAAATCACTGCTGGGAGGAACATTTGATGGATCATAGTAGATTGTAACTGCTGAGACATCTTCATTAATTTTTGCTGGCATTGTAGAAGCTAATAAAATGGATGCTGATGTTGTAGAAGAAAGGGTTGTTGACATTTGATTTGTTGAGGTGATGGAAGGAGCCATTGCTGATGATACTGATGAATTGGTAGGAATGGTTGTCGCTGCTGTTGTAGAAGAATCAGGAATTGTTGTTAAAGGAATTGCTGGATTTGGATAGGTCAGAGAGTTGTTGGTGGCCTATGGTGATTGGTATTGGCAAGTTGCAAAAATGTCAACTTGACTTGTACTTGGGGTATGGGCAAGTGGGAGGCTGAGATAGGGGCATGGTCATACGCAGCAAAGATCAAGGAATGTCATGAAATCAGATTTTGTGAGCTGGCTCAAGTGGATGAAGGGTTATGGAGCATTTTGCAAATTTGGAGAATTTTGGCCCCTTTGGAAATTTGTGAAGTTCATGGCATGAAACTTGAAAAATTCTCGTGCAATTCTGAGTTTTGGGTCATGTGTGAGGTTTGTGTAATGTTTAGAAGTGGATTTGAAGTCAAAATTGGCCTTGGCATGTGAAATTGAAAGTTTCCCTCTTTGTGCAAAAGTGAAAATTTCATGATTTTGTCCAACTTTGACAAGCCATAACTTTTGATCCAAAATGAATTAGAAAGAGTTCTTGTACTTTTTGAAAATGGGAGGATCCATTCTACAACTTTCATGACCAAAGTTTTTCCATTTAAGCATTTTTGAATAAAAAAGAGGAGATTGGAAAACTTTCCCAAAATGGCAAGTTTACATTACAAGTCACTTTCCCAAAAAGGCAACTTTGCAAATGGCTTGAAATTCTTCAATTTTGTGAACTTCTAACATCTTCTATGATCAAATAAAGATCATACACATTCAAAATGATGGAGAATGCCCTTTGGTTGGGTCATTGGGGGCCTCAGATGCCCTGATTTTGCACTGACTTGCTCAAGAAGTCATCTCTTGATCAGATGCCTTCCCCATTGAATTTCTTCATGAAAATTGATATGCATGATCCTTATAACATATAGAGACCAATAGAAACAAGAATGACAAAAAAATTTGGAGTTATGGGCTCTGAAACCAAAACCCTAATTTTAGGTCATCTGTGCAGTTAAACTTGGCTCTGCTTCCATGCCTTTCTCAGTTCTTGTGATTCTTTGACTTCCTTGACCTTATGAGGATATAATATGATGCTTGAACATACATGGACCCCTTTGAAGTGATTGATGACCTTTGAAGTGGCTCAAATGGCTCAGGGATGGCTCAGATCACAAACCCTAGATGCAGATGACTTAGAAACAATGCAGTGAAGCAAAAATGCAATATGAGGTGATATGATTGAACTTATGCATATGAAAAGATCACAAGCCATGGTGAAATGAGTGAGGGAAAATTTGGGGTGTTTACACTGGTGAAGGGTCGATGTCACGGCGCCAGCGGCGTGGATCCATGGTCTACCCAATAGACAGCTGTAGGCAAGCTGTATATCCATCACAAAGAAGGTCATTTTGAAAACCTGTGGGCGAACCATTATAGGAAACTCTATCTCTCCCAGAACTGATCTCTTAGAACCGTCAAAGGCTCTCACTACCAAGTTGTTTGGGCGTAGTGCCAACCCGTCATACTCCAGCTTCACAAGGGCTTTCTTAGGTAGGACATTGAGTGATGACCCTGTGTCTACTAGTACGTGAGAAAGAACTGCACCCTTACACTCCAAGGTAATGTGCAAAGCCTTATTGTGGTTGTGACCTTCCACTGTCAGATCTGTGTTGGTAAATCCTAGTCCATGACTAGCGTTGACATTTCCAACCACAGCCTCTAACTGGTTGATAGTAATCTCCTTCGGCACATAAGCTGCGTGCAGGACTTTTAATAGTGCGTTCCGATGAGCCTCGGAGCACATTAGCAACGATAGTATGGAGATTTTGGAAGGTGTTTGGTGAAGCTGGTCCACTACCTTGTAATAACTTTTCTTGATTATTCGCATGAATTCATCAACCTCTTGGTCAAAAGGAGTCTTCAAAGCTTCCTTAGCAGCTGGTTCTTCTTACACCATGCTCTTCCCTTTTGCCTTAGCAGCAACCTCTGCTTCAGCAATGGGTCTGGGTATTTGCGAGGCAAAGAGACGTCCGCTTCTAGTGAAGCCTCCGCCTCCCCCCACATTGTCTATCTGAGGTGAAGAAGTTGATGATTCTAAAGTGATTTTCTGCCCCTCGCAGTATAGATCTGAGCCATAATGCTAAGGGATGGCATTATTGCTTTTGTAAGGAACTGGCCCAGGCACCGTGATAGTAACTGGACTGATAGCAGCTGCAGAGGGGACCATAATGGTGTGTGGATCATAGTATATGGTAACTGGTGCTCTGACGGGAGTAGCATTTTGTTGTGAGTTGTTGGAAGGAACATTTGCAGGATCGTAGTAAATCGTAACCGTTGAGATGCTTTAATTTACTATTGATGATGTTGTAGAAGGTGTTGAAATTGTAGCAGAAACTGATGGAATAATGGGTGTTGTCATTGTAGAAGGAATGGTGACTGAACTTGTATCCGTTGAAGTGATTGATTGAGCAGTTGTTGGAGTTGTAGTAGAATCTGTTGGGACAATGGTTGCTGCCGTTGTAGGAGTATCTGTGATTATTGATGAAGGAATTGTTGGAGTTGTAGTCGTTGTTGTTGTAATCTGGAGGATGCCATCCTTAATAAGACCATCTATGCTATTTCTCAGTCTCTCACATCCATTAACAACAATGTTGCAATATCCACAGCCAAGCTCACATCCGGGGAACATTTGGCATTCTAAAAGCTAAGCTTTGATTTCAACCAAGGGTGTTCGGATTTGTGCAACACTGTTGATTAATGTGGATGGTTTGCCCTTTTCAATAGCATTAATCATGGGCCCGTTGTGACTAGGCATTGGATTTCTTGTGACGTTCGGAGGAGGCGCAAAATTGAGAGCTTTTGAGTCCACCAAATCTTGGACTTTCATCTGTAAGGCCCTGCATTTTTCAGTATTATGCCCCGGTGCGTTTGAGTGGAATGCACACCTGGCATTTGCATCATAGTTCTTTGGCATATTAAGAGGATCTAGAGGTGCCAACGTCCTTAACTCAACTAGGTTGAGCTTCAGGAGTTGTGGCAAGAGTGCAGCATACGGCATTGGGATCGGGTCAATTACTCTGTTTGCCTGTGATGGTCTTTGCTGGAAAGGACACTGTTGTTGGTTATTGATGTTGTTGTACGACCTTTGTTGCGGATAATGAACTTGTTGTTGATACTGTGGTTGTTGTTGTTGAGGATATGCTGATTGTTGAGGAATCAGAGCTTGAATGGTAACAGCTGCTACTGACCGGTGAACATACTGAGGCCTTCCCTTGCTTGCATGAATGGAATTTGTTTCACCGGCCCTTCGGGGTCCCACAAAAGGCTTTCTGGGATTGCTGGATGAACTTGCACCACTGTCGGAAATTTTGCCCATCTGTAAGAGGCTTTCAATCCTCTCACCAGCTATGACCACATCAGCAAAACTGGTAGAGGAGAAGGCAGCCAATCTATCAATATAGGTCCCTTGTATTGTATTCATGAACATGTCAGCCATTTCCCTCTCTGACATGGGTGGTTGGACAGCAGCAGCAAGCTGTCTCCACCTTTGGGCATATTCCCTGAAGCTCTCTCTGGAAGACTGAGACATGCCCATTAGAAGAGTTCTATTGGGAGCCATGTCCAGGTTGTATTGATATTGACGGATGAAAGCCTCAGCCAAATCCTTCCAGCATATAATGGTAGCTCTGGTCAATTGTAAATACCATTCTCTCGAAGCTCCAGTCAGACTGTCTTCAAAGTAGAACATCCACAACTTTTCATCCATGGTATATGCTTTAAGTCTTCCCAGGAAAGACTCTAGGTGAGTTCACGGACAGGAAGTACCATTGTACTTTTCAAAGCATGGGGGTTTTAATTTGTGGGGAATTCTCACCCCATCCACCAGCCCCATGTCCATCACATCTAAGCCCAAAGAATTATGAGACTCCAAAGATCTTAACTTCTCAGCAATTTCGTCCAATCTCCTATCATATACTTCATCTCCAGCCCCCATAACAGTAAACTGTTCTTCTTGGGGATCTTCTTGCAAGATTCTCCCCCCAGCAGTATTACCTTGCACATTTCTCGGGATGTTAACTTCTAGATCCAAATGAGGTCCAAATACTGGTGGGTCAATACGAGGCTGGCCCCGCTCATTGTTACTAGTTCCTCCTGTTCCAAGATGAGGCTCCTCAGGAGTTTGTCTTTCCACCAGCTCTCTTAACCTTTCTTGACTCTGGGCTAAGCCAGTCATCATTGCCATGAATTAAGACATCTGATTTCTCATCTCCAATCTCTCATTGGTCATCTGATTTCTGACCTCAGTCAGATCCTGCTGTACTTGTTCCATTTGAATACCGGGAAGGTTGTTACGAGTCGGGTACCGGTGCGTGCGGTTGACAGGGAACACTCGGCGACGAGCAATGTTTCCTGAGATCACAACAAAGTTAGAAACAATAATAATATCAAAACCTACAAAACAAAAAAACAAAGTTAGTATGCAATGCAGTATGCTTATTTGTTTTCCAAGGTATCCGGTTTGGTTCTTGGTCTTGATCTTTCCAGACCTCGAGGAAGATGATTGATGTTGTTGCGAGAAAGCCCAAATGAACAACAAACTAAAATATATTACAAATGGAGAACAATACATTGTTTGTTTTACAATACATGCCCCTGAAGGGTCAAAACATAACAAAAGAAAAGTACATCAAATGGAAACAAACAACAAGCAAAGGATCAGACATCCAACCCAAACTCATCTTCTCTGACCTCCTTCAGGAGTGCCTCAGTCACCGGACCAGTTGGGTGCTCTGTAATGGTCCTGATAAGGAGGTTCCTGGTGGCAATAGCAGTGGTCAACTTCTTGTGCCTGTCCTGGTCCTTTGATCTCTTCAATCCTGCTCTGAGCCTTAACTCTGAAATCTCCTTCTGGGCTGCCAACAAAGCTTCCCGCTGCTTCTTCTCGTTGGCTTCCAGTTGTTCAATCCGGGCTTGAGTCCTCTGGTCTTCTTGTGTACGGGCTTCAGTGATCCTGACCCACCTAGCCAGACTCTCTTGAAAATAGTGCTCGGCCCTAGCTTTCTGAATCTTAGCCTCCTTGCAGGCATTCTTCAATATCTATTCTCCAGCCCTTGCTTTCCTTATGTAGTCCTCTGTCCTTTCAATTTTGGTCAGATGCTCAATCTTGGGCTTTTCCAATCTCTCAATGTCCAAACGACCATCACTCCTCTCCCAAAGAGTTTTCTTTAAAGCTTCAGATAACTTCTCATTCCTTTATTTCAGCTTCTCAAATTCTTCTAGGCTGACAGTTGCTGCTGGCTGTACAGTAGATGGTCCAGACATGTCTTCCAAGGTGAAAGGCATCCTGGTAATCTGAGCTCTAGCACGGGACCACTCATAATATTGAGTTGAAGCACCATTTTACACCTTCCAAGAATAGCCATCCCTTTTGTATGGATGTTGCCCCAAGCCCAGGATGCTTGTCTGACAGCAGCTGAATTAGGTTTCACTTCACAATACAGGGTCTCAGCTAAATCTTGTCCTTTGGGAGGGTGGACCAAGGCATAGCCCAGTTGTCTTTTAAACAGCAAAGGATTGTAGTTGATGCAACCCTTTACTCCTATCAGAGGTACATTTGGGTATTGTCCACAACTGGTGATAATGTCTTTGCCTCTGGTTCTCTGGGTGCACCATCTGATATCATCTGAAGTCAAGGCAATGAGCCTCTTGGCCCAGTTCTTCTGCTGATGTGGGTTCAAGAAGGCATCTGACTTAGGCAGGTGTCTGAGCAGCCAGGTGTAAAACAAAGGAGCACAACATCTTACCAACTTCCCCCTTTGTTTCTCATTCCTCTGGTGAATGGAGTAATAGAAATCTCCTAGCAATGTAGGTATTGGGTTCTTCAAAAGAAACAAATGGATGGCATTCTTGCTGACAAATTTGGGCTCATCTGCAAACAGTATAGCCCCATATATGCTGAGGGCTAATAGTGCACAGACTGCCCTCCACTCTCCCGTTGAAGCCTTTAGGATGGCCTGAGAAATCAAGAAGTCCAAATGCAAACCAGGGATCCCAGCTTTTGTTGTCATACTTTGTTCAATCATGGAAGGTTCCAGGTAAAATGCCTTTGCTATCTCTTCATTTCTGGGAGCTGGCATCTCTGGGTGGAAAGGGATTCCACCCCTGACAGGTACTCCAATCAATGAAGAAAACTCCTCCAGCAGAGGCCCTAGCTGAAAGTCTGGAAAGGTGAAGCATCTCAAATGAGGGTCATAAAACTGTAAGCAGGTGTGGATCATGCTCCTCTGAGAAGGGTCAAGGTCCATAACCATGTCTAGGATATCCCCATGGTGCTCTCTAAATAGTGGGATGTAATCAGGTGTGATGAGTGACTGGACCTGCCTGATACCAGTCAACACAGGCTCAAAGAAATGGTAGGATATGTTGCTCTTCCCGGGAGTAGTCATGAGTGCTGCTGAGGAAACTAAAGATAAGTGTTGATGAAGGTCACAGACTGATGTTGGAAATGAGCCACTGACAGGCTGATGCTGGTGATGATGCAGATAGCTGAAGCAGATAACTGATGAAGACAGTTGAAGCAAATGTCTATGCAGAAGAAGGGGTCAAAACCAAACCATATATGATATGGATACCCTGAAAAGCAAATAAACAAATGTTAAATGATGCAATGATGATATATGCAAATGATATGCAAGGGTTTATGATCAAGCTGGATCTGATTATCTGTTCTGACAAATAAGGCCCATGTATGTTCAAGAAGTCCAGATGGAGGTTTGAGAAATCCAGTAACTAGGGTGGGGGATGTCGCTCCCACCAAATGACACCTTGTCAGAAGGGGTACAGACGCGAACGGTCGGCGAAAGAGAAGAGAACACACAAGGGTGAACTTAGAAAGACAAGAGTCGCCGGCTAGGCATTTTTATCCCGGAGGAAAGGTAATGCTGCATAAACCTAGAAAGATATGGATAAGACGGTTGCGAACCAGAGAGACTGAGAAAGGGGGTTGGTTACAACCTGGGAAGGTATTAGCACCCAGATTGTCCGCCGTACTCGACGGGATCCACGCTTAAAAGATTTGTGTTTAAAAGGGGTGGTGTTAGTGCAATTTGTGTATCAAAGCTGGAAAGAATGCAAGTGTTAGTGTAAAAGAAATGTGAAGTGTATAGGAGAAGTGTCAGTGTGAGGACAAGAATGAAATGCTCAAAACTATGAGGCTCAAATAATATGCTGGAAGGAGGGGGAATATACAGACACTTTTGTTCGATAACAGTTAAGTTATGCCTACGTATCCTCTCGGGCAATGAGGAAGTCAGAACACCGTAGTTCGACCCAAAGAGACTGAAAGATAAATTGACTTGTGAACTGCTTACTTGCCTATGCTCAAGTGTATGACCTGTCTGGCTCAGATGCAAACTGTCTTGCATTAGACGGAAGAAGCAAGTTCTCGTTTGTGAGTGAAGATGATGAGAAAAGAATCACGGAGGAGACGTCTATTGTTTGTTTTTGTGTTTTCAGTCTTTTATTGCTTTTTTGGATTTGTCATAAGTTAAAGAGCTTAAGCCTAAACCAGGGGTTAGTAAACTCATCACATCCTCCCTCTGGTTAGGGGTAATGAGGATACCTCAAGTATGAAGTAAACACCTCACATTTAATCACCATGATGTAGGATTAAGATCATTAACCTGCTTGTATTTATTTAGATGTTTTTGGAGTTTTTGTTTAGTGTTAAGTAATGAGTTTAAGCCATAATCAGGGATTTAATGGACTCATTACACCATCCTAATAGAAGGATAATAGATGAGAACATTTAAGCTGAGGAAGGCTCCTCAACTTAATCCATGATTAGGGATTAACCTTATGACAAAACAAAGCCTTTATTAAAGTGGATTTTAGTTAATGGTAAGATTAAGAAGTGATTTTTATGGTTTGTAAGACAGCTTGATGGGGACTTGTCCATTAACACTAGGGTTAGTCCTTCTTAACCAATTAAGGAAGAATTAGAACCCTAATGCAAGGCCCAAGTTACAAGCTTGATGTCTTAGTGATTATTAAGTGAATTAATTAGAGGATTTAAACACATTAAGGGTTTAACACTTAGGATTAAAGTTATACACTCCATCCTAATAGAAGGATGCAGGCATAAGCTTAATCACAAAGCCTTAACACCTTTAGGGTTTAGTCCTTGATTATGAGATGAGAAGAGAAGACTCAAAGATGACACAAAGGTAAAAACTAAATGGGGGACTAATCAAACCCTAATTGTTATCATTCTTGGATGTTCCTAGGGTTTATGAGGCTTGCAAAAGATCTTCAAGGAAAAGCCACCAAGGAAGAAGTAGGTGAAAGGAGGAGAAAGCAGAAGAAGCAAGACAACTTACTTCACCTAAGAAGATAAGTTGCTTGAAGAAAGAAAGAAGGGAGGGAGCATGGATGAGGAAGCTTACTCTAATACACAAGATAAAATGCAGCAATGATGCATAAGAGGGATGAGAAGAGATTGTGAGAAGTGAAGGCAAATTTACTTCTCAAAACAACTTACCACCTGAAAAGTTAGCAAAAGAAATGAAATGCAATGAAGATGAGGTGAAATGCCATGATTCTAGACAAAGTCAGAAACATGAACATGATGTTAATGATGCTAAGAGATGATGCAAACCCATGCAAGATGCATATATGTGAGCACACAAGAGAATGGATGCATATGGAGCATGCCTTGAACCATGAAAGTTCATGAAAGCTTATGAAATGCAATGAAGGTATGACATGTCAAATGAATGATGAAATGATCAAACATGGTTCTAATATGTCCTAAGATGTCTTATGAATCATGTGGATGCACAAATTGTCATGGCAAGTTCTTGAATGCAAGCAAATGAGAGATGGATGCAAATGAAGACAAGAATTAGGGTTTATGCATAACATGCAACACAAAATTCAAAATCAGAAGCAAATGACATGATAAAAAATTGAAAATGGGATCAAAGGAACCCTAACCCTACAAAAATTTACTACCCAAAGGAGGAGACCTAAATCTAAACCTAATGGAAGTTATGATTTTCCTAAGTCAACTAGGGTTTCAAGGTACCTCAAAAGGAAAAATGCACATTAAATTGAAAATGCAAGATAAATTCAAATCAATTTTACCCTAGAAACTACATGATATGAAGGATGCAATACAAGAAGAACCATTATCAAACTCTTCATGGTTAGGCAGAATGGATTTTTTCAAGTTAGGATCAAAATATTGCCTTTAAACAAATTTAATTCCAATGAAAATTGTCAAAATGCATCAAGGACCAAAACTAAATTTGTTTTGAGAGTTGGATAATGTTTCTAAATGTTTTTAAATGCAATGTGAATTTTTTGGTGATTTTTAAATACCTAAATGCATATTTAATTAATTAATTTCCATTAACTAATTAAAAATAAACATTTAAATGATTTAAAAATAATTTTTAATGCAAAAAATAAAAATAAAAATATTTTTGGGTTCTTAAAATTAATGAAATGTTTGACAAAAAATTTCAGAATTTTTTAATATGTTTTACTATTTTTAAAAATTCGTGGAAGTTAAATGAAAAGAAAATGAAATAAAAATTTAAATAAAAGAAAGTATGCAGATCCAAGAGCTGAGATTCAAATGGATTTGGAGGGAGTTGACCCGCGCCAGATCCTAAGGCTGTAATTCAAACTGACTAAATTCAAATTAAACCTAATTAATTAATGTTAATGACATGGATTAGGGCAAAACTACAAGATTTGGGCCGTTCACAGCGCGCGGGAAGAGGGATCCAAAGGCCTACATTCAAAGTTGGCTAATTACTCAGATTAGGGTTAATGACCCTCAGGTGGCCGGAGAAGACTTCCGGTCATCTTCTCCTGCGAGACCTTCATCCTATCTCTCTCAAAACCTCACTAAAATGCATCAAAATCTCCAGATTCACTCAACCAAACATTCTAAACAGGAATCCAACAACAAAATCTATTTATTTTTCATGAATCAAGAGAAACAAACAAAAATCATTTTCACGGGGAAAGTTTCAGACATACCATACATCCTCATTTCTTCATCATTTTCAAAAATTCAAAGCTCATTGCATTCATGGGAGCATGTAGATCATTTTAATAACTTAAAACAAGGTTTCTAGAAAAATGATTTTGCAAAGCTACCTGAAGTGACGCTTTCAACTTGGAGCTTTCAAATTGCTTCCCTGCTTCAAAACTCCTCCAATAATCTCTCTGAATATGATTTGAGGTTTAGTTGGAGTGTATGGTGGCTGGTTCTTGAGATTGATGAAGTTCTGACCAAGGGGAGTGGAAAATCGTATTTCTGTTTGGGATGGTTTCAGGATCAAATGATGGTTGGGAAATGATCAGAGGATCATGGTGAGTGATTCTGTGAAGTTTGTTTTGAGGTTTGTGGCTTGTGTATTGAGATTCGAAGAAAAATGCATAGAGAGGGATTTTGGAGAATGTTGACTTGTGGGAGAACTAAGCTTGTGTTGTGTGGTGTGTTGAGTTGCTTTTGGTCCATGTATCAAGTGGTGATAGGTCTGTGGAGTTGGTGTGGCCTATGCTGATTGGTATGGTCCATTTTGCCAAAAGTCAATGTTAGGTGTCCTTTGAGGTATGGGTCATGGCAGGCCAAGGACAAGGGCATGTCTTGTGCAGCTGTGATCAAGGAGAACCATGGAAGTGAGATTGAGGCAAACCAGCAAGTGGATCAAAGTTTATGTGTGGTTTTGCAAATTTGTGAACTTTTGGCCCTTTTGAAGTTTCTTAATGCACAAGTCATGAAATTTGAGAATTATTTGCTGCATTATGAATTTTAGGCATTGCATTGTGTTTGTATGATGATTAGAAGTCACTTTGAAGTCACATTTAGCCTTGGCATGAAATTTTGCAACTTTCCCTCTTTGTGCAAAAGTGAAATTTATGTGATTTTGTCCAACTTTGACAAGCCATAACTTTTGATCCAAAATGAATTAGAATGAGTTATTGTACTTTTTGAAAATGGGAGGATCCATTCTACAACTTTCATGACCAAAGTTTTTTCATTTGAAGCATTTTTGAATCAAAAAGAGGAGGTTGAAAACATTCCCAAAATGGCAAGTTTGCATTACAAGTCACTTTCCCAAAAAGGCAACTTTGCAAATGGTTTGAAATTCTTCATTTTTGTGAACTTTTAACATCTTCTATGATCAAATAAAGATCATACACATTCAAAATGATGGAGAATGCCCTTTGGTTGGGTCATTGGGGGCATCAGATGCCCTGATTTTGCACTGACTTGCTCAAGAAGTCACCTTGTGATCAGATGCCTTCCCCATTGAATTTCTTCCTAAAAATTGATATGCATGATCCTCATAACATATAGAGACCAATAGAAACAAGAATGACCAAAAAATTTGGAGTTATGGCCTCTGAAACCAAAACCCTAATTTTAGGTCATCTGTGCAGTTAAGCCTGGCTTTGCTTCCATGCCTTTCTCAGTTCTTGTGATTCTTTGACGTTCTTGACCTTGTGAGGATATAATATGATGATTGAACATACATGGAACCTCTTGAGGTGGTTGAAGACCTTTGGAGTGGCTCAGATGACTCATGGATTGCTCAAGTCACAAACCCTAGATGCAGATGGCTTAGAAATAATGTAGTGGAGCAAAAAATGTAATATGAGATGCTATGATTGAACTTATGCACATGAAAAGATCACAAGCCATGGTGAAATGGGTAAGGGCAAATTTGGGGTGTTTACAGCTGCCCCTATTCAAACATGAGTTAGCTGTGCAGCATGTAAGCAACGACTTAACAGGCAAACAAGATAACTTGTGGTTGAATATCAAAGACAGTCCAAAATTTGCACTCACTGAATGAAGAAGAAAAGGGATATAGATGATTATAAGGTGTGGGCGACGGAGGACGACCGTCGAGCAGAGGACGACTGCTGGGGGTATAGCAATGACGGGGACGACCGACATGCTGGGGATATAAGAGATTATGATGGGGACGGTCATCAAGTAAAGAAATTAGACTTTCTGGGGATTAAAGGTAAATGATGGGAACGGTCATCGGGTTGAAGGAAATAACTGATGAGGAACGGTCATCAAAGGTGAAGGACGATCACCTAGCAGGGGACGACTACTCTGTTGGGGATAAGGATGAGGGACGGTCATCCAAGTTGAAGGACGATCACCTGGCAAGGTACGGTTGCCAAAAGTATCACGACATAGGACGAATGCCGGATAAAAAGGTCGACGATGGGGACGGCCATCGAATAAGCATGATGAAGGACGATCATCAAGAGGTGAAGGACGATCACCTAGCAGGGTACGGCTGCTCTGAGGGTTTATCATGACATAGGAAGAATGTCGGATAACAAGATCAACGATGGGGACGGCCATCAGATAAAATGATGAAGGACGATCATCAAGAGGTGAAGGACGAGCACCTAGCAGGGGACGGCTGCTAAAAAAATATCACGACATAGGACGAATGTCAGATATGAAGGGGTTCTAATGAATAGAGACTCCGCAGGGGATGATGAAGGACGACCATCAAAATGGTGAAGGACAATCATCGGGCAGGGTACGGCTGCCGAAAAGGTTTCATGACATAGGACGAATGTCAGATAATAAGAGAAGCTTTGCTGGGGACTTCGCTGGGGAATAGTAAACACATACGAGTGTTTACATCCAAGAAATAAGAGGTATAGGTGTTTGACACTGTGTATAGATTAAAGATGCGGACGAGCATCCTTAAGACCATGATACGGACAAGTATCGATAGAAACAAACGCTGACGCATGCTCAGAGATGATGATACAGACGAGTATCAATTGGTTAACAAAGAACTCGGACGAGTGTCAAATCTGAGGGGACTCTTCTGGGGAATAATAGACACAGACGAGTGTCTAAATTCTAGGAAAAGGTAAAAGTACATGTCATTGTGTATGGATTAAAGATGCAGACGAGCATCCTTAAGACTATGATACGAATGAGTATCGGTAGAAACAAACGTTGACGCATGCTCAGAGATAATGATATGGACGAGTATCAACTGGTTAACAAAGAATACGGACGAGTGTCGAATCTGAGGGGATTTAAGTGGTATATACAAGATACGGACGAGTATCTGTATGAGTAAAAAGCAATGAGTGAGACATAGACGGGTACTCAACTTGCTGTGGGGAGCACGACACGGACAGGTGTCGTAAAAGTGTATTATAAACAAGTATATGGTTCCCAAAGTGTTTGTGTAGGAAACTATGTTGGGGAAGGTGACACGGACGGGTGTCGGGGAAGTATGTAGATATATGTAAATATGTGTTTGCGAGTGCAAAGGGGACGCTTTGGCTTTCTGCTGGGGGTATGACACGGACGAGTGTCAAGAAGCATCTGTAATGTATAAGTATCTGTTTGGGCGACCTTACTGGGGAATGATGACACGGACGAGTGCCAAAAGGTGCATGTTTCTGTATTTGTGGGTATAAAGGAAATGTTTTGATATTCTGCCGGGGAGTTTGGGAGGTGTTTGGTATATTGCTGATGTGGTTAGTATTTACAAATGTTCAGTTTGATACATGGCTTATGCATATGCAATATGTTTGATTTTTGTCGTAATGCTCCGTATTAGACGGAATGCTACGCTTTGTGGGGAGAATATGATGCGAATGCTATGATTATGAAAATATACCGATCTTGGATCCGGATCCCGTTGCTGAAGAGATCTCTGGCTGATCTGCTTGGAGTGGAAATCCCAGCTGGGGATGATATCATTGGTAGATCTGGCATATCTGACTCTGCATGGGGAAATAGATCACTGATAGACCTATCTTGATAATGAGGGACCCAGCTGGGGTTTGTAGAAGCTTTCATCACAATGTTGCGAGATCTTTAGGCGTTGCTCTTCTGGATAGAGACTGAAACTCTACGGGGAGATGGTTCCCTGACTAGCACTCGGCTGGGGAAGAAAAAAGATCATTGAAAGATCTTCCTAGAGATTTCTGTGGGGATCCTGCTGAGGATGACTTGACAGCTCAGCTGGGGATATGAGCACCTTTTAGTACTGCTCTGACAGATATGCTGGAGAAATGATGCCTGGCAGCTCTGGTGGGGAGAAAGCAGCCCTGTCTTTGCACTTGTCTGAGGAGGAATGACGGCTGGCAACTCAACTGGGGATAGAGCATCTCCGGTGCTTAGATGTGCCGAGTAAATGATTTGGCAGCGTGATGGGGAGAAGCCTTCATGCCCCATGTTGCGCTTTGAATACCTGCGATCCTGTTATAACAAAGAAACGTACAAGTATCCCGAGGTATCCCTTACTGGATTCCATCATAGGAGTCTAGACACTCCCAGAAGTAAGTATATTTCCTGTAAGCACGTATTTTTAAAAGGGGAGCATCTGTATTTATGCAATTAATATATTAAAGACACCGGACATTTTGCAAATGAAAATAAAATGTACGAGACAAAATACGGCTGAAAATCTGATTTTTATTAATTCATGCGCCCTGAATTGGCAAGATACAATCATAGAAACAAATCCCCTAAAATGAGGAGATTGTTACAAATTGAGAAACAAAAAGACGCTGACAATGTTGATGACGCTTCAGTGAGCTTCCCTTTTACTATGACTCGTATGACATTGACGTTCTTCTCGTCTTGCTTTCTGAAGAAGGCTGATTCTGACCGATGCTCGACCCTTTCGAAGCTTGCCATGTTGTAAGTGATACAGACGAATTCAAAATGCATTTGTTCGCTTATTCCCTTATTTTGCGTGGATCGCCCTTTCGGGTTTTCAATCCACCGGGATACCCATTTTTTGCCTGAGTTGTCCAATGCGGCTTTTCAACTCAGCGGGTGTACATTTTATTTATTTATTTTCCCTTATTTTTGCCCGAGTCCTTCATTCTGTTTTTGACTCGCCGGGATGCCCTATTTTTGCCTGGACTTACATTCTGTTTTTATGTCCAGCGGGTCGTTTTATGCGAAGTATTTTTTAACTGCATCGGAATTCACAGGGGACAAGAAGTCTTCACCGTCCATAGTACTGAGCATCAGTGCTCCACCAGAGAAAACATTCTTTACTATAAATGGGCCATCATAATTTGGAGTCCACTTGCCCCTGTGGTCTGTATGAGGAGGAAGGAGTCTTTTTAGCACAAGATCTCCTACTTGGTACTCTCGGAGCCTGACTTTCTGATCGAAAGCTTTCTTCATCCTTTTCTGATACAACTGCCCATGACAAATTGCAGCCAATCTCTTTTCTTCAATCAGACTTAGTTGTTCGTATCGGGATCTGACCCATCCTGCTTCATTCAGTTTAACATCCATCAGTACCCGTAAGGAGGGTAATTCAACTTCAACAGGCAGGATTGCCTCCATACCATACACGAGCTGATACGGTGTTGCCCCAGTGGTTGTTCTGATTGACGTACGGTACCCATGTAGGGCAAATGGTAGCATTTCATGCCAGTCTTTATAGGTAACTACCATCTTCTACACAATCTTCTTGATATTTTTGTTAGCTGCCTCCACAACGCCATTCATCTTTGGCCTGTAAGGAGAAGAATTGTGGCGTTGGATCTTGAAGTCCCGACATAGTTCTGCCATCATTTTGTTGTTTAAGTTGGAACCATTATCAGTAATGATTCGCTCGGGAACTCCATATCGACATATGATGTCTCTCTTTAGAAATCAGGCTACCACTTGCCTGGTAACATTTGCATAGGAAGCTGCTTCGACCCACTTGGTAAAATAGTCAATGGCAACCAAGATGAATCTATGGCCATTTGAAGTAGTTGTCTCAATTTTGCCAATCATATCAATGCCCCACATGGCAAAGGGCCAGGGTGAAGACATCACGTTCAACGGATTTGGAGGCACATGCACTTTATCCGCATAAATCTGGCATTTATGGCATTTTCTGGCATAAGCACAACATTCTGCATCCATTGTGATCCAGTAATAGCCTGATCTTAGCAACTTTTTGGCCATGGCATGCCCTCCTGCATGGGTACCAAAAGATACTTCGTGCACCTCGTGCATCAACAAGTCTGCTTTTGCTCTACCAACGGATCTGAGAAGTACCATATCAAAGTTTCTCTTGTACAAGGAACCGTCAGCATTCAGGAAGAAACTGCCAGCCAGCCTTCTTAATGTTTTCTTGTCATTGGAGGATGCCCCAGGTGGGTATGTTTGATCCTCCAAGAAACACTTAATATCATGGAACCAAGGCTTATCATCCTTAGCAAGGTCTGCTGAGAATACATATGCTGGTTTGTCAAGTCTGGACACTGCAATTCGAGGCACAAAATTGGCAGCTTGAACTTTGATCATGGATGAAATGGTAGCCATAGCATCTGCGAACTGATTTTCATCTCGAGGGATATACTCAAGCTTGACTGTTGTGAAGAAAGTCAATAACCTCCTTGTATAATCCCGATAAGGTATCAGATGATCTTGGTGCGTGTACCATTTGTCGTTGGTTTGATTGATCACCAGAGCCGAATCTCCGAACACAGTCAAAGTCTTGATCCTGAGGTCAATGGCTTCTTCAAGACCCATAATACAAGCTTCGTATTCGGCTTCGTTGTTAGTGCAGTTGAAGGTGAGTTTTGCCGAGAAAGGCATGTGAACTCCCTTGGGTGTAATGAGTACTGCACCGACACCACGACCATTCATATTAACAGCCCCATCAAACATCATAGTCCATTCTTTTTCCGGGTCAGGCCCTTCAGTGTGAATAGGCTCTTCATGATCTCTTGATTTTTACGAACATGATGTATTCATCAGGGAAGTCAAATCTCATAGGCTGGTAATCATCAATGGGTTGCTCAGCAAGATAATCAGACAATACACTTCCCTTGATGGCTTTCTGAGATGTGTACTGAATATCATATTCTGTGAGGATCATTTGCCATCTTGCAACCCGTCCGGTAAGTGCTGGCTTCTCAAAAATGTACTTAACTGGATCCATCTTTGAGATTAATAAAGTAGTGTGGGTCAACATATACTGCCTTAGTCGGCGAGCAGCCCACGCTAAAGCACAACAAGTTTTCTCGAGAAGTGAATAACGTTGTTCACAGTCGGTAAACTTTTTGCTTAGGTAGTATATTGCATTCTCTTTTCGACCAGACTCGTCATGCTGGCCCAACACACACCCCATTGATTCTTCTAATACTGTCAAGTACATGATTAGAGGTCTTCCTTCAACTGGAGGCATGAGGATCGGAGGCTCTTGTAAATATTCCTTGATTTTGTCAAAAGCCCTCTGGCAGTCTTCATTCCACCTGACTGTTTGTTTTTTTCTTAACAGCTTGAACAAGGGTTCACAGGTTGCAGTAAGGTGAGATATGAACCTTGAAATGTAGTTCAATCTTCCTAGAAACCCCCGAACTTCTTTTTCAGTCTTCGGTGCAGGCATTTCTTGAATGGCTTTGACTTTATCAGGGTCAACTTCAATCCCTTTCTCGCTTACAATAAATCCCAGCAGCTTACCAGATCGCACCCCGAATGTGCACTTGTTGGGGTTTAACTTCAGTTGATACTTCCTCAGACGCTTGAATAACTTCAACAGATTCACCAGGTGGTCCTCTTCTGTGAGGGACTTGGCAATCATGTCATCCACATAACATTCAATTTCTTTGTGGATCATGTCATGGAATAATGTTACCATAGCCCATTGATAAGTTGCACCAGCGTTCTCCAGTCCGAATGGCATCACCTTATAACAGAACGTGCCCCAGGGTGTGATGAAAGTTGTCTTCTCCATGTCTTTAGGTGACATCTTGATCTGATTGTATCCTGAAAATCCGTCCATGAAGGAGAACACCGAGAACTGAGCAGTATTATCCACCAATACATCAATCTGAGGTAATGGGAAATCGTCTTTCGGGTTGGCTCTGTTCAGGTCCCGGTAATCCACACACACCCTCACCTTGCCATCTTTCTTAGGTACAGGTACAATATTAGCAACCCACGGCGGATAGCTAGTCACAGCAAGGAAACTGGCGTCCCACTGCTTTTGTACCTCTTCTTTTATTTTCATTGCCATATCTAGGCGAGTACGACGCAGCTTCTGTTTTACTAGTGGGCAGTCTTCCTTCAGAGGCAGCTTGTGCATGACAATGTCGGTGTCCAACCCTAGCATATCCTGATAGGACCAAGCAAACACATCCACATATTCCCGTAGCATGTCAAGCAGTTGCTCTTTTACTGAATCTTGCAGGCAGGCCCTGATCTTAACCTCTTTCACTTCTTCTACCATACCAAGATTAACCGTTTCAATCTCCTCCTGATGAGGAGTGATAACCTTCTCCTCTTGCCTTAATAACCTGGCTAGCTCTTCAGGTAGCTCATAATCTTCTTCAACCCCTTCATCAGCTTGATTGATTGGATTGTCAAAGTCATATGAAGTCATAACAGTGTTGTTGTCGGTGCAATCTGGAGGGCACTTTCTGCAAGGGTTTAGATTTGTTTATTTTAGTGATCATTTTTAATCTTGTTTAGAAAAAAGTGAAAATGAAGTTATTTGTTTTGAAAACATTGCCATTTTGTACGAAAGTGAAAAATGAAAAGACAGTGAGCGAAAAAAGAGACTCGTTTGCAAATGATGTCTGATATTCATTGATTAATCCATTTGCACAAAATTACAAGATGGCCCGATTACAAAATGAGTCTTGACATCTTAGGAAAGATGCAAGACTTGATGCATGCTTTAAAATACAGGAAATAATAATTACTCTGCAGGAGTAACTCTTATAATTTCCTGGGAAGACCAGTTAAGGACTTGGCTCCCCGGGATCCTTGGACGTATCCAGCTCTCCAGGTTGCGGTTGCTTTCCTCCTCATCTTCCAAATTGTTCACAGCATACGGGGTGAGCATTCCCCCTCTGACAAAATTGGGCTCTTTGGCAGCCTCTGATTGATCTTGCTGAGTTGGTTTGTAACCCAACCCAAATCTGTCTTCTTTCTTTTCCAAGGGCTTACCCAACAAACAGCTGTAGGCCGGCTGAATGTCCATCACAAAGAAGGTAGTTTTAAAAGTATGCGGGCCAATCATCACAGGCAGATCAATCTCTCCAAGCACTGATCTTTTAGAGCCATCAAATGCTCTTACCACCACATTACTCGGACGCAGTGCCAAGCCATCATACTCTAGCTTCCCTAAGGCTTTCTTTGGCAGAACATTGAGTGATGACCCAGTGTCCACCAGCACATGAGACAGAACAGCACCCTTGCATTCCAAGGTGATATGTAAAGCCTTGTTGTGGTTACGTCCCTCCGTTGTTAAGTCAGCATTGGTAAAGCCCAGTCCATGACTGGTGTTGACATTTGCCACCACAGTTTCTAGCTGATTAACGATAATCTCTTCCGGCACGTATGTTGCGTGCAGGACTTTCAACAATGCGTTCCTGTGAGCTTCGGAATACATCAACAGTGATAAAATGGAGATTTTTGAGGGAGTTTGGTGAAGCTGATCCACCAACTTGTAATCACTCCTTTTTATGATCCTCATGAACTCGTCTACATCTTGTTCAAAAGATGTCCTATGAGTTTCTTTGACAGTTGGCTCTTCAAGTACCACACTCTTTCCTTTTGCTTTGGCAGCAGCACATTAGGTCTTTGTATTTGTGAGGCAAAAAGGAGTCCGCTTCTGGTGAAGCCTCCACCTCCTCCAACATTATCAACTTGTGGTGAAGAGGTTGATGAATCCAGAGTGATTTTCTCCCCGTTGCAGTAGAGATCAGAGCCATAATGCCAAGGTATGGCATTACTGCTTTCATAAGGAACGGGTCCAGGTACCGTAATGGTGACCGAACTGACTACTGCAGAGGAGGGTACTGTGACAGTATGCGGATCATAGTAAATTGTGACTGGTGACCTGGCAGGAGGTGCCACTGTTTGTTGTTGGAAATTGCTGCTGGGAGGAACATTTGATGGATCATAGTAGATCGTAAATGCTGAGACATCTTCATTAATTTTTGCTGGTGTTGTAGAAGATTCTGCTAATAACATGGATGCTGATGTTGTAGAAGAAAGGGTTGTTGATATTTGACTTGTTAAAGTGATGGACGGAGCCATTGCTGATGATATTGATGAATCGGTAGGAATGATTATTGCTGCAGTTGTAGAAGAATCGAGAATTGTTGTTAAAGGAATTGCTGGATTTGTAGGCGCCGTTGTTGAAATCTGAAGGATACCATCCTTGATAAGACCATCTATGCCGCTTCTCAAATTTTCACACCTGTTGACTTCAATGTTGCAATACCCACAACCGAGCTCACACCTGGGAAACACTTGGCACTCTAGAAGCTGAGCTTTAATTTCGACCATAGGTGTTCGTATTTGTGCAACACTGGTGATCAAGGTAGATGGCTTATCTTCCTCAATGGAATTAATCCTCGACCCACCATGATTAGGCATAGGATTTCTGTTGACATTCGGAGGAGGTGCAAAGTTGAGGGCTTTAGAATCCACCAGATCTTGAACTTTCATTTGCAGGGCCCTGCACTTCTCAGTATTGTGACCAGGTGCATTGGAGTGGAAAGCACATCTGGCGTTGACATCATAATTCCTTCGGAGCTGGAATAGTGACAACTGCTACTGATTTGTGGACATACTGAGGTCTTCCCCTGCTGGCATGGATGGAATTAGTCTCACCAGCTCTTCGGGGTCCCACAAAAGGCTTCCTGGGATTACTGGATGAACTTGCACCATTATCAGAAATTTTGCCCATCTTCAAAAGGCTTTCAATCCTTTCCCCAGCAATGACTATGTCTGCAAAGCTGGTAGAAGAAAAGGCAGCCAATCTATCAATATATGTTCCTTGCAAAGTATTCATGAACATGTCGGCCATTTCTCTTTCCGACATGGGTGGCTGGACAGCAGCAGCAAGCTATCTCTACCTTTGGGCATATTCCCTGAAGCTTTCTCTGGAGGACTCGGACATTCCCATCAGAAGGGTCCTGTTAGGAGCCATGTCCAGATTGTATTGATACTGCCTGATGAAGGCTTCAGCCAAGTCCTTCCAGCATCTAATAGTAGCTCTGGTCAAGTGTGAATACCACTCTCTTGAAGCCCCAGTCAGACTGTCTTCAAAGTAAGACATTCACAGCTTCTCATCCATAGTATAAGCTTTAAGTCTCCCCAGGAAAGACTGCAAGTGAGTTCGTGGACAAGAGGTTCCATTGTATTTCTCAAAGCACGGGGATTTGAATTTGTAGGGAATTCTCACCCCATCCACTAGCTCCATATCCATTACATCGAAACCCAAGGAATTCTGGGACTCCAATGATCTCAATTTCTCATCAATTTCATCTAACCTCCTATCATAGACTTCTTCTCCTGCTCCCATGACTGTAAATTGCTCTTCTTGGGGATCCTCTTGTAAGATTCTCCCTGCAACAGCATTACCCTGCACATTTCCCGGGATGTTGACTTCCGGATGTAGATGAGGTCCAAATAATGGAGGATTAACATGAGGCTGACCCCTCTCATTATTACTAGTCCCTCCAGTTCCAAGATGAGGTTCCTCGAGAGTTTGTCTCTCCACTAGTTCCCTTAACCTTTCTTGGCTTTGGGCCAAGTCAGTCATTACAGCCATGAATTGAGTCATTTGGTTCCTCATCTCCACTCTTTCATTAGCCATCTGAGTTCTGACCTCTGTCAGGTCCTGCTGTACTTGCTCCATTTGGATACCAGGAAGGTTGTTGCGAGTAGGGCACCGGTGCGCGCGGTTGACAGGGAACACTCTTCTGCGAGCAATGTTTCCTGAGATCACAACAGAGTTGGAAACAAAAATAATAACAAAACCTACAAAACGAACAATAGTTAGCATGCAATGCAGTATGCTTATTTGTTTTCCAAGGTATCCTGCTTGGTTCTTGGTTTTGACCTTTCCAGACCTCGAGGAAGATGCTTGATGTTGTTGAGAAAAGAAACCCAATGAAAGCAAACTAATATATTACAAATGATGAATAATACATAGTTTGTTTTACAACACATGCCCCTGGAGGGTCAAAATACAACAAAAAGAAAAGTACATCAAATAGAAATAAACAACAAGCAAAGGATCAGACATCCAATCCGAACTCATCCTCTCTGACCTCCTTCAGGAGTGCCTCAGTCACTGGACCAGCTGGGTGCTCTGTAATGGTCCTAATGAGGAGGTTCCTGGTGGCAATGGCAGTGGTCATCTTCTTGTGCCTTTCCTGGTCCTTTGATCTCTTTAATCCAGCTCTGAGCTTTAGTTCTGAAATTTCCTTTTGGGCTGCCAACAAAGCTTCCTGCTGCTTCCTTTCATTGGCCTCTAACTGTTCAATCTTGGCTTGAGTTCTCTTATCTTCTTGTGTCCGGGCTTCAGTGATCCTGACCCACCTAGCCTGACTTTCTTGCAGATAGAGCTCAGTCCTAGCCTTCTGAAGCTTGGCCTCTTTGCAGGAATTCTTCAATATATGTTCCCAGCTCTTGCCTTCTTGATGTAGTCCTCTGTCTTCTCAATTTTGGCAAGATGCTCCACCCTAAGCTTCTCCAACCTCTCAATGTCCAGACGACCATCACTCCTTTCCCAAAGGGTCTTCTTCAGAGCTTGAGATAGATTCTCATTCCTTTCCTTTAGTTTCTCAAATTCTTCCAGGCTGATAGTGGCTGCTGACTGTGCTGTAGAGGGTCCAGGCATGTCCTCGATGGTGAAAGGCATTCCCGTAATCTGAGCTCTAGCATGGGACCAGTCATAGTACTGAGCTGAAGCAACATTATTACACCTTCCAAGAATAGCCATCCCTTTTGACTGGATGTTGTCCCAAGCCCAGGATGCTTGTCTGACAACAGCTGAATTAGGTTTCACTTCACAATACAAGGTCTCAGCTAAATCCTACACTCTAGGAGGATGAACCAAAGCATAGCCTAGTTGTATTTTAAACAACAAAGGATTGTAGTTGATGCAACCATTTACTCCTATCAGAGGTACATTTGGGTATTGCCCACAACTGGTGATAATGTCCTTGCCTTTGGTGCTCTGGGTGCACCATATAATATCACCTGAAGTCAAAGCAATGAGCCTCTTGGCCCAATTATTCTGTTGGTGAGGGTTCAGGAAGGCATCTGACTTAGGCAGGTGTCTGAGCAGCCAGGTGTGAAACAAAGGAGCACAACATCTTACCAACTTCCCCCTTTGCTTCTCATTCCTCTGATGGATGGAATAATAGAAATCTCCCAGCAATGTGGGTACTGGGTTCCTCAGAAGGAAAAGATGAATGGCATTCTTGCTAATAAATTTGGGCTCATCTGCAAATAGTATAGCCCCATATATGCTGAGGGACAACAGTGCACAGACTGCCCTCCATTCTCCCAAGGAGGCCTTCAGGATGGCCTGAGAAATCAAGAAGTCTAAGTGCAAACCAGGGATCCCAACTTTTGTTGTCATGCTTTTCTCAGTCAAAGCAGGCTCCAAGTATAGTGCTTTTGCTACTTCTCCATTACTGGGAGCTGGCATCTCTGGGTTGAAGGAGACTCCACCCTTGACAGGTACTCCAATCAATGATGAGAACTCCTCCAGCAGAGGTCCTAGCTGAAAGTCTGGAAATGTGAAGCATCTCAAAGGAGGGTCATAAAACTGCAGGCATGTGTGGATCATGCTCCACTGAGAGGGGTCAAGGTCCATAACCATATCCAAGATACCCCCATAATGCTCTCTAAACAATGGGATGTGGCCTGGTGTGATAAGTGACTGGACCTGCCTGATACCAGTCAGCACAGGCTCAAAGAAATGGTAGGATATGTTACTCTTCCTGGGAGTAGTCATGAATGCTACATAATATGATGAAGATAGGTGCTGATGAAGATCAAGACTGATACTGGAGATGAGCCACTGATAGGCTGATGCTGGTGATGATGAAGATAGCTGAAGCAGGTAACTGATGAAGACAACTGAAGTAGAGGTCTATGCTGAAGAAGGGGTCAAAACTAAAACCAAGATACAATGAAATGGGTACCCTGAAACAAATAAGCAAATGTTAAATGATGCAAATGATGAGTATGCAAATGATATGCAAGGGTTTGTGATCAAGCTGGATCTGATTATCTGTCTTGATATAAAGCCCGTGTATGTTCAAAGAAGGTCCAGATGGAGGTTCAGAAATCCAGTAGCCAAGGTGGGGGACTCAGATAAAGAGTCACATGTTCAGGATTAAATCACAAGAACTGTCCAAAATGAGGTACTCTTAAACCAAATAGTAACAGGGTATGATGTGGCCATGGGTACCTGCAAACCTGTAAACAACCCAACCCCCTCACAGGTGATGTTCTAGAACAAGGATCCTCAGACTTGGATCAGTTATGAGAAGTGTAAACACTTCTAACCCGGAGGTACAGTGTTTACAATAACCATAAAAGATCCTCCTCTAATTCACCTCAACTTCTGAAGGTCATAATAAAGGTCATTCAGACTTAGTAGGCTTCCCAGATAGCCCTAGCACTACAGGAAATCTGTAGCACAGAGTTCTCAAGAAGAAACCCACATCTGAACCGTGTTTCATATTCCCGCACCAGACCTAAATGGAATGGGAAAGAACATGAACCACTCTAGCCTAGGTGTCACTCAGGTCCCAGGTATAGGACCTTAAAATCTCAATGGAACCCCACCCACCAAAACAGAAGACCAGATCCAGCAATGATAATGACAGTATTAAAAATGTAAGACTGTAAAGAAAGCAATGAATAAAGCTGTACATAAAGCAATAAATAAAGCAAATAAACAAACACAATTAGCACATAACACCCCAGTAAACACAAATCAAACAAGCGCTAGGAGGAACCCACAAAAAGAACCAGAAGCCCTGGTTACAGTATAAGGGTCCCCTGCATAGTCGCCAAGATGTCGCTCCCACCAAATGACACCTTGTCAGAAGGGGTACAGACGCGAACGGTCGGCGAAAGAGAAGAGAACACACAAGGGTGAACTTAGAAAGACAAGAGTCGCCAGCTAGGCATTTTTATCCCGGAGGAAAGGTAATGTTGCATAAACCTTGAAAGATATGGATAAGACGGTTGCGAACCAGAGAGACTGAGAAAGGGGGTTGGTTACAACCTTGGAAGGTATTAGCACCCAGATTTTCCGCCGTACTCGACGGGAATCACGCTTAAAAGATTGGTGTTTAAAAGGGGTAGTGTCAGTGCAATTTGTGTATCAAAGCTGGAAAGAATGCAAGTGTTAGTGTAAAAGAAATGTGAAGTGTATAGGAGAAGTGTCAGTGTGAGGACAAGAATGAAATGCTCAAAACTATGAGGCTCAAATAATATGCTGGAAGGAGGGGGAATATACAGAGACTTTTGTTCGATAACAGTTAAGTTATGCCTACGTATCCTCTTGTGCAATGAGGAAGTCAGAACACCGTAGTTCGACCCAAAGAGACTGAAAGATAAATTGACTTGTGAACTGCTTACTTGCCTATGCTCAAGTGTATGACCTGTCTGGCTCAGGTGCAAACTGTCTTGCATTAGACGGGAGAAGCAAGTTCTCGTTTGTGAGTGAAGATGATGAGAAAAGAATCACGGAGGAGACGTCTATTGTTTGTTTTTGTGTTTTCAGTCTTTTATTGCTTTTTTGGATTTGTCATAAGTTAATGAGCTTAAGCCTAAACCAGGGGTTGGTAAACTCATCACATCCTCCCTCTGGTTAAGGGTAATGAGGATACCTCATGTATGAAGTAAACACCTCACATTTAATCACCATGATGTAGGATTAAGATCATTAACCTGCTTGTATTTATTTAGATGTTTTTGGAGTTTTTGTTTAGTGTTAAGTAATGAGTTTAATCCATAATCAGGGATTTAATGGACTCATTACACCATCCTAATAGAAGGATAATAGATGATAACATTTAAGCTGAGGAAGGCTCCTAAACTTAATCCATGATTAGGGATTAACCTTATGACAAAACAAAGCCTTTATTAAAGTGGATTTTAGTAAATGGTAAGATTAAGAAGTGATTTTTATGGTTTGTAAGACAGCTTGAGGGGGACTTGTCCATTAACACTAGGGTTAGTCCTTCTTAACCAATTAAGGAAGAATTAGAACCCTAATGCAAGGCCCAAGTTACAAGCTTGATGTCTTAGTGATTATTAAATGAATTGATTAGAGGATTTAAACACATTAAGGGTTTAACACTTAGGATTAAAGTTATACACTCCATCCTAATAGAAGGATGCATGCATAAGCTTAATCACAAAGCCTTAACACCTTTAGGGTTTAGTCCTTGATTATGAGATGAGAAGAGAAGACTCAAAGATGACACAAAGGTAAAAAATAAATGGGGGACTAATCAAACCCTAATTGTTATCATTCTTGGATGTTCCTAGGGTTTATGAGGCTTGCAAAAGATCTTCAAGGAAAAGCCACCAAGGAAGAAGTAGGTGAAAGGAGGAGAAAGCAGAAGAAGCAAGACAACTTACTTCACCTAAGAAGATAAGTTGCTTGAAGAAAGAAAGAGGGGAGGGAGCATGGATGAGCAAGCTTACTATAATACACAAGATAAAATGTAGCAATGATGCATAAGAGGGATGAGAAGAGATTGTGAGAAGTGAAGGCAAATTCACTTCTCAAAACAACTTACCACCTGAAAAGCTAGCGAAAGAAATGAAATGCAATGAAGATGAGGTGAAATGCCATGATGCAAGACAAAGTCAGAAGCATGAACATGATGTTAATGATGCTAAGAGATGATGCAAACCCATGCAAGATGCATATATGTGAGCACACAAGAGAATGGATGCATATGGAGCATGCCTTGAACCATGAAAGTTCATGAAAGCTTATGAAATGCAATGAAGGTATGACATGTCAAATGAATGATGCAATGATCAAACATGGTTCTAATATTTCCTAAGACGTCTTATGAATCATGTGGATGCACAAATTGTCATGGCAAGTTCTTGAATGCAAGCAAATGAGAGATGGATGCAAATGAAGACAAGAATTAGGGTTTATGCATAACATGCAACACAAAATTCAAAATCAGAAGCAAATGACATGATAAAAAATTGAAAATGGGATCAAAGGAACCCTAACCCTACACAAATTTACTGCCCAAAGGAGGAGACCTAAATCTAAACCTAATGGAAGTTATGATTTTTCTAAGTCAACTAGGGTTTCAAGGTACCTCAAAAGGAAAAATGCACATTAAATTGAAAATGCAAGATAAATTCAAATAAATTTTACCCTAGAAACTACATGATATGAAGGATGCAATGCAAGAAGAACCATTATCAAACTCTTCATGGTTAGGCAGAATGGATTTTTTTCAAGTTAGGATCAAAATATTGCCTTTAAACAAATTTAATTCCAATGAAAATTGTCAAAATGCATCAAGGAACAAAAAGAAATTTGTTTTGAGAGTTGGATAATGTTTCTAAATGTTTTTAAATGCAATGTGAAATTTTTGGTGATTTTTAAATACCTAAATGCATTTTTAATTAATTAATTTCCATTAACTAATTAAAAATAAACATTTAAATGATTTAAAAATAATTTTTAATGCAAAAAATAAAAATAAAAATATTTTTGGGTTCTGAAAATTAATGAAATGTTTGACAAAAAATTTCAGAATTTTTTAATATGTTTTACTATTTTTAAAAATTCGTGGAAGTTAAATGAAAAGAAAATGAAATAAAAATTTAAATAAACGAAAGTATGCAGATCCAAGAGCTGAGATTCAAATGGATTTGGAGGGATTTGACCTGCGCCAGATCCTAAGGTTGTAATTCAAACTGACTAAATTCAAATTAAACCTAATTAATTAATGTTAATGACATGGATTAGGGCAAAACTACAAGATCTGGGCCGTTCACAGCGCGCGGGAAGAGGGATCCAAAGGCCTACATTCAAAGTTGGCTAATTACTCAGATTAGGGTTAATGACCCTCAGGTGGTCGGAGAAGACTTCCGGTCGTCTTCTCCGGCGAGACCTTCATCCTATCTCTCTCAAAACCTCACTAAAACGCATCAAAATCTCCAGATTCACTCAACCAAACATTCTAAACAGGAATCCAACAACAAAATCTATTTATTTTTTCATGAATCAAGAGAAACAAACAAAAATCATTTTCACGGGCAAAGTTTCAGACAGACCATACATCCTCATTTCTTCATCATTTTCAAAAATTCAAAGCTCATTGCATTCAGGGGAGCATGTAGATCATTTCAATAACTTAAAACAAGGTTTCTGGAAAAATGATTTTGCGAAGCTACCTGAAGTGAAGCTTTCAACTTGGAGCTTTCAGACTGCTTCCCTGCTTCAAAATTCCTCCAATAATCTCTCTGAATATGATTTGAGGTTTAGTTGGAGTGTATGGTGGCTGTTTCTAGAGATTGATGAAGTTTTGACCAAGGGGAGTGGAAAATCGTATTTCTGTTTGGGATGGTTTTAGGATCAAATGATGGTTGGGAAATGATCATAGGATCATGGTGAGTGATTCTATGAAGTTTGTTTTGAGGTTTGTGGCTTGTGTATTGAGATTCGAAGAAAAATGCATAGAGAGGGATTTTGGAGAATGTTGACTTGTGGGAGAACTCAGCTTGTGTTGTGTGGTGTGTTGAGTTGCTTTTGGTCCATGTATCAAGTGGTGATAGGTCTGTGGAGTTGGTGTGGCCTATGCTGATTGGTATGGTCCATTTTGCCAAAAGTCAATGTTAGGTGTCCTTTGAGGTATGGGTCATGGCAGGCCAAGGACAAGGGCATGTCTTGTTCAGCTGTGATCAAGGAGAACCATGGAAGTGAGATTGAGGCAAACCAGCAAGTGGATCAAAGTTTATGTGTGGTTTTGCAAATTTGTGTACTTTTGGCCCTTTTGAAGTTTCTTAATGCACAAGTCATGAAATTTGAGAATTCTTTGGTGCATTCTGAATTTTAGGCATTGCATTGTGTTTGTATGATGATTAGAAGTCAATTTGAAGTCACATTTAGCCTTGGCATGAAGTTTTGCAACTTTCCCTCTTTGTGCAAAAGTGAAATTTATGTGATTTTGTCCAACTTTGACAAGCCATAACTTTTGATCCAAAATGAATTAGAATGAGTTCTTGTACTTTTTGAAAATGGGAGGATCCATTCTACAACTTTCATGACCAAAGTTTTTTCATTTGAAGCATTTTTGAGTTAAAAAGAGGAGGTTGAAAAACTTTCCCAAAATGGCAAGTTTGCATTTCAAGTCACTTTACCAAAAAGGCAACTTTGCAAATGGTTTGAAATTCTTCAATTTTTTGAACTTCTAACATCTTCTATGATCAAATAAAGATCATACACATTCAAAATGATGGAGAATGCCCTTTGGTTGGGTCATTGGGGGCCTCAGATGCCCTGATTTTGCACTGACTTGCTCAAGAAGTCACCTTGTGATCAGATGCCTTCCCCGTTGAATTTCTTCATGAAAATTTATATGCATGATCCTCATAACATATAGAGACCAATAGAAACAAGAATGACCAAAAAATTTGGATTTATGGCCTCTGAAATCAAAACCCTAATTTTAGGTCATCTGTGCAGTTAAGCCTGACTCTGCTTCCATGCCTTTCTCAGTTCTTGTGATTCTTTGACTTTCTTGACCTTGTGAGGATATAATATGATGCTTGAACATACATGGACCCTCTTGAGGTGGTTGAAGACCTTTGGAGTGGCTCAGATGGCTCATGGATTGCTCAGGTCACAAACCCTAGATGCAGATGGCTTAGAAATAATGCAGTGGAGCAAAAAATGTAATATGAGATGCTATGATTGAACTTATGCACATGAAAAGATCACAAGCCATGGTGAAATGGGTGAGGGCAAATTTGGGGTGTTTATAGGGGACTCAAATAAAGAGTCACATATCCAGGGTTAAATCACAAGAACTGTCCAAAATGAGGTATTCTTAAACAAAACAGTAACAGGGTATGATGTGGCCAAGGGTTCCTGCAAACCTGTAAACAACCCATCTCCCCTCACAGGTGATGTTCTAGAACAAGGATCCTCAGACTTGGATCAGTTATGAGAAGTGTAAACACCTCTAACCTTGAGGTACAGTGTTTACAATAACCATAAAAGATCCTCCTCTAATTCACCTCAGTTTTTGAAGGTCATAATAAAGGTCATCCAGACTTAGCAGGCTTCCCAGATAGCCCTAGCACTACAGGAAATCTGTAGCACAAAGGTCTCAAGAAGAAACTCACATCTGAACCGTGTTTCATATTCCCGCACCAGACCGAAATGGAATGGGAAAGAACATGAACCACTCTAGCCTAGGTGTCACTCAGATCCCAGGTATAGGACCTTAAAATCTCAATGGAACCCCACCCACCAAAACAACAAACCAGATCCAGCAATGACAATATGACAGTATGATGTTTAAAACTGTAAAGAAAGCAATAAACAAAACTGTACATAAAGCAATAAATAAAATAAACACATAAACACACATATCACATAACACCCCAGTAAACACAAATCAAACAAGCGCTAGGAGGAACCCATAAAAAGAACCAGAAGCCCTGGTTTCAGTATAAGGGTCCCCAGCAGAGTCGCCAAGTTGTCGCTCCCACAAAATGACACCTAGTCTAAAGGGGTACAGACGCGAACGATCGGCGAAGGGAGAAGGAAATGAAAAGAGTCGCCAGCTAGGCATTTTTATCCCGAAGGAAAGGTAATGCTGCATAGACCTAAGAAAAGATGGATAAGACGGTTGCGAACCAGAGAAACTGAGAAAGGGGGTTGGTTACAACCTGGGAAGGTATAAGCACCCAGATTGTCCGCCGTACTCGACGGGATCCACGCTTGAAAGATTTGTGTTTTAAAGGGGTAGTGTCAATGCAATCTGTGTATCAAAGTTGGAAAGAATGAAATTGTCAGTGCTAGGAGAAAGTGAAGTGAAATATGTGAAGTTTCAGTGCTGGAACAGGAGTGCAAAGCTCAAGATAATGAGGCTAAAAGAATAATGCTGGAGGAGGGGGGATATACAGAGACTTTTGTTCGATAACTGTTAAGTTATGCCTACGTATTCTCTCGTGCAATGAGGAAGTTGGAACACCGTAGTTCGACTCAAAGAGACTGAAAGATAAATTGACTTGTGAACTGCTTAATTTTCCATGCTTAAGTGTATGACCTATCTGGCTCAGGTGCAAACTGTCTTGCATTAGACGGAAGAAGCGAGTTCTTGTTTGTGAATGAATGTGATGAGAAAAGAATCCCGGAGGAGACAATTATTGTTTGTTTTTGTGTTTTCAATCTTTTATTGATTTTTGGTGGTTTGTCATAAGAAAATGAGCTTAATCCTAAACCAAGGGTTAGTAAACTAATCACATCCTCCCTCTGATTAGGGGTAATGAGAATACCTTAAGCATGAAGTAAGCACCTCACGCTTAATCACCATGATGTAAGATTAAGATTATTAACCTACTTGTGATTATTTAGATGTTTTTTGGAGTTTTTGTTTAGTGTTAAGTAATGAGTTTAAGCCATAATCAAGGATTTAATGGACCCATTACACCATCCTAATAGAAGTATAATAGATGAGAACACTTAAGCTGAGGAAGGCTCCTCAACTTAATCCATGATTAGGGATTAACCTCATGACAAAACAAAGTCTTTGTTAAGTGGATTTTAGTTAATGATAAGGTTAATAAGTGGATTTTATGGTTTGTAAGACAACTTGAGGGGGACTTGTCCATTAACACTAGGGTTAGTCCTTCTTAACCAATTAAGTAAGAATTAGAACCCTAATGCAAGGCATAAGTTACAAGCTTGATGTCTTAGTGATTATTAAATGGATTGATTAAAGGATTTAAACACATTAAGGGTTTAACACTTAAGATTAAAGTTATACACTCCATCCTAATAGAAGGATACAGGCATAACCCCAATCACAAAGCCTTAAAACCTTTAAGGTTTAGTCCTTGATTATGAGATGAGAAGAGAAGACACAAAGATGACACAAAGGTAAAGCTAAATGGGGGACTAATCAAACCCTAATTGTCATCATGATTGTTTATTCCTATGGTTTATGAAGCTTGCAAGAGATCTTCAGGAAAAGCCACCAAGGAGAAAGCAAGAATGAAGGAAGGAGAAGCAAAAGAAGCAAGGCAACTTACTTCATTTAAGAAGATAAGTTGCTTGAAGAAAGAAAGTGAGGAGGGAGCATGAATGAGCAAGCTCACTTTAATACAAAATTAAAAAGAAGCAATGATGCATAAGAGAGATGAGAAGAGATCGTGAGAAGTGAAGGCAAATTCATTTCTCAAACACTTACCGCCTGAAAAGTTAGTAACAAGCAATGAAATGAAATGAAAATGAGATGAGATGAAAAGATGAAAACCAAAGTCAGAAGCATAGTAAGATGTAAATTATGTTAAAAGATGATACAAATGTATGTCATAAGATGTGGATGATCATACAAGTGATGAAGATGCAAATGAAGCATGAAAGGAGGCATGAAAGATCATGAATGCATATGAAATGAAATGAAGGAAAAACATGGAAAATGGATGAAGAAATGATCAAACATGGTTCTAATGTGTCTTAGGATGTCTTATGAGTGAAGTGAATGCACAAAATGTCATGGCAAGTTCATGTATGCAAGCATATGAAGAATGAATGCAAATGAAGGCAAAAATTAGGGTTTATACATAACATGCAATACAAAATTCAAAACCAGAAGCAAATACCATGATAAAAAATTGAAAATAGAACAGAAGGTACCCTAAAACTATACAAGTTCACTGCCCAAAGGGGAAGACCTAACTCTTAACCCTAAAGAAGTTTTGATTTTCCTAAGTTTGCTAGGGTTTTAAGGTACCTCTGAATGAAAAATGCAAAACAAATTGAAAATGAAAGATACATTCAAACCAATTTTATCCTAGAAACTACATGACATGAGGAATGCAATGCAAAAAGAACCATCATTAAGCTCTTCATGGTTAGGCAGAACGGATTTTTCTAAGTTAAGGTAACAATATTGACTTTTAAGAACCTTAATTCCAAAGAAAAATGTCAAAATGGGTAAAGAACCAAAATGAAATTTGTTTGAAGGGTTTGATAATGTTTCTAAATGTATCAAGATGCAATGTGATTTTTTTTGTGATTTTTAGAAACTTAAATGCTATTTTAATTAATTAATTACCATTAATCAATTAAAATAAACATTTAAATATTTTAAAATTACGAATTTTATGCAAAAAATAAAATAAACATTATTTTCAGAATGAGAAAAATATTTTAAGTCATGATGCAAAAAATGAAATTTTTTAGAAATGTTTTACTGTTTTTAATAAAATGAGCAAAGAAATGTAATTAAAATGAAAATAAAACTAATTTAAATGCAAAGTCAACAGATCCAAAGGCCCTGGTTTAAAGTTGAGACGCGGGAATTGACCAGCGCACGCTAATGGACGACCCACATTCAAACTCACTAATTATGTCATTAAACCCTAATCTGATGCCCTAATTACTTTCAGGTGACCGGAACAGTGTTCCGGTCATCTTCTCCGGCCAGTTCAAAAACCTAACTTCTTCCTTAGGCAATTTTAAACCCTCTAAAACTCCAGATCACAACTTCTAATCATCCTAAACAAGAATCAAGCATGAAAATTCATTTATCTTTCAACATAAACAAGATTCGAATCAATCAAGTTTTCGGGTCAAAGTTTCAGAGACATGGTTCAGGCTCAAAACTCAATCATTTTCAAAACCAACAAGCACAACATGATCAGTGAATCATAAGAATCATTTCTATAGCATAAAAAACGATTTCTGGAAAAAATGTTCTTGATGATACCTGAACTGAAGCTTTCGAAAATGGTGCTTTCTGGCCAGTTCTTTGCTTCAAATCACATCCACTGATCCCTCTAAAGAGTTTGCAATGCTTGTTTGGAGTTTCTTATGGATGGTTTGTTAGATTGATTCAGTTCAGTTCAAAGGGGGAGAGAAATCGTGTTTTTGATGTGGGAGGTTTCAGGGCAAAGTGATGGTAGGGAAATGATCAGAGGGTCATGGTGAGTTGTTCTATGGAGTTTGTTTTGAGGTCTGAAGCTTGTGTGTTGAGTTTCGAAGAGAAATGCATAAGAGGTGATTTTGGTGTGTGCTGAGTTGTGGGAGGATTCAGCCTTGCTTCTTGTGTGAAATGGCTTGCTTGAGGTCCACATAACATGTTCAGATTGGGCAGAGAGTTGTTGTGGAGCAGTGTGATTAGTATGGCTCATTTTGCAAAAAGTCAAGAAAGTTGTACTTGGAGGTATGGGCAAGTGGCAGGCTGGGATTTGGGCATGTCCTGGTTCAGCTGAGATCAAGGAATGCTTATGGATCAGATTTGATGAGTTGTGGCAAGTGGATGAGAAAATTTGTACCATTTTGCAAATTCATGGAGTTTTGGCCCCTTTTGGATTTCTTCATGCGCAAGGCATGAAACTTGGAAATTCTTTGAGCAATTCTGAGTTTTAGGTCATGTATGAGATTTGTGTAATGCTTAGAAGTCAATTAGAGGTCACATAATGCTTTAGCAAGTGTTTTTGCAAGTTTCCCTCTTTGGTGCATAAGTGAATTTTTGTGATTTTTCCCAACTTTGCAAGGCCATAACTTGAGTTCTATGATGAATTAGATCAAGTTCTTGTACTTTTTTAAAAGGGAATGATCCAATATACAACTTTCAAAAAGAGGAGGTTGAAAATTTTTCCCAAAATGGCAAGTTTGCATTACAAGTCACTTTCCCAAAATGGCAACTTTGCAAATGGCTTGAAATTCTTCAATTTTGTGAACTTCTAACTTCTTCTAAGATCAAATAAAGATCATATATACCCAAAATGATGGAGAAGACCCTTTGGTTGGATGATTGGGGGCCTCAGATGCCCTGATTTAGCACTGACTTGCTCAAGAAGTCAACTAATGATCAGATGCATTCCCCATTGAATTTCTTCATGAAAATTGGTATGCATGATCCTCATAACATATAGAGACCAATAGAAACAAGAATGACCAAAAAATTTGGAGTTATGGCCTTTGAAACCAAAACCCTAATTTTAGGTCAGCTGTGCAGTTAAACCTGGCTCTGCTTCCATGCCTTTCTCAGTTCCTGTGATTTTCTGACTCTCTTGATCTTGGGAGGATATAATATGATGCTTGAACATACATGGACCCTCTTGAGATGATTGGAGACCTTTGGAGTGGCTCAGATAGCTCAGGGATTGCTCAAATCACAAACCCTAGATGCAGATGACTTTGAAACCATGCAGTGAACCAAAAATGTAATTTGAGGTGATATGATTGAACTTATGCTAATGAAAAGATCACAAGCCATGGTGAAATGAGTGAGGGCAAATTTGGGGTGTTTACAACCCCCGAACCTCTTTTTCAGTCCTTGGTGTCGGCATTTATTGAATGGCTTTGCCTTTATCAGGGTCAACTTCAATCCCTTTCTCACTTACAATAAATCCCAGCAACTTACCAGAATGCACCCCGAACGTGCATTTGTTGGGGTTTATCTTCAATTGGTACTTCCTCAGACGCTTGAATAGCTTCAACAGATTCACCAGATGGTCTTTTTCTGTGAGGGACTTGGCGATCATGTCATCCACATAACATTCAATTTCTTTATGGATCATGTCGTGGAATAACGTTACCATAGCCCGTTGATAAGTGGCACCAGCATTCTTCAGTCCGAACGACATTACCTTATAACAGAATGTGCCCCAGGGTGTGATGAAAGTTGTCTTCTCCATGTCTTCAGGTGACATCTTGATCTGATTATATCCTGAAAATCCATCCATGAAGGAGAATACCGAGAACTGAGCCGTATTGTCGACCAATACATCAATGTGAGGTAATGGGAAGTTATCTTTCGGGCTGGCTCTATTCAGATCCTGGTAGTCCACACACATCCTCATCTTGCCATCCTTCTTAGGAACAGGTACAATGTTAGCAACCCACGGCGGGTAACTGGTCACAGCAAGGAAACCGGCGTCCCACTGTTTTTGTACCTCTTCTTTTATCTTCATGGCCATATCCGGGCGAGTACGGTGCAACTTCTATTTTACTGGCGGACAATCTTCTTTTAGAGGCAGCTTGTGCATAACAATATCAGTGTCCAACCCTGGCATATCCTGATAAGACCAAGCAAAAACATCCACATACTCCCGAAGCATGTCAATAAGTTGCTCTTTTACTGAATCTTGTAGACAGGCCCCGATCTTAACTTCTTTCGAGTCTTCTTCTGTACCAAGATTAACCGTCTCAACCTCCTGATAAGGAGTGACAACCTTCTCCTCTTGTCTCAACAACCTTGCTAGCTCTTCAGGTAGCTCATAATCTTCTTCAACCCCTTCATCGGCTTGATTAATCGGATTTTCAAAGTCATACGAAGTCATAGCGGTGTTGTTGTCGGTGCAGTATGGAGGGCACTCTCTGCAAGGGTTATATTTGTTCATTTTAGTGATCAGTTTTATCTTGTTTAGAAAAAAGTGAAAATGAAGTTATTATTTTGAAAAACATTGCCATTTTATTTTTATACAAAAAATAAAGAATGAAAAACAGTGAGCGGAAAAGAAAAGATTCATTTGCAAAAGATATCTTGATATTCATTAATTGATCGTTTGCACAAAATACAAGATGGCCCGATTACAAAATTAGCCCTGACATCTTGGGCAAGATGCAGGACTTGATGCATGCTTAAAGACAGGAAATAATAATTACTCTGCAGGAGTAACTCTTATAATTTCCTAGGAAGACCAGTTTGAGACATGGTTCCCCGGGTCCTTGGACGTATCCAGCTTTCCAGGTTGCGTTCGTCGTCTAACTCATCTTCCAAACTGTTCACAGCATCTAGGGTGAGCATCCCCCCACTGACAAACTTGGCCTCCTGTGTAGCCTCTGGTTGATCGTGTCAAGCTGGTCTGTAACCCAACCCGAATCGGTCTTCTTTCTTCTCAACTGGCAGTAACTTGCCCCAGCCTTGAGCGGTACCTTCCTCAACAACCTTTCGGGCTTGTTGATATGATGTGATGGAAGTCCCAAGCACAACAGATGTTTCATTAATATTGAGGGCCTCAAACCCCTGACTCATTGTTTCGTGAATTTCCCCGTCCATTTCAATGTATTTGAAAGTAGCCAGCTGGCTAACGAAGATATCCTCCTCCCCACTAATGGTAATGACTTGGTCCTCCCACTCAAATTTTAACTTCTGGTGAAGGGTTGACGTCACGGCACCAGCGGCGTGTATCCATGGTCTACCCAATAGACAGCTGTAGGCAGGCTGTATATCCATCACAAAGAAGGTCGTTTTGAAAACCTGTGGGCCAATCATTATTGGCAACTCTATCTCTCCCAGAACTGATCTTTTAGAATCGTCAAAGTCTCTCACTACCAAGTTTCTTGGGCACAATTCCAATCCATCATGTTCCAACTTCACAAGGGCTTTCTTGGGAAAGACATTGAGGGATGACCCTGTGTCTACCAGTACGTGAGAAAGAACTGCACCCTTACACTCCAAGGTAATGTGCAAAGCCTTGTTGTGATTGTGACCCTCCGTTGTCAGATCAGTGTTGGTAAATCTTAGTCCATGACTAGCGTTGACATTTCCAACCACAGCCTCTAACTGATTGATGGTAATCTCCTCCGGCACATAAGCTGCATGCAGGACTTTTAATAGTGTGTTCCGATGAGCCTCGGAGCACATTAGCAATGATAGTATGGAGATTTTGGAAGGTGTTTGGTGAAGCTGGTCCACCACCTTATAATCACTCTTTTTGATGATCCTCATGAATTCATCAACCTCTTGATCAAAAGGAGTCTTCAAAGCTTCTTTAGTAACTAGTTCTTCTTGCACCATGCTCTTCCCTTTTGCCTTAGCAGCAGTTTCTACTTCAGCAATGGGTCTTGGAATTTGCGAGGCAAAGAGACGTCCGCTTCTAGTGAAGCCTCAGCCTCCCCCCACATTGTCTATCTGAGGTGAAGAATTTGATGACTCTAAAGTGATTTTCTGCCCCTCGCAGTATAGATCTGAGCCATAATGCGAAGGGATGGCATTATTGCTTTCGTAAGGAATTGGCCCAGGCACTCTGATTGTGACCGGACTGATAGCAGCTGCAGAGGGGACCATAATGGTGTGTGGATCATAATATATGGTAACTGGAGTTATGACAGGAGTAGTATTTTATGGTGAATTGTTGGGAGGAACATCTACGGGATCATAGTATATTGTAACCGTTGAGACACTTTCATTAACTGTTGTTGATGTTGTAGAAGGTGTTGAAGTTGTAGCAGGAACTGATGGAATAATGGATGTTGTCGTTGTAGAAGGAATTGTGACTGAACTTGTATCCGTTGAAGTGATTGATTGGGCAGTTGTTGGAGTTGTAGTAGAATCTGTTGGAACAATGGTTGCTGACGTTGTAGGAGTAATGTTGCAGTATCCACAGCCGAGTTCACACACGGGGAACACTTGGCATTCTAATAGCTGAGCTTTGATTTCAACCAGAGGTGTTCGGATTTGTGCAACACTGTTGATTAATGTGGATGGTTTGCCCTCCGCAATAGCATTTATCCTAGGCCCGTTATGACTAGGCATTAGGTTTCTTGTGACGTTCGGGGGTGGTGCAAAATTGAGAGCTTTTGAGTCCACCAGATCCTGGACTTTCATCTGTAAGGCCCTGCATTTTTCAGTATTATGCCGCTGTGCGTTTGAGTGGAATGCACACCTGGAATTTGCATCATAGTTCTTTGGCATATTGAGGGGATCTGGAAGTGCCAATGTCCTTAACTCAACTAGGTTGAGCTTCAGGAGTTGTGGCAAGAGTGCAACATACGACATTGGGATTGGGTCAATTACCCTGTTTGCTTGTGATGGCCTTTGTTGTAAAGGACGATGCTGTTGATTACCGTTGTTGTTGTTATACGACCTTTGTTGTGGATAATGAGCTTGTTGTTGATACTGTGGTTGTTGTTGTTGAGGATATGATGATTGTTGTGGAATTGGATATGGGATGGTAACAACTGCTACTGACCTGTAAGCATATTGAGGCCTGCCCCTACTTGTATGAATGGAATTTGTTTCACCTGCCCTTCTGGATGAACTCGTACCACTGTCGGAGATTTTGCCCATCTTCAATAGACTTTCAATTCTCTCACCAGCTATAACCACATCAGCAAAACTGGTAGAGGAGAAAGCAGCCAGTCTATCAATATAAGTCCCTTGCAAAGTGTTCATGAACATGTCAGCCATTTCCCTTTCTGACATGGGTGGTTGGACAACAGCAGCAAGCTGTCTCCACCTTTGAGCATAATCCCGGAAGCTCTCTCTAGAAGACTGGGACCTGCCCATTAGAAGAGTTCTATTGGGAGCCATGTCCAGGTTGTACTGATATTGCCGGATGAAAGCTTCGGCCAAATCCTTCCAACAGGAGATTGGGTGAGTTCGTGGACAGGAGGTACCATTATACTTTTCGAAGCATGGGGGTTTGAATTTGTGGGGAATTCTCACCCCATCTACTAGGCCCATGTCCATCACATCGAAGCCCAAAGAATTCTGAGATTCCAAAGATCTTAACTTTTCAGCAAGCTCACCCAATCTCCTGTCATATACCTCATCTCCAGCTCCTATGACAGTGAACTGTTCTTCCTGAGGATCCTCCTGCAGAATTGTGCCCCCAATAGTGTTACCTTGATTATTCCTCGGGATGTTAACCTCTGGATCCAGATGAGGTCCATATACTGGTGGGTCAATACGAGGCTGGCCCCGTTCACTATTGCTAGTTCCTCCTGTTCCGAGATGAGGCTCCTCAGGAGTTTGTCTTTCCACCAGCTCTCTTAACCTTTCTTGACTCTGGGCTAAGCCATTCATCACTGCTATAAACTGAGACATCTGATTTCTCATCTCCACTCTCTCATTGGCCATCTGGTTTCTGACCTCAGACAGGTCCTGCTGTACTTGTTCCATTTGAATGCCAGGAAGGTTGTTACGAGTTGGGTATCGGTGCGCGCGGTTGACAGGGAACACTCGGTGGCGAGCAATATTTCCTGAGATCACAACAAAGTTAGAAACAATAATAATAACAAAACCTACAAAACAAAAAACCAGTTAGTATGCAATTCAGTATGCTTATTTGTTTTCCAAGGTATCCGGTTTGGTTCTTGGTTTTGACCTTTCAGACCTCGAGGAAGATGCTTGATGTTGTTGAGAGAAAACCAAAATGAAAAAACAAACTAAAATATATATTACAACTGATGAATAATACATAGTCTTTTTTACAATACATGCCACTGAAGGGTCAAAACACAACAAAAGAAAAAGTACATCAAATGGAAACAAACAACAAGCAAAGGATCAGACATCCAGCCCAAACTCATCCTCTCTGACCTCCTTCAGGAGGGCCTCAGTCACCGGACCAGCTGGGTGCTGTGTAATGGTCATAATGAGGAGGTTCCTGGTAGCAATAGTAGTGGTCAGCTTCTTATGTTTGTCCTGGTCCTTTGATCTCTTCAATCCTGCTCCGAGCTTCAACTCTGATATCTCTTTCTGTGCAGCCAACAAAGCTTCCTGCTGCTTCTTCTCATTGGCTTCCAGTTGTTCAATCTTGGCTTGAGTCTTCTGGCCTTCTTGTGTACGGGCTTCGGTGATCCTGACCCACCTAGCCTGACTCTCTTGCAGATAGTGCTCAGCCCGAGCTTTCTGAATCTTGGCCTCCTTGCAGGCATTCTTCAATATCTGTTCTCCATCCCTTGATTTCCTTATGTAGTCCTCTGTCCTCTCAATTTTGGTCAGATGCTCAGCCTTGAGCTTCTCCAATCTCTCAATGTCCAGACGACTGTCACTTCTTTCCCAAAGAGTTTTCTTTAGAGCCTCAGACAACTTCTCATTCCTTTCCTTCAACTTTTCAAATTCTTCCAGGCTGACAGTTGCTGCTGGCTATACTGTGGATGGTCCAGGCATGTCTTCCAAAGTGAAAGGAATTCTAGTAATCCGAGCTCTAGTACGGGACCAGTCATAGTACTGAGCTGAAGCAAGATTGTTACATCTTCCAAGGATAGCCACCCCTTTTGTTTGGATGTTGTCCCAAGCCCAGGCAGCTTGCCTGACAACAGCTGAATTAGGTTGAATTTCACAATACAGGGTCTCAGCTAAATCCTGTCCCCTGGGAGGGTGAACTAAGGCATAACCCAGTTGTCTCTTAAATAGTAAAGGATTGTAGTTGATGCAACCCTTCACTCCTGTGAGAGGCACATTTGGGTATTGTCCACAGCTGGTGATAATGTCTTTGCCTTTGGTGCTCTGGGTGCACCATCTGATATCATCTGAAGTCAAAGCAATGAGCCTCTTGGCCCAATTCTTATGCTGGTGTGGGTTCAAGAAGGCATCTGACTTAGGCAGGTGTCTGAGCAGCCAGGTGTAGAACAAAGGAGCACAACATCTTACCAACTTCCCTCTTTGTTTCTCATTCCTCTGATGAATGGAATAATAGAAATCTCCTAGCAATGTGGGTACTGGGTTCTTCAGAAGAAATAGATGGATGGCATTCTTGCTGACAAATTTAGGTTCATCTGCAAACAGTATAGCCCCATATATGCTGAGGGCTAATAATGCACATACTGCCCTCCACTCTCCCAATGAAGCCTTCAGGATGGCCTGAGAAATCAAGAAGTCCAAATGCAAACCAGGAATTCCAGCTTTTGTTGTCATACTTTGTAAAAGCCTTCAAATTTGGGGTTTTTTGTGTATGCTGAGGATTCTCAAGTGTTAGGCTGCAATGTTGTGTGTTTTGGCTTGGTTTTGATCCACATAATAAGCTGTGATAGGCCAGAGGGTGGGTGGTGGCCTATGTTGATTGGTATGGGGCAAAATGCATAAAGTCAAGAGTTGGTGTACTTGAGGTATGGGCACATGGCAGGCCAAGGACAATGGGGTGTCCTGCGTAGCTGGCTTTAGGGAGGTCCATGGGATCAGTTTTGAGGCAAGGCAGCAAGTTGAATGATGTTTGTGGGTGATTTTGCAAATTATGAAGGTTTTGTCCCCTTTGAGAAATCTTAATGATCAAGGCATGAAACTTGAGAAATCTTTGGTCAATTCTGAATTATAGGTCATGCACCATGTTTGTGTAATGGTTAGAAGTGTGTTTGAAGTCACCAAATGCTTGGACAAGTGATTTTGCAAGTTTCCCTCTTTGGCACATAAGTGAATTTTTGTGATTTTTCCCAACTTTGCAAGGCCATAACTTGAGTTCTATGATGAATTAGGTCAAGTTCTTGTACTTTTTGAAAAGGGAATGATCCAATCTACAACTTTAATGACCAAGAATTTTTCATTTGAAGCATTTTTGAATCAAAAAGAGGAGGTTAAAAAACTTTCCCAAAATGGCAAGTTTGCATTACAAGTCACTTTCCCAAAATGGCAACTTTGCAAATGGCTTGAAATTCTTCAATTTTGTGAACTTCCAACTTCTTCTAAGATCAAATAAAGATCGTATACACTCAAAATGATGGAGAAACGCCTTTGGTTGGATGAATGGGGGCCTCAGATGCCCTGATTTTGCACTGACTTGCTCAAGAAGCCATTTATTGATCAGATGCCTTCCCCATTGAATTTCTTCACGAAAATTGGTGTGCATGATCCTTTTAACATATAGTGACCAATAGAAACAAGAATGACCGAAAAAATTGGAGTTATGGCCTCTGAAACCAAAACCCTAATTTTAGGTCATCTGTGTAGTTAAACCTGGCTCTGCTTCCATGCCTTTCTCAGTTCTTGTGATTTTTGACTTTCTTGACCTTGTGAGGATATAATATGATGATTGAACATACATAGCCCCTCTAGAGATGATTGGAGATCTTTGGAGTGACTCAGATTGCTCATGGATTGCTCAGATCACAAACCCTAGATGCAGATGACTTTGAACCAATACAGTGAAGCAAAAATGCAACATGATATGGACTAACGGTCCATCCGTCACACTATCACAACATTCAAATAAATTGAATTTTTCAAAACTTATATGAACTTTACATTAACATTACCATTTGTGTATGAACAATTTAATTGCAAATCAGTGCTTGACATCAGTGCAATCCCAATAAAGGGCAATCAAAAGAGGAATTTGACTCAATACTTCTTCGAAATCAGCTCAATCAGGGGCAAAATTATTTTAAACAGCCCAATCAGGGGCAAGATCACCTTCAAAGGCTCAATCAGGGGCATACGCCTACCAAATCCAGACACTGGGGCAGATCATGTCATGGCCATTGCCAAAACTTCCCCAACAGATTTATTTCAAATACCCTACAGACAGGGGCAAACAAGGAGCAAATCTTCCTTTCTCTTTTCCCTAGCTGAACAAGCATATCTTGTCAGACGTCGGCAACCATTCAAAGCAAAAGCAGTCTTCATGCGGCAATCAAGTCGCTTTATTCATCAGCAAGTAATCAAACTGGGAGCATTCAAAATTATCTTCAGATCACACATCGTCGAAGATCGAGTGTCGGGGAATCAAGCCCTCCACCCACCCAAAGTCCAATCATTATTGGCAACTACCAGACCAAAAGTCCACCAAGCTGACATCTTTCAATCGCTCATATGCATCATTATGCATTATCAATGTCATAAGCATCATCAATCATTTACAGTATGTGCATCATATGCATACCTAAATAAATCAACTTTTCATACTCCTAACATTTTAACTTTCAGCAGTGCATAAACACTTACATCGTATTTCCGTCATTATGGAATACCGTTTCAAAATGATCAAACATAGTTGCATAGTTCAGGATCCAGGATCACCAGAAGTTTCCAATTTTTTTCCCAACGGAAGCCAGGATCACATCAATCGAAGATTCCAGGTATCTCCTCGGCGGATTCAATGGCCGTATTTAAACTTCGTTCGCCTTATCATCCTCTGTTGATAAGTGATTTTATTTTCAGTTTATTCGCCTTATCATCCTCTGTTGATAAGTGATTTTATTTTCAGTTTATTCGCCTTATCATCCTCTGTTGATAAGTGATTTTATTTTCAGTTTATTCACCTTATCATCCTCTGTTGATAAGTGATTTTATTTTCAGTTTATTCTCCTTATCATCCTCTACTAATAAGTGATTTTATTTTCAGTTTATTCGCCTTATCATCCTCTGTTGATAAGTGATTTTATTTTCATTTTATTCACCTTATCATCCTCTGTTGATAAGTGAGTTTATTTTCAGTTATTCGCCTTATCATACTCTGTTGATAAGTGAGTTTATTTTCAATTATTCGCCTTATCATCCTCTATTGATAAGTGAGTTTATTTTCAGTTATTCGCCTTATCATACTCTGGTAATAAGTGATTTAATTTTCAGTTTATTCGCCTTATCATCCTTTGTTGATAAGTGAGTTTATTTTTTCAGTTATCCGCCTTATCATCCTCTGTTGATAATGAGTTTATTTTCAGTTATTCGCCTTATCATCCTCTGTTGATAAGTGAGTTTATTTTCAGTTATTCGCCCTATCATCCTCTGTTGATAGTGATTCTTTATTTTTCTGTCTTTCGCCTATCATCCTCTGTTGATAGTGATTCTTTATTTTTCTGTCTTTCTCCTATCATCCTCTGTTGATAGTGATTCTTTATTTTTCTGTCTTTCGCCTATCATCCTCTGTTGATAGTGATTCTTTATTTTTATGTCTTTCGCCTATCATCCTCTGTTGATAGTGATTCTTTATTTTTCTGTCTTTTGCCTTGTCATCCCCCGTTGTTAAGTGATTTTATTTTCAGTCGGTTTGCCTTATCATCTTCTGGTGAGAAGTGATTTTGTTTTCCGTCAAGTTGCCTTGTCATCCTTTGGTGATAAGTGATTTTATTTTCAGTTATTCGCTTTATCATCCATTGGTGATAAATGATTTGTTTTTGTCAAATTATTCTTGCTGTGTCACTCATCGTTTTCAGTTTATTTCATTTGCTATTTTCACAAATTTCTTTCTTGGTCGGACAAATTTGGAGTCTGTTAATATCTAATTATCTTATACCTTGAAAGATTGAACGCGAGCCAGTTCATCTTACTCGGTTTAAGCCAATTCGATAGGGGCATCTGTCATACCCCAAATTTGTCCTACCCGCACCATTTTACTGTCTAACCATTATTCGAAAATCCCAAAAATATGTACCGTTTTCTCTTTCTGTCTGATAATCGAAAAAGTCCAAAAATGCGTTTTTTATGCTCTTTTTGTATTATTATAAGTTTTATTTTTGTTTAAAGTTCAATATAAGAATTACAAAAAAACTCTATCTTTTATTATTATTATTATTATTATTATTATTATTTATTATTAATACCTTTTTATTACTAGTATTGTTGTTGTCATTTCTATTATTATTATTTTTTATTAGCATTTTCTTTTTTTTGTTACTTCTATTACTATTACTTATATTATTATTAGTATGTTTTTTATTTTCTTTTTTATCATTGTTATTATCTTTTGTTATTAATTTTTATTACTTATATTATTATTAGTATTTTTTTATTTTCATTATTATTATTATTTTTGTCATTTACTTTCTACTGCTTTTAACTTTTATTATCACATTTTTATTATTATTCAATGATATTATTATTATTTGTTTCCCAATTCCAACCACACAGCCAACAAATTTCCTTTCCTACCACTCCTTTTTTACTACAATTTCACATGGGATTCCATCAAGTTTGTACGATCCCACTACTCCACCCACCAACAATCCACTCCCAAACGGTATCACAACACCTCCACTAACGCATCAAATTTCACCTTCAGCAAAACAAAAAAACGCACATGGCATTCTATCCTCATCCCAATTCTTCCTAAAATTCAGCTATAAATAAACAAAATTCTGCAGAATGGGAGACCGAAAAAAAAAGTATAAACGCAGAACATGAAAAACTGCCAAAAAACATCAACAACCATAATTTTCTAAATTCCAGCAAACACAAAATCCATTCACGCACAAACCTTTATCAATTTGTGAAATGAAAACTTCAAAAAAAACAGATCGCATAAACCTAAACAAATATCAATCACCTTCACCACCATCTCAACCCAGCCACCATCATCCCGCACCTTTCGTCTTCAACAAGACGCAGTAGACTAAAGAGCCACGAGCTCGATCCCAGAATCCGACCCATGCAGAATCGTCGGCCATCCACCGCCACCACCGTCAAAATCGCGTCGAAACCAAACTCACTGAACCCAAACATCAACAAGTTGAAACCGTAAACCACACAAATCTCAAACCTCAACAAACCCACCTTCAAACAAGCCACGCACCAACCATCACCGCCGCCCAATCGCCTTGAAACACCAACTCAAAATCACCATCTCCACCGAAAATGAACCAGCCGCAGTAGAACCTTTGAATCCGCAAGCACCAACGATTGAGAGAGAGAGATTCCAAGAGAGGATGAATGTCAAAAAGAAGAATAGCAAGCGAAAGTGTGAGAGGCGAGAAGAGAGTTTGTTTGTTCTTTCCGTCGGCGATTCTGAGAGAGGAGCACCGGGAGATCCGCCGTGAGTTGAAGCTAACTAAGAGGAGCACCGGGAGATCTGCCGTCATACACCGCCGTCGAACGCGGATCAGTAGATCGTGAGCCGCTGAGAAACTGAGAGCGAATGGTTAGGTTCACCATTTTGTTTTTTTAAATAAAACGTGAATTTATTTTTGTGGATCCTCTGTTTTCTTTTATGCAAGATATTTATACTTTAGTTTTTGTTTTATTAAATTTTTTTTATTCTATCGGGCTTCTAGGCCAATGGATCTATGACATCCACCCTGCATGCTGGTATTTACCCTTATCTTTATGAGCATTGTTTTTTTATCATTATTTATTTTTAAGTTCTGTTCTTATTTTAAAGTTTTATGAGCATTGTTGTAGCTAGCTGTCGTACCTCGAAAAATACGATCCCTCGCGAACGCGGTCGCGGCTGGGCTGACTTGAGAGTCGCCACCTAATTTTATTTATTCCCGAAGAAGGAAATGGAAAATATAGATAAAACCACCAAGAAGGGATAAAACAAGGTCATCGCAAACCATTGTCGGGATTCGGAAGTCGGTTATGTAGGAGGAAGGTATTAGCACCTCCTACATCCATCGTACTCGATGGGAACCATCTAGATCGTCACGCGGGAAGGGATGTCTATACTTATGATTACTTGCTAAACTAATTGGTTTATTGATCCTAGGGGCTCGGAAAGGATTGAGATCCTCGTGCCTACGTATTCCCTTGTGCAATGGGAAAGTCAGAGCTTCGTAGTTCGGCCTGATATGGGTATCGGTTGTTGATTTTATTACCTTTCTTCGATGAAAGGATTTAAGAGTCCATTGGCACTAAATACTATGGATAGTTTATCTCGCCCAACAAGACGAGTGTCCTGCGTCGAAATAATCGGAGCGAGTAACGAAAGCTCGTTATCCCCCTTTCTATCGCTTAAGGCTCGTGGCGTGCAATTTTCCTCGTATTTATTGAAGTGTTTTGTTTCCTAAGACCGTTTGATGTTGGATCAAGTGTTTGGATCTAAGAAGTAACATTTCGGTTTTTTGAAGTTTAAGGTAAATGAAAATGGAAGTTTTATTTGTTGGTTTTGTTAGCGAGGCACAACGTGCTCGACTCGCAAAGTTTGAGGAACTAAGCTAAGGACTAGCTATGGAAAACAAGCGCAATGCGTTGATTCATTAAGTTGGAAAAAGTTGCTAAAAGTGTAAGGTGCAAAGTTCGTGCAGATGGCGATCGAGGAATGATCGACTTACGTGTGTGTATGAAGTGAAGTGCGTACGAATATTTACTTGGCGTTGGACCAAAGATTTCGCTTATCTTTTAAATGATTAGTCTTGGTGTGCGTTCGTTTTTTACTTAGCAATTTATCGTCAAAGATGCAAAAGTAATCACACAAGCAGTCATATCATCATATCACAAGTAAGGAGGATCGAGCATACGCAAACATTCATCACACACATAATCGAGCAAAGGTGAAAAGATTAATTAATCAAATTAAATAGAAATATTTAATTAGATTAATTAACGAATTAATTAATCGAATTAAATAAATTATTTAATTAAATTAGTCAATAAAAATGTTTTTTTGATTTTGAAATATTCAAATGAGAAATTAATCACAAGAAATTAGAGAAATTAAAATTTGTAAATAAAGTTAAGAAATTGTTGTTTTTATTTATTTATAATTAAGCAAAATTAATTAGAATGGTATACCTAAATAAAAAGATTATGAAAATGATTTTGAGTTTCTTTTTATATGTAACATTTATAATAAATCAACAAATAAAAGCAAAACCAATTGAAAAGGAAAATAGATCAAAAAAAAACTAATGGGCTGTAACAGTCAGTAAAAGAGGAGGTGAACTTCTTAAATCCGGCCCAATCAAATCCGGCCCACAAGGCATCAGTCAACCAACTCATCTTGTGGCTTTTAGTCTACTTAAGACCGCCCTTAATAAAAGACTGGGATCATCACCTGAGATCCCACAATTCACAAAAACAAGCATCAATTAAAAGCAGAAATAAAACGTTAGGCTTGTTTGGTAAAATAAGGAGGGGACAACGTGTCCCAATGACGGTCTTTGGCAGACTAAAAGCCACTCTACACTGGATTCCATGCGCCACTTATCAGTGTACCATTGGAAACAGGTTTAACCATTGGTTTTTTCATAAAACTTTATTCAAATGCATTAAAAAAAAGAATCTCGTCAATAACTCAGTGGTTAATACCCATTAATATCTCTTTAAAAAAAAGCTGAAGAAATAAAGAAAATGAAATATTCTTGATTCAATACAAAATCAGAAATCACTCCAAACAAAAGAAACCTCAGAACACTTCATCGGTTTTTTTTCCAGAGAAAACAGCTATTTCATGGTGCTCAACCACCTCAAGAAAGGTATCGGTTCTCATCGCACAACATTATCAAGCTCAGCTACATCTTCAGAGAAAATGCAAGCATCACAGCCTCATTATCGTCATCACATGAACAAAGATGGACCAAATGAGAACCTACCCCCCCAAATCAATAACCCTAAATCGAACATTGAACCCTTAACCAAACCGAGATACGAATTTAAGCACAAAGCAAACAAAGATGGGTTTCAAGGTTTCGAGAAAAGCAAACCTACGGCGAGAGCTCCGCTTTGGTATGAAAAGAGTGTTTCTGGTGTTATACTTGCGAAGGATCTTCGGCGTATTTATGGTGAGTCCCTTTTCTTCATGCTTTCTACATTTTCTATCCTCCTTCTTCTACCTCTTCTGTGTATATTGTTGTTGGGCTTCTGTTGATGTTGGTTTTGGATCAAACTTCCTAAGAGCTTCAGTGTGAGACTCTAAGGAATCTTTTTAAAGAAATCAGAGCCGTTTAGTGAGTAGGTTTAGCGATTGTTCTTCTGCCACTTCTTATTTTGCTAGGCTGTTAGGGTATTTTTTTTTGTCTGCAGAGTTTTTGTGGTAGCTAGGTCTCTGTCTCTATTTGCGGCAAGGTTTCTGTGTTGGTTTTCTGTGTATGTTTTGCGGCTAGGGTTTTTCAGGTGTTGGTGGCTTGTCCTCCTTTCGAATGATTAGATGAGTCCTTTTATAATGAGGTAATACGTGTGAATTTGATAGAATCTGTGCGATGTAGTGAGAGTTTTTGATTTCTTATACGTGGGAGTAGTGTGATGTGTTGTGAGAAATTCGTTAGAATTTTCTAGGATGGCCCTGATTTCGTGGGATTTGCAGAGAGTGGATTTGTGTGGGGTCAGATTTTGGTTACTCATTTTTGTTTTGTTTGTAGTGATCTTCTAAAATGCTTGTGGTCCCGTGAATGAATTGATTTTACCACAGTGAAAATTTGGTAGTCCTCCGTTTTTACTGCTATGAGCTTGTGAATCATTTGTTTTCACTGATATAACGTTGGGATTTTATCTGCTGCAACTTTTGACTGCTTGAATATGTTCATCAATGTTTTAACTCTTGTGTGCCACTGACCTTTGGTTGAAATTGCTTCATGATTGAATCTTCTGGTGGATTGACATTGCGTCCATTGATGTTTTACCCTGCAGATTCATATTTGTTTTTGACTGGTGCACTGATGAATGATCAAACTTGTGTGACATTGTTTTTGTTGAACTTACTCTCTTCACTGCATTGATTAGTTCAAATATTCTGAGAACACTTTGATGCCAGAGTTAATAATTATGCTCATGGCAAACAAAACGATGTGCAAATCAAACAGCAAGATCCTTCATTGAACAGGGCAACCTTAGCATATGAATGATAAGTCCTTTTATGCTTTCTGTCCGTATTGATTACATAATTCAACTTAGGATCTTCTTGCTTTGAATTTATGATGATATTGTATTCTGCATTTGCAGCTTAGCAAAGGGATCTTCTTGTTTGCATTGCTGAATCTCATCCGCACACGCTTCCATATCTGGTCTGCCTTGATAACTTCGTTCTCATTTTCTGTTCAGCCTCATTATGATAGTGTCGAAGTCTACCGTTGTTGTGCCACTCGTGTCTGGAGGGTTTATCCATGACATGATGAAGAAACTTGCACATTTCTTAGCACTTACCATAACTACCTTACTTTAACTGATTTTCCTTATTACATTTCAGGTGAAATTCAGATTCTTGGGATGGAAACCATGGAGTTCATGCTTGCTGCAAATTGAAGGTTGTATCTGTTATGCTCCAGCTATCTTTTAGAGGGGGACGAGTGATTGGATTAGAAATCGCATTGTATCCATAACCACCTGTTGCTGCCAGAGGCCTTGCATCGCCTCTACCAGCAGGTCTCACATGAGAATATTGTGTTTGTCCTTGGTTTCCAGCACCTCTTCCAGCTCCACCGGGATTACGGGTGCCTAGCCTTTGAGCTGCATCTGTATAACCCTGTCCTCTAGGATTAGAAATATAGGTTGGACCTGGGGTAAATGAAGCTTAGGCATGAACCACGTGATGGAAAGCTTGTAATAGTACGAAATTCATAGCTTGGTTCAGAACCAATTCATGGTACTACATATTTATGTGAATTCTTGCATAAACCAATTTGTAATGCGTTTTGCATCCTTTAACATTTCTAATCATATGGTACTGTATTGAATTTGGCATTGGATTTATGACTGGATGAGGATTTTGATTTCTGTTTGTTATGCAGATTATATTTGATTTTATTCAAGCTTTTGTGGGATTTGAATGGGTTGCTGAGGTAGGTTGGGGTTGCCACAAGGATTATGGTTCAAGGGACAATGGATGATAATGCTGCATTTTTCTGGAATTATGTGCAGGAAAAGGCTCTGTTGCAGTTGAGTTTCAACAGATGTGCTCTCCACGGAGCTCATTCGAATGACTGGATTGGGCAAAGGTGAATCAAGTTATGGAAGCTTGATGGTGTTGCTTTAACTGTAAGTCTGAGGGATACCGTTTGTATTATTTTGGCTCTGATCGTATTGTGACCTGCGACACACTTGTATTGCTTGTTGCAACATTTCAAAATTGCCTTGAAAATATTTTTTGTGCATTGCCTACTCTATCATGATGACATGTTAATCATTAAGTACACCAATGTGAACTTTGAACTTTAAGTCTTGAGCTTGTGTCTTTCTAATGCTTACTCTTCTCGTCGCATATGTTTCTAGAATGATATGTACTTCATCATCGATTATGACATGTTTGCGAAATCATATTGTCAATAGTTTTGATGACTCGGTTATTCATTGCAGCGAGACTTCTGAGGACATCACACTGAATCTTGGAGCATGAGGATGGAGCCCTTTTTTTTTACCGTCACCTGTAGCATAGCTGAATGCCTTAGGAGTGTGGAGGTTTAGTGAAGACTTAATGCCAAACGGTAAGTATTAACTTTCGTAGCTGCGTACTCATCGATCAATGCCAAAGAACCTTACTTTCACAGTTGCTCATACTCGTCGTTTAACTAGTACATGAACTGAACAAAACCATCGACTCGTATCATATTTCTGTTTCTGTTCTACAGATTTCGCAGGATCAGCCTGACTAGTATCGCAACAATGAGCGAAAGACTTGACACAGGGAAGGGAATTTGATGGTTGATATGGAATTTGGCAGCAGCTTGTATGAGACAAGACTTAGGTGGCGGCACCTCAATTCACTTTCAGTATCCATGAGGTTGGTGAAGCATGAGGATTGGCTTAATGAAGGACATTGGCCATGGAAACTGTCTTGGATCTCGGAAGCCTTAATGATGAATGAAGCTTGCAACGTCTCGATACTTGATCTTATGATAAAATTAGACATGTGTAATGACACTTTTGATTTCAATTTAATACCATATCTTTTGTAGCTTTGGTGTCTTTAAATGAAAGTCTTCTGAACTTGTGAACTTTATCCAAGCAGGAAATTGTGGCATGATTAGAGACTCATTTGAGTTTTAGAAATAATTCTGCAACTTTGAGTACAAATGATAACATTGGTTGAATTTTTTTTTGTGCCATGAGAACTTGGTATTAATTATGTCACCTGAACTCTTTCAAATTATTTGTCTGTTGGACATCGTATCACGGGGCTTTGAAAACATTCTTGCGCTTTGTAATCAAGATAACTAGAGTTATAACATGCTTAGAGATCAAGTCATGACACTAGAATTATAACCAAGACACATTATCATGTGTCATCTTTATTATTTACCACACTTTCCACTCATATTATAATTGGGACATGATCCTCCATCATAGATTAGTTTTACCATGAGCCTCTTGACTTCATTAATCTAACAAATGATTTGAATTTAGATCATGAACCAAGTATGTCTTAAAGATAAAATCATCCTTTCTTCGAATCTTGACTGGTCATTTTTAGAAACAAGCATTTAAGCCCACATGATAACATCCTTGAACTTAGGAATAAAGCCCTTTGCATTCTACCATAAAGCCAAATAACAGTATCTCAATCCTAATGGAGATCCAATATAACCTGACTTTCAATCTTGTTCTTAAACTCTCGATCAACAAATCCAACATTTCTTGGACAAAACCCTCAACTTGAACCAAATTCACCCCAATCATCACTCTACCATAACCTTGGAACTTAATTCAACATTTGCCAAAACAAAGCTTGTAATCAAGTTGAAATAGGCTTTAAAAGTTACTTGAAAGCAAATGTTCAAGTTGTGATCCTACAAATGAGAATCCATATTTCTTTACCCTCCACCTAAATTCTGCCCACCTACAAACACCTACAACCATAGACAAACAGAAAACACAGACAAAAAACCTCCATACTTTATAGGTTAAAAGATTATGGCCGGGGGTCAGATGATGATTCAAAACAAAATTACTAAACAACTAACCGATGAGAAATGAAAAAAGGTAGGACAATTTTGGGGTATGACAGATGCCCCTATCTAATGGTCTTGAACCCGAAGGAGTGAACTGCTGCATGGAGTTCAGTCTTTTTAGGGTAGAAGTCAATTAGATATAAAAAGACCCCAAAATTTGTCCAACAAGAGAGAAAGTGCGACACCACTGAAAGGGATATGAGGATAAGATCGGAAAATTGTACAAAAAGTCTGAGATTCTTTGTACTAACAAAGCAGTATCCCAATTTGATGAATAAATTTCTTCAAGTCTTATGAAGCAGTTCCTGTCAGTCAAGGCTCTTCAGTGACTCTAGAACAAATGTCTTAACAAAGCATGAGATTCTTTAGTCCATCAAAACAGTACCTTACCAATGAAGGCTCTTTGTGGACGTTAGAACAATGTCTCGAATAAATGGGGTAAGATTTTCATATCATGCGAAGCAGTTCCTTAAACATAGGATCTTCAGTGATACTTGAACAGTGTCTTTACCGAACATGAGATTCTCCGGGTCTCGCGAAGCGATACCTTGTTGATTAAGGCTCTTCGGGAATGCCAAAGCAGTATCTCGAACAAATGATATTTTCCTAGCTCATCAAAGCAGTACCTTACCAATGAAGGCTCTTTGGGGATACTTAGGGCAGTATCTCGAATAAAATGATATACGATTTTTTTCAGACTATGCGAAGCAGTTCCTTATACACAAGGATCTTCAATGATACTAGAACAGTATCTCCATCACAATATGAGATTCTTCGGGTCTTGCGAAGCAGTACCTTTTCGATTAAGGTTCTTCGGAGGATTCCAAAGCAGTATTTCGAATAAAATGGTATAAGATTTTCCAGATCATTCGAAGCAATTCCTTATATTTAAGGATCTTCAGTGATACTAGAACAATATCTTTATCACAACATGAGATTCTTCGGATCTTGCGAAGCAGTACCTTTTCGATTAAGGTTCTTCGGAGGATTCCAAAGTAGTATTTCGAACAATGAGATTCCCTAGCTCATCAAAGCAGTACCTTACCATAAAGGCTCTTTGGAAATATTTAGGGCAGTATCCCGAATAAATAGTGCAAGACTTTCTAGATGTGAAGCAGTTCCCTATATTTAAGGATCTTCAGTGATACTAGAACAGTATCTTAAACACGACATGAGATTCTTCGGATCTTGCGAAGCAGTACCTTTTCGATTAAAGTTCTTCGGGGAAGGCCAAAGCAGTATCTCAAACAATGAGATTCCCTAGCTCATCAAAGCAGTACCTTACCATAAAGGCTCTTTGGAAATATTTAGGGCAGTATCTCGAAGAAAATAGTGCAAGACTTTCTAGATATGAAGCAGTTCCCTATATTTAAGTATCTTCAGTGATACTAGAACAGTATCTTAAACACAACATGAGATTCTTCGGATCTTGCGAAGCAGTACCTTTTCGATTAAAGTTCTTCGGATGGCTCCAAAGCAGTATCTCGAACAATGAGATTTCCTAGCTAATCAAAGCAGTACCTTACCATAAAGGCTCTTTGGAAATAATTAGGTCGGTATCCCGGATAAATAGTGTAAGACTTTCTAGATGTGAAGCAGTTCCCTATATTTAAGGATCTTCAGTGATACTAGAACAGTATCTTAAACACGACATGAGATTCTTCGGATCTTGCGAAGCAGTACCTTTTCGATTAAGGTTCTTCCGAGAATTCCAAAGCAGTATTTCGAACAATGAGATTCCCTAGCTCATCAAAGTAGCACCTTACTGTCGCTCCCGGGATTTTCATCCTAGTACAAACGCGAAAGTGGCGCGGAAAGGTTAGAGTCGCCAGCCAGACATTTTTATCCCGAAGGAACGGGAAAGGTAATGTTGCACAAACCTGAGGAAGAAGGAAAGGACAAGGTCCTGCGAACCAAAGATCTGAATTCGGGAGTCGGTTACGAATTGAGAAGGTATTAGCACCCCAATCCGTCCGCCGTACCCGACGGGATCCACGCTTGCTTGCTTTATTTCAAAGGGTGAGAAAATAACTGCTGCTGAACAAAACCGCTAACTGGAATGAGAATGAGAAATGAATAAGAAAATGGAAAGAAAGGGGAAAATGTAGGGAAAATAAAGAATGTGCTCGAACGGGCCCTACCCCGCTGCCTACGTACCTCATCGGGATAATGAGGATCAGAGTCGACGTAGTTCGCCTAACTAAGGCGGGAACTATTTGTTTGTGTTTTTTATGCTGGAACTGCGTATGTCTATGCTCAGGTGTTGCAGGCTCGTCTGGTACGAGTGCGTTTACCGTCTTGCATGAAAGACAAGTCGTCGCAAGTTCGCGTTGTGAGTGAATGAGATGAGAAAAGAAGTTCCCGCAGGATAGTCGCTTGTTATTTGTTTTTGTCTTTTATGAGAAGTGTTTTGAATTTGTTTGTGAACTGTCTTGTACTAAGACCTATCCATTGCGGGAAGCATTTACACCTCGCCCCGAAACAGGACGCGTATAAACACTCCGCAACAAAGTCTCGTGTTGTACAAGATTGTTCGGCTTTTATTAAGTGTTTTATTGCTTTTCTTTATGAGATGAGAAAGAATGACTCAAGTTGGAAAAAGGACAAACTAAGGGGACTAAGACACAACCCTAATTTTATTTGTTTATTTACAAGAGAGGTCCTATGGTTAATGAGGTATTCTAATCCTAAGAAAGAAAAAGGAAAGAAGAAAAGAGAGCTTAGAAATCAACTTACTTCCTAAGGAAGTTAAGTTGTCTCTAAAGAAAGGGAAAACCTATAAGAAAAGCACAAAGTGCTAAGGCAAACACAATTAAAATGCATAAGAGATAGGAATGAAGTAATGCTTACCTCAATCTTCCCCCCTACAAAACAAAAGTTAGCATGACAATGCATATTGAAAGTAAAATCAAAGCATGAAAGCGATTAAGTACCATAAACGTCCTAGAATGGAATTAGGGTTCAAAATAAGACCTAAGTCTAAAGGTGAAGGTACCTAAAGGTTACATGACTTCTAAAGTCAGTAGCTACATGATATAGGTCCCTAAGTATGCTAGGATATCTCACAAGATCAAACTATGTCAAACTATGTACAAAACATTCACCTAAGTTCACATAAATGCAAATTAGGGCTCATGGGTGAAGTATGAATGCATATGGCTTACAAACATGAATTAATACATGAAATGAACATCAAAGTCAGTAATGAATGCTTATGAAGATGTATGAATGAATATACAATCATGGATGCAATGGATTAGGCATATGGAGCAATGAGAAGAAGATATGAGAAGAAACGAGCAAAAATCGCATAAGATCGCACATGATGAAAGTTAAGAAAAAATGGCATGTGAATATGCATGAAATGATTATGGTTCAGTAGCATACAAGGTATGAGATGAAATTAGAATGCATGAATATACATTAATGATTTCCACATAATTCAAGTTATTATTTAGAGGAGAAGAGAATCTAGTTTAGGTTAAAGTTAATTCACATAAGTATGCACTTTAAAGCACCAAAACAAACCAAATGAGTATGGTTCAAAAAATGACCTATGACTGGAATTAAAGGCATACAAATGACCTATAATCAACTCCTAAAATCTACCAAAAATCCCTTCAAGAAAATGGCATGAATGCCTTCTTATCATTTAAGTTATGGAGCAAATAGACACATGAATCAACCTAGGATCTAGGTGACATGGAAAAATAGCAAAAAGCCTTTAAAAATTATGAAATTAAATCCCTGGAATAATAAAGTCACTATATCACATTGTCCAAAAGGATTCCACAAAATTATGCACCAAAGTGCCAAAACAATTACTTGACTAGAAAGGTAGCAATGAATGATCACCCAAAAACAACTCCACAAAGTGGATCAAAAAGGGCACTAAAAATTATGAAAAAAATGCCTAATGAGCATCAAAATGTCACCAATTACAGTGATTAATCATATATAAAAAATAGGTCTCACACCTATGGGGAAAAATCGATTTCGGTCCCTTATGCCAAAACCTTCCTTTTTGGGACAGCTTGTGATCTAAAATCCAAATAAAATATTGAAACCACCCAAATCTGGAAACAAAAAATATGAAAAATTAATTAAGAGGAAGAAGATCACTCATGAATTTTTCCAGAATTTTATCACACCTAAAACTATTTTTAATAATTGCGACGAAACGGACAAAAACGATATTTTAAGGGAAAGTGAAAGGAATCGAATTCTCTAATCCGTAACCTAATCCCTAAACTCCGAAATCGACACATATCAATATATATCACAAATAAATCCAATGCATCAGGTGGGAGGGCTCAATATGCACCTTAAGTTACATGATCCTAAGTCGCATACAACTAGAATGATGCATTAAAGTAGAGAATCGAGATTACTTACTTGGTCGAAGTGCCGATTCTTTCACATAAAAGAAATCCAAAAAACTTCAAGCCAAGCCTTGTAATCTCCCATGAGCAAAATAAATGCTCATCTTCCATAATTTCTTTGTGAAGATCCCCCATAATCGAAACAAAAACAACGACACAAAATATCATTTGAATCCAAAGGTATCCCACAAATAAAGTGGAATACCAACCAAACGACCGTCGTTAAGATCTTTGCGAGAACCTTGCATGAACTCAACAAACACATTAGAAACAAAAAAGAGGTGCAACCGGAAGTTGCACCTATGTCTCACAACTCAAAATCAAATAGAAAGATGAATGTACGAGTCATGGACATGCATTGAAATTTATGTTTCAAAACGGGGCAGCACTTATGCTCTAACATAAACAACATGCAAATTCAAACCAAAATCAAATAAATTTACATGCAATGAATGGAAAATGATCAACAAACATAAGTACAAGTCAAAACAAGATCAATGCATCAAAATTGCACCAAACCGAACTTAAAAAGCCTTAAAACGAAAAAACGCGTCAAAAATCACCGACTCGGAATTGAACGAAAATCGCATGGTAACTTGCAAACGTGCCAACGGATTCAAATATGCAATCGGATTTTGAAAATTCCGCTCGGAAGTGGTACTTTTTGGCCGATTTTATCGGCTGGCAGTAGCGAAATAGCCGAAAAAAATTGTCCAAAATCGACTAAAAAGTTCACCAATGGCTCCGGAATAATCAACAACGTCAATTTACACTATTCACATTCGCGAAAACGCGCTACGGTTAGGAAGTTATGACCAAAACGCACTTATCGACACGCGACATATGAACAACATCAACAATTAAGCTTCAACCTATCCTATTCCGAATTTGCACATTGAAACAAGCATGAATTTAAAAGTCAAGCACTTCAATCAATATCAAGTCATAATAATTAGCTCTCTTAGGAATTTTGTCAAACACCTAACATTCACCGATTATTCTATGTCAACTTTACCAAGCCTTTTCAATCATGCACCACAACAATTATTAGGATAAATTAATCAAGCATCAATCAACAACCATATCAAGAATCAATGCACATAATCTCCATAATATGAATTCAACTTCAAAATTCAATTCAAGAAACAATGCAACAATTATTCATGAATTAATGTTTAAGAAGCTTACCGAATGAAGAATCGACGAAGAAATTGTGAATCCGGAGGAAGTGAGACGCGATCATGAACGGAGGAGAGGAGGAGAGGCCGCGTGGCTGCCGGCGGCGGAAGATGGTGGTCGCATGGTGGTGAAGTTGACCGAAGGTGGTGGTTCGTGGCGGCTCGGCTATTGGAAGCTTGATCGGAATTGTTGTGTTCTTGAGTTCTTGATGAAGTTGTTGTTGTGTTCTTGAGAAAGAGTTGAGAGAATGAACTTTGATCCTTTAGAGAGAGTTTATGAGAGTTTTTTGGTGTTTGTAAATTATGATTGAAGTTATGAGACAAATTGTGGGTCAAAAGAATATATAGTGGAGTGTAAAATGAAAGGCAAAAGGTAGAATTTCGGCTTAAGTGAAAACAACAATATCTTCGGCAAGAAATTTCGACTCTGAACCTTCCACAACATCGTCCGCCTCTGAATCACGGTTGCAATGCAAAAATAACGAACGTCATACGATCAAAATCGAGTGCGATCGATACGTTTAAGCTGCAAGACGTCACTGAATAAGTTGTTTTTTCGGCTTATTTGGTGTCCGCTACTCGAAAATGTGACGAGGTCAACCTCTTCGGAGCATAATCTCGACTCGACTTTGTCAGCAAAATTGTAGATCTATGAGTCAGTGACCTGGTGTTAAAATCTAAGCTCAACCGGACAAACGACGAGAGAGATATGAATTTTCTCGTGAAACCACTTTCAGCCTTTTTCTTCGGTTCAGCACTTCAGTTTTGTGAAATAAACCAAAACGATAATCTTTGGAGCACCGTTCAAACTCGAATTTGTCTTTGAACTTGAAGAGGATAAATTTTTTGAACCAACGCTTCAAGAACGGGTGCAATCCGATGAAAATTGACCGAGTTATGAATTTTACAAAATCTGACAGACAATGCAGTGCATCAAAGAACCTTATTGGTAATTCACATTTTCGAGATCCTTCCGCTTGGACCGAACCAAAACTGAATTCACATAATGAAGATAACATCTAAACGGAATTTTAGGCACTGAAACGACATCAATTCGATAAACGATCCAAGAGTTATGAATTTTTTAGTGTTCAAAACTCACCGATTCAGCACTGTTTTTCACTATGTCGACTCTAAAGACTCGCACATTCTGAGATCTTCTTCAAAGAATTAGTTCTCGGCCAAAACCCAAAAGTTGGAAAGGATATCAAGACGGAACTTTTGGCATATGAATCTCTCAGACATGTTGACCCAATAAGAAGTTACAAACTCTTGAATACCGCTAGCACAGTTAATCGGCGAAACCGAAATTTCAGAAACAATTAAATCCCGCCATTTTCCTTGATGAATTGGCCTCCGAGCCGAACACAAAAGTTGTAGAGAATAATGAAACAGTCTAAACTATTGAGTTTCAAGCCAAAATGAGTTTCCGAGCATAAGTTACAACTTTTGCAAACTGCACCATAAAACTGATATTCAGCTTAAACTCCTCTGAATCAACCGAGAACTTTTGGCTTCTTCTGAGATTATTTTGCACGTGCCACATGAAGAAATAAAGGTCAGTCGCAACCTGTGAAAGCTCAAATGGAGATATATGTTCATTTATGTTTATGATGCAATTGTGATCTAAATGCAATGCAATGTATGAAAGGATATGCTAAATAGCAGGAAAATGAGAGGGCAAATTTTGAGGTATTACACTTACCATAAAGGCTCTTTGGAAATATTTAGGGCAGTATCCCGAATAAATAGTGCAAGACTTTCTAGATGTGAAGCAGTTCCCTATATTTAAGGATCTTCAGTGATACTAGAACAGTATCTTAAACACGACATGAGATTCTTCGGATCTTGCGAAGCAGTACCTTTTCGATTAAGGTTCTTCGGGGAAGGCCAAAGCAGTATCTCAAACAATGAGATTCCCTAGCTCATCAAAGCAGTACCTTACCATAAAAGCTCTTTGGAAATATTTAGGGCAGTATCCCGAATAAAATGGTATAAGATTTTCCAGATCATGCGAAGCAGTTCCTTATATTCAAGGATCTTCAGTGATACTTAGAACAGTATCTTAACCATAACATGAGATTCTCCAGATCTTGCGAAGCAGTACCTTTTCGATTAAGGTTCTTCGGAGGGCTCCAAAGCAGTATCTCAATCAAATCTTCCAGGATGCTCTCTGTTTGGAGAGCAACGAAGATGGTGGACAAAATCATTATCAACTATAAAGCTTGAAGAATGATTTTCTGGGGAAAATCAGCTCCTTTCAGAGGAATACCATCAACTTTGAGAAAGGAAAATCCTGGATGCATGTCCTGGATCCTACTGTGCTATTCCGATATGCCCTCGTACATTGCATGATGCACGATGATTCTTATGAAAATGCAATTACAAATTATTATAATGCAAATGCTTTGTTATATGATAATGATTAATATGATTGTGTTTGATGACATTCTTGTTTTTGGACAAAAATGCTATGCATGCCATGCTTGTGACAATGCAAATGGCTGTATATGTTGGAGATAAAATCTGATAATTGCCAAGGATATTGGGCTTTGGGAGGTGTGTGCCAAACATGGTTGGGCTTTTGGCTTTCTGGTAGTTGCCACATTAGTGGGCTCTGGTAATTATGAGGGTGCCAATAAGATTGGGCTTTTAGGTTAGTAGTTGCCAAGGAAATTGGACTTTTAGGTTTTATGAAGGATGCCAGCATGGTGGACTTTAAGCCTTTTGGTGGTTGCCAATGGATATTGGACTTTCTGGGGTGGTGGAGGGTATTGACTTCTCGACACTTGGTATCCGACGATGCTCTGATCGGAGGATGGATGCGACCATTTGTGGTGTCCCCAAGTCTGATCTATTGTTGAAGTTGTATGTCGCTGAGAGAACTTCAACTTCTTTGACAGATGTCATGATGACTTTCAAATGAGCGTAGCGACATAATCAATGCTAGTTGATTATGCTTTGGCTTAGCCCTAAGGCATCCTTTTATAACTGTCTTGCCCCAGTCTGTAGGGACTTTGAAGGAATCTTCTTCAGATAGAAGCCTCGAGAATGATTGTACCCTAATTTGACATGTTACACGTTGCCTCAGTATCTGGGTCTCATGGAGAGTTGCCCCTGTCTGAGTCTTTGGAAGGACTTGCCCCGAATTAGGTGATCATGAATTATTTGCCCTAGATAGGCTACTAATTGAGGTAGTCTAACTCTAATGCTTGGAGACTTGACTTTCGACCAACCAATTCTCATGTCCATACAATCATTGAAAGTCTTGCCCCTGATATGGAGTGATCTTGATTCGAGTCAACGCCAATGAATTCTCAAGCTCATCTTTGACTTTTCCTTGTTTGGAATTTCTTTAGACGCTAAGTACTGACTTGTAATTAAAATTTATTTGTACAAAAATGGTAATTTTAATGCAATATTCATGCGAGTTTTGAAAAAATCATTTATTTGAATGATGTGATAGTGTGTGACGAATGGATCGATTATCCAAACGTTGTGCTGATTTAGTTAGTGATTTGTGATACAACAAGGAGAAAATTAGCAAATCTTTTTAGGAGTCAGCTTACGCAACCTTGCTGAGATATGCTTTCAGAATAAACCCTGCTTCAATTAGGTCTTTTGAGGGTTGTATCATGGTCTGGTTCACGGTTATAAAACAAAGGATATAGGCTCAAATATTTTTGTACCCACCCAACTTCGTGATGTTATCCAATCCTACGTTCAGTTAAATGACACACATATTTGTCTCCTATGAGATCTTGAAGGTGTAATGGTTGAAGATGATTGTTCCAGACTTTCTTGAAATGGCAGTCATCTTATTCATTTTTCTGGGATGTTAGTGACCCTTTTGATTTTGGATAAGATGGTCACTGCAACTTATTTTTGTTTTTTTGCTGAGGATTTTGACAACCTCTTTCTACTGTTTTTATTTTAATCCCTAATTTTTGCATGGACCGTTATTTTTGAAGTCTTTAGTCCATCGGGATTGCCCTAACTTTTTCCTAAGTCTCATATTAGGATGTTTAACTTTAGCGGACTTTTTATATATTTTTATTTCTTTTTTTGTTGAAGGATTGTGACTGCCAAGTCATTGGTCATGGAGGGATCTCCAGATTGGAATGTTTCACCTTGTAGTTTAGGTGTACAGTCAGGTTAACTGAACACTACCCTACCCCGGGTTAAGCGTAAGGGTTTTGAATATCCGAAGGAAACTCCTACTTCTAGGCTCGAAGTGGTTGTCTAGGGATTAACCCCTTATCTCTCCAGTGTTTGGGGATTTGAAACAATGCCTGTATATCATCAGCAAGATTCTTTCGGAAAGCATATTATCAGCAATTATGGGTATTATGTTTTCGTCATCCTCCCTCAAATATTTGCTAACAATGTGATAAAGGAGGTAAAGTGCATTTTTTATATATATATTTTGCAATAAGTGGGAAAGTGTGAGTGAATACGAATGGATTTTTTCAAAACATGCATGCTCATTATATTAACATTACCATTAAAGACAACAGTTCTTAAAAGCAAGAAGTATTTAACAGAAAAGAAACTCCAAATACAAAGTAATGATATGAGCTAAAGATTTTCAGTATTGAGGAACTGGGCTTTGAAGCCTCTTCAAAATTGCTCTTCAAAATCAGTTTGAGAACCATCTTCGCATGTACTCTCAGCAACTTCTTCCATGACATGGATCGATGAGCCTGCCTGATTGTGGATTTGAATTCCTTGAGGTGTGAATGAGATTACCTTGGAATCAATCAGATCCTGGACTTTATTTTTGAATTGTTGGTAATCATCAGTTGAATGTCCCGGTGAGTTGGCATGGAAACTACAATAAGCATTAGGATCAAAGTTCGGTCGATGCGGAAGAGGCATTGGATCTATCTTCCTTGTCTCTACCAATCCACTATTAATCAAACGTGGAAGTATGTGACTGTGAAGCATCGATAATTGATCAAAATTCCTTTTTGCTCTTTTAGCGTAGTAAGGACGCCGTTGTGGAGTATGTGGTTGTTGCATTGGCTCTTGATGTGCAACCTGTTGTCGATACTGAGGAGGTCCTCTGCATGGGTGCTGTTGGTAAGGCACTGGAGCTTGTAAAGTTTCCCAAACTGCATTAATTTCCTCCCCTGTTTCTTGGGAACTGACAATTGATTCGCTTTCACTAGTCTGGACATCTGAGATGTCCTGTACTTTTCTACTTTTTAGTAGGATCTCGATTCGTTCTCCAACTGACACCAATTGTGAAAAGCCGGGAAAAGAGCCGCCTATCATTCTTTCAATGTACGGACTTTGCAAACTATCCATAAATAAGCCAACCAGTTCTTTCTCTAAGATTGGTGGTTGAACACAAGCAGCTAACCCTCTCCATCTTTGAGCATACTTTTTGAATGGTTCATCGCTTTCTTGAGATAACCCTTGCAATTACATGCGGTCTGGAGCCATGTCGAGATTGTAGTCATACTGCTTCATAAAAGCACTGGACAAGTCCATCCATGATTGGATGTGGCTACTTTTTAGCTGTGTATACCAGTTCAATGATACTCTACTCAAGCTGTCTTGGAAACAGTGAATCATTAGTTTATCATTCCTAATATGAGTGGTCATTTTTCTACAGAACATCACCAAGTGATTCTTTGGACAACTATCTCCTTCATACTTCTCAAATTTTGGCATTTTGAATTTAGTAGGGATTACCACATCAGGCACTAAACATAAGTCAGAAGCGTTCAGACCAAGAGCATCATGTCCTTTTAAGGCCTCAAATTTCTCTTCCAACACACGACATCTTTCAGCAAACTCAGGATTTTGAGGTTGTTCAGCATTCAATACCAAGTTTGACCCTTTGGGATTAGGCGCGGAGATTGAAAAGCTATGATACTCCATAGCGTCAACTGATGAAGAATTCTCATTCCTGACAAAGTGACACTTTTGTGTAATAGAATCCCCAACTGCCGTTCGTTGAATGTTGTCCTCTCTTTTTGCCAAGGCTATCATGGCCTCCACAAGTTGCTCCACTTGTTTCTTCATTGAGTCTACATCTCCTCTTAAATTAGCATGGCTTCGCTCCAATGGATCCATAGTCTCTAAAGCTATTTTAAGTCTGATACAAATGTCGAGAGCTCAAACTGTGGATTATGGACAAAGGATGGATGAATTCTTTTTGTTTTGGGAAAATGATATGCAATGCGTATGAAATGATATGTAAATGAATTGCAAGATCCAGAAACACAGAACCAGAGTTATGGAATGGAGGATACTTTAATTATTCTCCTCACGAGGATCTCACTGGGTGACCTCTACAGTTTTAGGGATCCCAAAGTTAATAATTCGTATGGTTGTTCATCACACACGCCATCAACATGACGGTTGATTGACTCCACCATATGAATTTCGTTTGGGTGAGATCTTCGTATCGAGTCACACAAGAGAGAAGTCTCCTGGTACCCCATACTACGTGATCGTCGACGCGAGGTTTAAAACAAAGTCCTGGAGTTATGGAACTTTCTCAAATGTTTGATGCACGTGTCAATTTTAACAGTCAATCAACTCCATTGAGTAAGTCTATTCCAAGTGAGGTTTTCGTATTGAGCCACACGAGGGCGAACCCTGGTGCCCAATACTACGCAACCATCAACCGAAGTTTTAACCAAAAGGTTCTAAAGGTCCTCAAAGTCAACGACTTTAATGAAAACAACTGAGCACACACGCCAAAAGCTTGACGGTTGTCAGTATTTCCATTAAAATCTACTCCGAGTGAGGTTTTCGTATCGACAACCCACGAGAGAGGTTCTCTCGGAAGCCCATACTACACAACCTCGCTAACTTATGTTTACACTCATAGACCCGGGTATAGAGCCTTTCCCTCAAGTTGTTTTGATCAAAGTATCAATCCAGTACCAAAGATCCACAATAAGGATATAAAAGGGAAAGTGATAGGGAAAGCGATAAACAAATAACACATAATCAAACATCCAAACAAGCGTGGAAAACTAGACTAGGCTCGACTTGCATAGGGGTGAACCACTCCCCAGCAGAGTCGCCAGCTGTCGTACCTCGAAAAATACGATCCCTCGCGAACGCGGTCGCGGCTGGGCTGACTTGAGAGTCGCCACCTAATTTTATTTATTCCCGAAGAAGGAAATGGAAAATATAGATAAAACCACCAAGAAGGGATAAAACAAGGTCATCGCAAACCATTGTCGGGGTTCGGAAGTCGGTTATGTAGGAGGAAGGTATTAGCACCTCCTACATCCATCGTACTCGATGGGAACCATCTAGATCGTCACGCGCGAAGGGATGTCTATACTTATGATTACTTGCTAAACTAATTGGTTTATTGATCCTAGGGGCTCGGCAAGGATTGAGATCCTCGTGCCTACGTATTCCCTTGTGCAATGGGAAAGTCAGAGCTTCGTAGTTCGGCCTGATATGGGTATTGGTTGTTGATTTTATTACCTTTCTTCGATGAAAGGATTTAAGAGTCCATTGGCACTAAAGACTATGGATAGTTTATCTCGCCCAACAAGACGAGTGTCCTGCGTCGAAATAATCGGAGCGAGTAACGAAAGCTCGTTATCCCCCTTTCTATCGCGTAAGGCTCGTGGCGTGCAATTTTCCTCGTATTTATTGAAGTGTTTTGTTTCCTAAGACCGCTTGATGTTGGATCAAGGGTTTGGATCTAAGAAGTAACATTTCGGTTTTTTGAAGTTTAAGGTAAATGCAAATGGAAGTTTTATTTGTTGGTTTTGTTAGCGAGGCACAACGTGCTCGACTCGCAAAGTTTGAGGAACTAAGCTAAGGACTAGCTATGGAAAACAAGCGCAATGCGTTGATTCATTAAGTTGGAAAAAGTTGCTAAAAGTGTAAGGTGCAAAGTTCGTGCAGATGGCGATCGAGGAATGATCGACTTACGTGTGTGTATGAAGTGAAGTGCGTACGGATATTTACTTGGCGTTGGACCAAAGATTTCGCTTATCTTTTAAATGATTAGTCTTGGTGTGCGTTCGTTTTTTACTTAGCAATTTATCGTCAAAGATGCAAAAGTAATCACACAAGCAGTCATATCATCATATCACAAGTAAGGAGGATCGAGCATACGCAAACATTCATCACACACATAATCGAGCAAAGGTGAAAAGATTAATTAATCAAATTAAATAGAAATATTTAATTAGATTAATTAACGAATTAATTAATCGAATTAAATAAATTATTTAATTAAATTAGTCAATAAAAATGTTTTTTTGATTTTGAAATATTCAAATGAGAAATTAATCACAAGAAAATAGAGAAATTAAAATTTGTAAATAAAGTTAAGAAATTGTTGTTTTTTTTATTATTTATAATTAAGCAAAATTAATTAGAATGGTATACCTAAATAAAAAGATTATGAAAATGATTTTGAGTTTCTTTTTATATGTAACATTTATAATAAATCAACAAATAAAAGCAAAACCAATTGAAAAGGAAAATAGATCAAAAAAAAACTAATTGTCTGTAACAGTCAGTAAAAGAGGAGGTGAACTTCTTAAATCCGGCCCAATCAAATCCGGCCCACAAGGCATCAGTCAACCAACTCATCTTGTGGCTTTTAGTCTACTTAAAACCGCCCTTAATAAAAGACTAGGATCATCACCTGAGATCCCACAATTCACAAAAACAAGCATCAATTAAAAGCTGAAATAAAACATTAGGCTTGTTTGGTAAAATAAGGAGGGGACAACGTGTCCCAATGACGGTCTTTGGCAGACTAAAAGCCACTCTACACTGGATTCCATGCGCCACTTATCAGTGTACCATTGGAAACAGGTTTAACCATTGGTTTTTTCATAAAACTTTATTCAAATGCATTAAAAAAAAGAATCTCGTCAATAACTTAGTGGTTAATACCCATTAATATCTCTTTAAAAAAAAGCTGAAGAAATAAAGAAAATGAAATATTCTTGATTCAATACAAAATCAGAAATCACTCCAAACAAAAGAAACCTCAGAACACTTCATCGGTTTTTTTTCCAGAGAAAACAGCTATTTCATGGTGCTCAACCACCTCAAGAAAGGTATCGGTTCTCATCGCACAACATTATCAAGCTCAGCTACATCTTCAGAGAAAATGCAAGCATCACAGCCTCATTATCGTCATCACATGAACAAAGATGGACCAAATGAGAACCTACCCCCCCAAATCAATAACCCTAAATCGAACATTGAACCCTTAACCAAACCGAGATACGAATTTAAGCACAAAGCAAACAAAGATGGATTTCAAGGTTTCGAGAAAAGCAAACCTACGGCGAGAGCTCCGCTTTGGTATGAAAAGAGTGTTTCTGGTGTTATACTTGCGAAGGATCTTCGGCGTATTTCCGGTGAGTCCCTTTTCTTCATGCTTTCTACATTTTCTATCCTCCTTCTTCTACCTCTTCTGTGTATATTGTTGTTGGGCTTCTGTTGATGTTGGTTTTGGATCAAAATTCCTAAGAGCTTCAGTGTGAGACTCTAAGGAATCTTTTTAATGAAATCAGAGCCGTTTAGTGAGTAGGTTTAGCGATTGTTCTTCTGCCACTTCTTATTTTGCTAGGCTGTTAGGGTATTTTTTTTTGTCTGCAGAGTTTTTGTGGTAGCTAGGTCTCTGTCTCTATTTGCGGCAAGGTTTCTGTGTTGGTTTTATGTGTATGTTTTGCGGCTAGGGTTTTTCAGGTGTTGGTGGCTTGTCCTCCTTTCGAATGATTAGATGAGTCCTTTTATAATGAGGTAATACGTGTGAATTTGATAGAATCTGTGCGATGTAGTGAGAGTTTTTGATTTCTGATACGTGGGAGTAGTGTGATGTGTTGTGAGAAATTCGTTAGAATTTTCTAGGATGGCCCTGATTTCGTGGGATTTGCAGAGAGTGGATTTGTGTGGGGTCAGATTTTGGTGACTCATTTTTGTTTTGTTTGTAGTGATCTTCTAAAATGCTTGTGGTCCCGTGAATGAATTGATTTTACCACAGTGAAAATTTGGTAGTCCTCTGTTTTTACTGCTATGAGCTTGTGAATCATTTGTTTTCACTGATATAACGTTGGGATTTTATCTGCTGCAACTTTTGACTGCTTGAATATGTTCATCAATGATTTAACTCTTGTGTGCCACTGACCTTTGGTTGAAATTGCTTCATGATTGAATCTTCTGGTGGATTGACATTGCGTCCATTGATGTTTTACCCTGCAGATTCATATTTGTTTTTGACTGGTGCACTGATGAATGATCAAACTTGTGTGACATTGTTTTTGTTGAACTTACTCTCTTCACTGCATTGATTAGTTCAAATCTTCTGATAACACTTTGATGCCAGAGTTAATAATTATGCTCATGGCAAACAAAACGATGTGCAAATCAAACAGCAAGATCCTTCATTGAACAGGGCAACCTTAGCATATGAATGATAAGTCCTTTTATGCTTTCTGTCCGTATTGATTACATAATTCAACTTAGGATCTTCTTGCTTTGAATTTATGATGATATTGTATTCTGCATTTGCAGCTTAGCAAAGGGATCTTCTTGTTTGCATTGCTGAATCTCATCCGCACACGCTTCCATATCTGGTCTGCCTTGATAACTTCGTTCTCATTTTCTGTTCAGCCTCATTATGATAGTGTCGAAGTCTACCGTTGTTGTGCCACTCGTGTCTGGAGGGTTTATCCATGACATGATGAAGAAACTTGCACATTTCTTAGCACTTACCATAACTACCTTACTTCAAATGATTTTCCTTATTACATTTCAGGTGAAATTCAGATTCTTGGGATGGAGGCCATGGAGTTCATGCTTGCTGCAAATTGAAGTTTGTATCTGTTATGCTCCAGCTATCTTTTAGAGGGGGACGAGTGATTGGATTAGAAATCGCATTGTATCCATAACCACCTGTTGCTGCCAGAGGCCTTGCATCGCCTCTACCAGCAGGTCTCACATGAGCATATTGTGTTTGTCCTTGGTTTCCAGCACCTCTTCCATCTCCACCGGGATTACGGGTGCCTAGCCTTTGAGCTGCATCTGTATAACCCTGTCCTCTAGGATTAGAAATATAGGTTGGACCTGGGGTAAATGAAGCTTAGGCATGAACCACGTGATGGAAAGCTTGTAATAGTACGAAATTCATAGCTTGGTTCAGAACCAATTCATGGTACTACATATTTCTGTGAATTCTTGCATAAACCAATTTGTAATGCGTTTTGCATCCTTTAACATTTCTAATCATATGGTACTGTATTGAATTTGGCATTGGATTTATGACTGGATGAGGATTTTGATTTCTGTTTGTTATGCAGATTATATTTGATTTTATTCAAGCTTTTGTGGGATTTGAATGGGTTGCTGAGGTAGGTTGGGGTTGCCACAAGGATTATGGTTCAAGGGACAATGGATGATAATGCTGCATTTTTCTGGAATTATGTGCAGGAAAAGGCTCTGTTGCAGTTGAGTTTCAACAGATGTGCTCTCCACGGAGCTCATTCGAATGACTGGATTGGGCAAAGGTGAATCAAGTTATGGAAGCTTGATGGTGTTGCTTTAACTGTAAGTCTGAGGGATACCGTTTGTATTATTTTGGCTCTGATCGTATTGTGACCTGCGACACACTTGTATTGCTTGTTGCAACATTTCAAAATTGCCTTGAAAATATTTTTTGTGCATTGCCTACTCTATCATGATGACATGTTAATCATTAAGTACACCAGTGTGAACTTTGAACTTTGAGTCTTGAGCTTGTGTCTTTCTAATGCTTACTCTTCTCGTCGCATATGTTTCTAGAATGATATGTACTTCATCATCGATTATGACATGTTTACGAAATCATATTGTCAATAGTTTTGATGACTCGGTTATTCATTGCAGCGAGACTTCTGAGGACATCACACTGAATCTTGGAGCATGAGGATGGAGCCCTTTTTTTTTTACCGTCACCTGTAGCATAGCTGAATGCCTTAGGAGTGTGGAGGTTTAGTGAAGACTTAATGCCAAACGGTAAGTATTAACTTTCGCAGCTGCGTACTCATCGATCAATGCCAAAGAACCTTACTTTCACAGTTGCTCATACTCGTCGTTTAACTAGTACATGAACTGAACAAAACCATCTACTCGTATCATATTTCTGTTTCTGTTCTACAGATTTCGCAGGATCAGCCTGACTAGTATCGCAACAATGAGCGAAAGACTTGACACAGGGAAGGGAATTTGATGGTTGATATGGAATTTGGCAGCAGCTTGTATGAGACAAGACTTAGGTGGCGGCACCTCAATTCACTTTCAGTATCCATGAGGTTGGTGAAGCATGAGGATTGGCTTAATGAAGGACATTGGCCATGGAAACTGTCTTGGATCTCGGAAGCCTTAATGATGAATGAAGCTTGCAACGTCTCGATACTTGATCTTATGATAAAATTAGACATGTGTAATGACACTTTTGATTTCAATTTAATACCATATCTTTTGTAGCTTTGGTGTCTTTAAATGAAAGTCTTCTGAACTTGTGAACTTTATCCAAGCAGGAAATTGTGGCATGATTAGAGACTCATTTGAGTTTTAGAAATAATTCTGCAACTTTGAGTACAAATGATAACATTGGTTGAATTTTTTTTTGTGCCATGAGAACTTGGTATTAATTATGTCACCTGAACTCTTTCAAATTATTTGTCTGTTGGACATCGTATCACGGGGCTTTGAAAACATTCTTGCGCTTTGTAATCAAGATAACTAGAGTTATAACATGCTTAGAGATCAAGTCATGACACTAGAATTATAACCAAGACACATTATCATGTGTCATCTTTATTATTTACCACACTTTCCACTCATATTATAATTGGGACATGATCCTCCATCATAGATTAGTTTTACCATGAGCCTCTTGACTTCATTAATCTAACAAATGATTTGAATTTAGATCATGAACCAAGTATGTCTTAAAGATAAAATCATCCTTTCTTCGAATCTTGACTGGTCATTTTTAGAAACAAGCATTTAAGCCCACATGATAACATCCTTGAACTTAGGAGTAAAGCCCTTTGCATTCTACCATAAAGCCAAATAACAGTATCTCAATCCTAATGGAGATCCAATATAACCTGACTTTCAATCTTGTTCTTAAACTCTCGATCAACAAATCCAACATTTCTTGGACAAAACCCTCAACTTGAACCAAATTCACCCCAATCATCACTCTACCATAACCTTGGAACTTAATTCAACATTTGCCAAAACAAAGCTTGTAATCAAGTTGAAATAGGCTTTAAAAGTTACTTGAAAGCAAATGTTCAAGTTGTGATCCTACAAATGAGAATCCATATTTCTTTACCCTCCACCTAAATTCTGCCACCTACAAACACCTACAACCATAGACAAACAGAAAACACAGACAAAAAACCTCCATACTTTATAGGTTAAAAGACTATGGCCGGGGGTCAGATGATGATTCAAAACAAAATTACTAAACAACTAACCGATGAGAAATGAAAAAAGGTAGGACAATTTTGGGGTATGACACTAGGCTTTAGACCCAGCAAGTTTTCACTTTGCACTCAAACCCTGTTTTAACGCATATCCCTTCCCTTTTTTTAATTTTCTTTGTTTATGGATTTCTTGTTTTTACTAAATTTTTAACATCTTTTTTAATTGTTAACTTTATTTTAATTTTGTTTCTGAATTTAATTATACTCCTAGTTCTAATTTCATTTGGATTTGTCTTAAAATTTATTATAGTGTGTAAACACCCCAAATTTCCCCTCACTTATTCACACCATGGCTTGTGATTCTTTTTCATTTGTATAAGTTCAATCATATCACCTCATATTGCATTTTTGCTTCACTGCATTGGTTCTAAGCCATCTGCATCTAGGGTTTGTGATATGAGCCATCCCTGAGCCATTTAAGCCACTCCAAAGGTCATCAATCACTTCAAAGGGGTCCATGTGTGTTCAAGCATCATATTATATCCTCACATGGTCAAGAAAGTCAAAGGATCACAAGAACTGAGAAAGGCATGGAAGCAGAGCCAGGTTTAACTGCACAGATGACCTAAAATTAGGGTTTTGGTTTCAGAGGCCATAACTCCAAATTTTTTGGTCATTCTTGTTTCTATTGGTCTCTATATGTTATGAGGATCATGCATATCAATTTTCATGAAGAAATTCAATGGGGAAGGCATCTGATCACAAGATGACTTCTTGAGCAAGTCAGTGCAAAATCAGGGCATCTGAGGCCCCCAGTGACCCAACCAGAGGGTGTTCTCCATCATTTTGATTGTGTATGATCTTTATTTTATCATAGAAGGTGTTAGAAGCTCACAAAATTGAATAATTTCAAGTAATTTGCAAAGTTGCCTTTTTGGGAAAGTGACTTATAATGTAAACTTGCCATTTTCTGAAAGTTTTTCAACCTCCTCTTTTTGATTCAAAAATGCTTCAAATGAGAAAACTTTGGTCATGAAAGTTGTAGATTGGATCATTCCCTTTTCAAAAAGTACAAGAACTCTTTCTAATTCATTTTGGATCAAGAGTTATGGCCTTGCAAAGTTTGGAAAAATCATGAAATTTTCACTTTTGCACAAAGAGGGAAACTTGCAAATTCACATGCCAAGCCTTTATGTGACCTCTAATTGACTTCTAACCATTGCAAAAACCTCACACATGACCTAAAATTCAGAATGGCCCAAGGAATCACTCATTTTCATGCCTTGATCATTAAGAAATCACAAAGGGGCCAAAGTTGTACCAATTTGCAAAAGCTCATGTAACCATGCCTCTACTTGTTACAGCTCATCAAATCTAATTCATAAGCCTTCCTTGATCTTTGCTGCACACAGCCATGCCCAAATCCAAGCCTGCCACATGCCTATACCTCAAGTACAAGTCATGTTGACATTTTGGCAACTTGCTCATACCAATCACCATAGGCCAGCACCCACTCTCTGACCTATCACACTTCTTTATGTGGATCAAAACAAAGCAAAAGCACCACATAACACATCCTGAAACTCCAAGAACACAACACACTCAAAAATCCCCTAATTTGCAAAAGCTTTTGAATCTCTTGATTCAGCCATCAAACCTTCAAACTTTTTCCACCATTCAACTCCATAAACCTCACTGATCATTTCCCACCTTCCATTTTTCCCTAAAACCTTCATAATTAAAAACACGATTTCAACATTTCATGAACTGAGATTCTGCAAACTTCCTCTAGAGGCCATTTAAACTCCAGCTAAGTATCACAAACACTTCAGGGAGATCATTGGAGAAGTTTTGAAGCAAAGAAGCAGCCAAACAGTGCCACTTTCGAAAGCTTCAGTTCAGGTATCAGCAAGAACAAATTTTCCAGAAGCTTGATTTTAGGTTATAAACTTGTTCCTCATGTTGCCCTGATCATGTTGATGTTTTTATTTTTGAAAATGATTGAGTTTTGAGAATGTTATGATGTTCTGAAATTTTGCCCGTGAAACGTATTTTGATCTGATTCTCTTGATTCATGAAAAATAAATGAGTTTTGTTGTGGGGTTTAGATTCAGTGATGTCTAGGGTTTGATTCTGGAGAGTTTGATGAGGTTTGGTTGCGTATTGAGTGAGATTTGAAAAATGGATGGCCGGAGAAGATGACCGGAACATTGTTCCGGTCACCTGAAAATCATTAGGGTTCAGATTAGGTCTTAATTACATAATTAGTGAGTTTGAATGTGAGCTGTCCATTAGCGCGCGAAGTCAATTCCCTCCCCTTTTTGTTTGAATCTCAGCCACTGGATTGGATTACTTTCATTAATTCATATAAAAAATTCATTTTTATTGCATTTTCTTTCTCATTTATTTTAAAATATCAAAACATATTATAAAAATTTTATTTTTTGCATGCTGACTTAAAATATTTTTCTCATTCTGAATATCATTTTATTTTTATTATTCGGATTAAAAATTATTTTTAAATCATTTAAATGTTTATTTTTAATTAGTTAATAGGAATTAATTAATTAAAAATGCATTTAAGTATTTAAAAATTACCAAAAAATTCACATTGCATTTTAAAACATTTAGAAACATTATCAAACTCTCAAAACAAATTTCTTTTTGGTCCTTGAAGTATTTTTACAATTTTCATTGGAATAAAAGTTATTTAAAGGCAATAGTTTTGTTCAAACTTAGAAAAATTCATTCTGCCTAACCATGAAGAGTTTGATGATGGTTCTTCTTGCATTGCATCCTTCATAGCATGTAGTTCCTAGGGTAAAATTGGTTTGAATTCATATTTCATTTTCAATTTGATGAGCATTTTTCCTTTTGAGGTGCCTTGAAACCCTAGTTGACTTAGAAAAATCATAACTTCCATTAGGTTAGGAGTTAGGTCCCCTCCTTTGGGCAGTGAAATTATGTAGGGTTAGGGTTCCTTTGATCCCATTTTCATTTTTTTATCTTGTCATTTGCTTCTGATTTTGAATTTTGTGTTGCATGTTGTTCATAAACCCTAATTCTTGTCTTCATTTGCATCCATCTCTCATATGCATGCATTCAAGAACTTGTCATGACATTTTGTGCATCAATATGACATACAAGACATCTTAGGACATATTAGAATCATGTTTGATCATTGCATCATTCATTTGACATGTCATACCTTCATTGCATTTCATAAGCTTTCATGAACTTTCATGGTTCAAGACATGCTTCATATGCATCCATTCTCTTGTATGCTCACATATATGCATCTTGTATGACTTTGCACCATCTCTTGACATCATTTGCATCATGTGTATGTTTCTGACTTTGGCCTTTGCCCATCCATATGAATTGTTTCATCTCATTTATTCCCTTATGCATCTTGTACTAACATTTCTTCCCTCATGCCTTCACCTCCTACCTCTTCTCACCTCATCATTTTACATCCTTGCTTCATTTTTACTTATCTTGGAGTGAGCTTGCTCACTTGTGCCTCTCTTCCCTCTTTTCTCTTCTCATCTCATCCCTTTTCTATCTTGCTTCTCCTTGGTGGCTTCCTTGAAGATTTCTCCTCTTAAGCCACACAAACCCTAGGACTTCCAAGCATGATAACATTTAAGGATTGTTTAGTCCCCCTTAGACTCTTTCCTTTGAGTTTTCTTTGAGTCTTCTCTTCTCATCTCATAATCAAGGACTAAACCCTAAAGGTTTTAAGGCTTTGTGATTAAGCTTATGGCTGCATCCTTCTATTAGGATGGAGTGTATAACTTTAATCCTAAGTGTTAAACCCTTAATGTGTTTACATCCTCTAATAAATTCACTTAATAATAACTTTGACATCAAGCTTGTAACTTGGGCCTTGCATTAGGGTTCTAATTCTTCCTTAATTGGTTAAGAAGGACTAACCCTAGTGTTAATGGACAAGTCCCCCTCAAGTTGTCTTAAAAACCATAAAATCCAATTCTTAATCTTATCATTAACTAAAATCCACGTTAATAAAGGTTTGTTTTATCATAAGGTTAATCCCTAATCATGGATTAAGTTGAGGAGTCTTTCTCAGCTTAAATGTTCTCATTTATCATCCTTCTATTAGGATGGTGTAATGGGTCTATTAAATCCTTGATTATGGCTTAAGCTCATTACTTAACACTAAACAAAATACCAAAAACATCTAAATAATCACAAATAGGTTAATGATCTTAATCCTACATCATGGTGATTAAGTGTGAGGTGCTTACTTCATACTTAAGGTATTCTCATTACCCCTAATCAGAGGAGGATGTGATGAGTTTACTGACCCTTGGTTTAGGCTTAAGCTCATCATCTTATGACAAACTTCAAAAAGCAATAAAAGAATGAAAACATCAAAAACAAACAATAATCGTCTCCTCCGGGATTCTTTTCTCACCTCATTCACTCACAAACGAGAACTTGCTTCTTCCGTCTAATGGAAGACAGTTTGCACCTAAGCCAAACAAGTCATACACTTGAGCATAGACAAGTAAGCAGTTCACAAGTCAATTTACCTTTCAGTCTCTTTGAGTCGAACTACGGTGTTCTGACTTCCTCATTGCACGAGAGGATACGTAGGCATAACTTAGCAGTTATCGAACAAAAGTCTCTGTATATTCCCTCTCCTTCCAGCATCATTCTTTAAGCCTCATTATCTTGAGCATTTCATTCTTGTTCTCACACTGACACTTCTCTTATACACTTCACATTTCTTACACTGACACTTGCATTCTTTTCCAGCTTTGATACACAAATTGCACTGACACTACCCCTTTAAAACACAAATCTTTTAAGCGTGGATCCCGTCGAGTACGATGGACAATCTGGGTGCTAATACCTTCCCAGGTTGTAACCAACCCCCTTTCTCAGTCTCTCTAGTTCGCAACCGTCTTATCCATATCTTTTCTTAGGTTTATGCAGCATTACCTTTCCTCCGGGATAAAAATGCCTAGCTGGCGACTCTTGTCTTTCTGAGTTCACCCTTGTGTGTTCTCTCCTCTTTCGCCGACCGTTCGCGTATGTACCCCTTCTGACCAGTTGTCATTTGGTGGGAGCGATATAGTGGCCAATGATATCTTTAAAAAGATTAAGTCAATTTTGATTTCGTTAAATCGAAATGACTTAATTAATATGAGGCCGGCTAGGTTAGCCTATTTTCGTTTATTATTTTATTTTAATGTAATTTTATTTTGTCAATTTAATGTAATTTATTTTATTTTTATTGTACTATTTAATTTAGTTTAATTTATTTTATTATACCATTTCATATATTCGCCATATTATCGAATCCAATTTAATTTAATTTATTTATTATTATTTGTTATTCTTATTCCAATTTTAACTTCCGCAATTCAATTTAATTTAGTTATTTTCTTATCGCATTCCAAATCGATTCAACTCCTTATAGAATGATTTCGGCTCTAAATCGATTCTAAGGAAGTTAAAGAATAATATTCCGACGCGCCCGAGTAAAAAGGTCCAACGCCTTCGAACAATTGTCATTAATTTATTATTTTCGCATTTTATCACTTTATTCGATTCGCAATCCGTGTAAGTCGGATACTTTGTACCTCGTCATATTTCTAAACGTAAATCATTCAAATATTTTTGTAATCAAAATAACGGATAAACTGAATTCTGGAGTCTCGCATTCCTCAAATTTTTTAATGAACACTTCCGAGGCTCGCCCCGCGGGATGCGGTTCATTCGACTTTCCGTAATTAAAATTCTTAATCCACGTTAATTAATGAAAGAATTGGATTCTGGAGTCTCGCATTCTTCGAATTCTCGAATAAATTCTCCTGAGGCCCGCCCCTCAGGACGCAGTTTATTTACCCTTTCATTCTTAAAAACACCAATCGAATCAAACATTTTTTAAAACGAACTTTATTTAAATCCTTTCTATCTCAAACAAGCTAGCCCTTCAGCCTTCTATCGCGAGCAGACAAGCCAACGCTTGGCAGTAGAATGCGGTTTAAATAACTGTTCATTAAAACAAACCAACCAACCTTAGTACCACGAACTACGAAGCTCTGACTTTCCCATTGCACAAGGGAATACGTAGGCACACGGATCTTACTTCCTGCCGAGCACTCTAGGAACAAAATAACCCATTTTACCTATTAACCTTATATTAGAATCGTTCGCATTTATTTTATTATCCGAAGAAAATAGAAAGCATAACTCAACATTAGATCGCAAGTTAAACTAAGAGGTTCCTGTTGAGTACAACAGACGTAAGGGGTGCTAATACCTTCCCCTTACGTAACCGACTCTCAAAATTAGAATTTGGTTTCAAAGACCTTGTTCTATCCATTTTTTCTAAAAAGGGTTTCTCGATATTTTCCCTTTCCTTAATTGGAATAAAATAAGTTCGGTGGCGACTCTGTTGTTTTTTAATTTTTATCCGCGGTATCTTTTATCGCGAGGTCGTACTTTTCGAGGTGCGACAGATGGCGACTCTGTTGTTTTTTAATTTTTATCCGCGGTATCTTTTATCGCGAGGTCGTATTTTTCAAGGTGCAACAGATGGCGACTCTGCTGGGGATAAACAGAGAGTCAAGCCTAACTTAGCTTACTTTGCGATCAATGTTTACTTTGCTTATCTGTTTTCTCCATGCTTTTTATTTATGCTTGTAAATTCGCTCTTCTTATTATGATCATTATCACACTTGCTTGTTGGTCCTGGGATGACACCTGAGTTTTCGAAAAAAGAAGAGGGAACACCTATTTTAGATTTGGAAGTTATTAGTGTTAGTCTCCAAGGACTCGCTCCTTGCAAGCCTAGCATGAAAGCCCCCCTAGAGAGTAGACCTATTCATAGATCTCGTCATAATGCAGCTAGCCTGTTGCATGACTTGATTCATGAAAGGGTTGTGACTCTAGGACCCACTTTAGAACCGGTTTCAATGTTAGCAGTTGCGTAGTGTTAGTCTCTGAGGACCCGCTCCTCATACGGCTAACATGAGAACTCCACTCAAGGTAGACCCTATCGTTATTATCGTCATAATACAGCTAGCCTGTGGCAGGACGTTAGTACGATTAGCGTCCGTGACCTTGAGTATTTTATCCATAATCGTAGAAACTACCCTGTGAGTGGTTTTTCGGGTAAAGAACTTAGAACAATCCTATAAGAGCCTACCTGTTAAGGTTACTTTTATAGAGATACTAGTTATTTACTCGTTACTATGGTTCACCTTAGAGCAGATTATACTCGTGATCCTGGATCTTGCATTGCATCCATGCGCATATTCATTTCATTTGCATTATTTGTTCATCTTTCATTTCATTCCAAAGCCATAAACTCATTGCATGTTCCTTCATCTTCATTAAATCAAGATGGTTTCCCGACGCCCGTATCGTGTTAGACACTTGTATCTAACTTGAGCCAACACTAGAAGACTGATGGACGTGATTCAAGAAGAGCAAGCTGCTATGAAGGAAGAGATTGAGTCGGTCAAGAACAAGATTGACCAGATTTACGAGACTATACAAGCCTTGGCCAGAATGGAAGAACGTCGCGAAGCTGCTGCCGCAATGAACAATGCTCTAGTGCAAGGATCAGCCTCGCGAGCAATGCCTTCAGTTCCAGTTCCAAATCATTTGGTCTATGGTTTGCCTCCAGGCTTCACTCCTACTGTTGAAGAAGTCACTTCCCAACCAATACCTACCTCTGGTGTCATTGTTGGTGCTATTCCTCAAGCTCAACCTATTCCAACTCAAGTCCAATTTCCTCATACTGATGAAGATCATCAAGTTGAGTATGAGATGCATACTGCTATTCCAATCACCAATCCTCATGCTGCTCAAGAATCCGAAGCTATGAAGATGTGTCGTGAGTTAGCTGAAAAACTCCGAATCATGGAAGGACACAATTCAACTTCTCTGAGTGCCTCAGACATGTGCCTAGTTCCGGATTTTGTGATCCCTGCTAAGTTCAAACTGCCAGAATTCGAAAAATACAAAGGCCTCAGTTGTCCTGAGCTTCATTTGAGGATGTACTGCAGAAAAATGGCCACTCACGCCAAAGATGATAAGCTTATGATCCATTGCTTCCAAGACAACCTGTCTGGAGCATCCCTAGAATGGTACATGAAACTTGAGCGCAACAATGTTTGTACTTGGCTTGATCTATCTGATGCATTCAAAAAGCAGTACAAGTACAACACTGACCTTGCTCCTAACCGTACTCAACTTCAGAGTATGTCTCAAAAGGAGAGCGAATCCTTTAAAGAGTACGCCCAACGCTGGAGGGAGTTAGCTGCCAGAGTGCATCCGCCTTTGGTTGATCGTGAATTGATCGACATCTTCATGGGCACCTTGCAGGGGCAATACTACGAGAAGCTGATCAGCCGCGTATCTTCTGGATTTTCGGACATGGTGATGGTTGGAGAAAGAATTGAAAAGGGTCTGAAAAGTGGAAGGATTCAAGGTGGTTCTAGCAGCCAAACCAATGTCAAGAAGCCTTTCAACGGGTACAAAAAGGGCGAAACAAATGCCATTTCTACTGCAAGTGGGAATCTTCAACAGAGTGCACTTACTTCAATCCCCTACTACCAGTATCCGTATGTTGCTGCTGCGCATTATGCTCCTATGCCATATCAGCCAATTCCTCCAATGCCTTATCAGCAGGCCATTCAAGCTCTATTTCTGCCTCAGATGGCTCATCAACCACGTCCACATCCTATGGTTGCAGCTGCGCAATATGCGCCTAATCCGTACCAACAACCGGCCTATCCACAACGGCCTGGTCATCAACAACAACACGCTCCTCCACAACGTCCACCATATCAACAAAGAGGATATGATAGACACCTTGATCCCCTGCCTATGACATATTCTGAAATCTTTAATCAGTTGATGGCAAAAGGATCTCTTACTTTGAAAGATATGCCACCTCGGACTGGTAATGCCCTGAACTATGATGCCAATGCTCGCTGTGAGTATCACAAAGGTGCTCCAGGTCACACAATTGAGAACTGCCATTACTTCAAACACATGGTTCAGGATATGATCAACTCTAAGGATCTCACCCTTACTCCGAGAAATGCCAATGTCCACAACGATCCAATGCCGCCACACGGCACCAACAAATGAAGACATTTGAAGGGGTTGTTGAAGACCAAGCTGAGTAGTCTCCAACTTTGAAGCATTTAATCAAGAGAAGTTCGATTCCTCAAATCAAGGCAGCCATCGCCATTTATGATTCTCGCATTTCTGTTATTTTGTAATGTTTGTTTAAATACTATTTGCTTTGAACATTATCGTTTGTACTTGGTTTTGTTAATGTTACGTTTATGCATGTTTTAAATCAATTTATTCGCATTCATTCATTATTTATCATTTATCACAAAAATCACAAAAAAAAAATTCTCTCACTTCACTTTAGCAAATATTTGAGGGAGGATGATGAAAACGAAATACCCATAACTGTTGCGGTATGCTTTCGGATAAAACCTCGTCAACGATGTACAGGCATTTATTCAAATCCCTAAACACTGAAGATATAAGGAGTTAATCCCTAGTCAACCACTTCGAGCCTAGAAGTAGGAGTTTCTTTCAGATACAAACCCTTACATTTAACCCGGGGCAGGATAGTTATTTAGTTAGCCTGACTACTGTAACACCCCAAATTTGCCCTCTTCATGTTAAGTATCATATTATATCAAATTCATCATGAACATATCATTTTCTCAGCATCCTAGCATAGAAAGATGAGACATAACATCCTTCATGTCCTAGCATCAAGCATATGGTCATCTGTGGAGGTCCTTGAAGCATTTCAAACCATGACAAAGGTCCAAATGAGTTTGTAAAAGTCCTATGGTGAGTCTAAACTCCATTTACAATATCAAGTCCATTGGCAAAAGCTCAAAAGATTGCATGATCATCAGAGATCTCAGGACAAGGCAAAGCTCCTATACAAGGCACCCAAATTAAGGTTTGTGATTCAAGCACCAAAATCTAACAACTTTGGCCATTTAATTTGGGCAAAGTCTTCTATATGTTAAGAGGATCCTAGGTGTCAATTTTCATGAGAAAATTCCATGTGGAAGTCAGTCAATGCCTCAGTTGCTTGCAGATGAAGGAAAAAGTCAACAGTACCCTTAAAAAGTCAACAGTGCAATTTCAAGGGGTCTAACCCAAATTTTTTGGCCAAGAGGGGCCCTTACAATGTTATAAGAGGTTTGGAATGCCTAAAGTTCAAGAATCATGGAGATTTGAAGGGTTTTTCAAAAATGGTACAAAGTTGGTTTATGGAATTTTCCAAATTTGGCAACTTTTGCCCTAATTTTCAAATGGCCTTAACATGATCAAAAATTCTTCAAGTGGACCAAAGTCAAACATGAAAGTTGAAGATTAAGGGATCCCATTTTCAAAAATTACAAGTACATTTTCATAGGATTCCTATAACTCCCTATGGGCTCTTCGAAAATTTGGGAATTTTAGGGCAAATTTCACTTTTCAAGTATGCCATGAAATGCAAAAGGCTTCAAATCTGAATTGTGTGACTTGGTAATGGTCCAATTGTGTTTCAAACTTAAAATGCATTACATTTGAACCATTTTTCTCCAAATAATTGTTCATTTTCGTGCCAAACAAGAAAATCATTCAAAAAGTGCAAATTTGGCAAAAGTCATAAAACAAGTGTGATGCTTGAATCTAAAGGCCAGGAGTGATTGGATTTGAATCAAGGGTAGGAAATTAATTGCCCATGTGCTTAGAGGCCCAAGAGAGCATGAGCATAGCATGCTTATCTCACATGTTTCACAAAATGCTAAATCACTCAAAACTCATGACTCATTCGTGCATTTGAATTCATTCTTTCAGCATTGCCTTGTGAGGTCACAACAAGAAGAATTAGGGTTTAGCAAGTCTCAGATCTCTCTCATTCTCTCACTCTCAAACTTCACGCAACTTTTCATTTTCTCAAAAATCTCTTCATTCTCTCACATTCTTCACAAACTTCTTCCACATTCTTGATCAGTGAGTGATATAGATCAAGATTCTACCATTCATTTGAGCTTAAGACACAGAAATAGAAGCTTACCATTTCAAGGCAACTTTCTTTGAAACTTCAGATCCAGTGTGTTTCAAGACTCTAGTAGCATTTATTTTGCATCTAGGGAGTAAGAGGAGTGCATTGCTTATATTCTTTGGTTTTCTAGCTCACTATATCAAGATCTCCATCTCAGGTATGGCTCTAAATGTTGTGATCTAGAAATGGAATTAAGTTGTTGCTTTGTGTTCTTTGATCTTCACTGATGATTCTGCACTTTTTGGATTTGAAAATGGTGCATCATAGCATAAGTTATTTGAGTTCAAAGTTTCATGGTGCATTATTTTTTTCTTCGATCCGTCCAATCCTTTGATTTTTAGCCTTTTTTGATGTCATATTTGAATTCAGTGATGTTGAATTAGTAGATCTGGAGTATTTGATTCATTATTTTGGTTGTATGTGAGACTGTCACGAATTCCGGTGCCGGAGCCCTAGCTCCGGTCACCGGAAAGTTGTTGTGTTCTTGCTAGGGTTTATGTGAAGAAGACGAAGTCTAAGCCGTCAGATCTGGTCATCCAGCGTCCATCATTGCGCCACGTAGCCTCTAGCCCTTCCGTCTCATGTGTTTTTTATGTTTGCTTCATTTAATTTAGTGTGTGATACAATCCACAGTAACTATCATGCTCCAACCAATCCCCACATACCATACTGCCAATTCAATTAATGAGAAGGCCAAGCTCACGCGTTAGATCCATCATGTGGTTTATGTTTTTTCAGCCTTTTTCCTTTAATTTCCACTAAACTCCACATTAAAACTCATACACATGCGCCAGACTGGGCCCAAGCAGATGCTAAACGCACCCCCATGACCCCAGGCCCATCTCATTTACACGTGAAAGCCTTGCTACATACACCTCCTCACCAATTTCATTTTAATTTCCTTTCACTTTTTATTTCTTTTAATTCAGTTTAGTTTCAATTTTTATAAAATACTTCCCTTCACTAAAAAAATCCCAAAAAAATCATGTGTATTATTTTGAGTCTCTTTTATTTTCTCATTTTTTTATTTTATTTTTTTTCATTTTCCACGTGTCTGAATTAATTCATTATTTCACCTAGCTTCTTTTTAAGTCCATTTTGACCACACTGCCTTGTATAATTTCCATAGACTTCAATATTTTGAGTTTTGATCCCATTGATTTTTATTTGGATTCTTAAGACTTTATAATTTTCATGTGATTTTTCGTATAATTTTTAGAAGTTTATTTCTTGAGTCTTGGTCTTGTGACTTGTGATGTAAGTTTGTGACCCTCACTTGTGTTCTTGCCTCCATTTGACCTAGTTTACTTCTGAATCTTTTCAAACTCTTTTGGATAGTTGATATAACATGTTTTAAGATCATTTGGTTTTAATTGTGGAATTTTTATATGGTTGGTTGATTTGTTGTGGATTTCATCTTGAACCTTGTCCCATTTTGCTTCCTTTGAATCTTTAGCTCTCATATAAGCTTAGAAGGGCACTTGTGCCAACTTCTTCTTCTCATTTGGGGTTCCTTTGGGGTATGGGTTCCTTCCTGGTCCTAGGATAGGGTTTGTGTCTTCTGAATTTTTGTGTTGGCTTCTTCTTTAAGTCATATGTTTCCTTAAGTGCTTTCACTTCATCTTATTGTTTCTTTTGCTTCCATTTTGGTGTTGTTTGGTCTTGTATCTCTCTTCTATTCATCTTGTTGGCTTCTTAAGCCATTCTTCATCTTGTTTTGGTTCTGTTTGTGAGCTTTGAGTCCATGTTTATGCATTTTTGCTTTGCATCTTTCATAAATGTGCATTTGTCTTCATATGTGTTCATGTTGCATCATTTTGTCTTATAAGCTTCATGTCTCTTTTCTTTGAGTTGCATTTGCATTGTGCATTTGTTCATACCATTTCACTTCTGATTTTTTGATGTTAGCATGCCATTTGCTTTATCTTGCTTCACTCATATGCTTTACTAACCTTGCAGGGGCTATGGTAAGTGTGAGGTGTGAGGTGTGGGAATTGAGTTCCATATCTCCAAATTTCATCTTCTCCTCTTATGTTTATTTGAGCTAACAATTTTCTTGTTGGGCTTAGGCCTTTCTCATCCCTTCTTCTATCTTCTTCTTCTTCTTCTTTCCTTCTTCATTAGTATAGAAACCTCACTAACCCTTAGGACATCCATGCATGTTAACACTTAGGATTATTTTAGTCTCCTTTTAGAATTTTTTCCTTTGAGATCCTTTTGGTTCTTCTTCTCTTCTCATCTCATAACTCTTAAAAAACACTTTAATAAGTTTGAAGTGATGTCTTGATCCATATCCTTATCCCATGAGGTATGCTTGTAGTCTTCCCATCTTGGGATAGTACAAGTTTACCTTGTGATGCAAAAGTCTGATCAAGGTATCTTCTTCATCAAGAAAAGCATAAAAAACACTTCTTCAATCTGTAAATACCAAAACACTTTATAAGTAAACAATTTAGTGAGCCTAAGCCCTAATCTTTGGATTCAAGTTTTGGGGATCTTCTCCTTACTTGAGTGTGCTTGTTCTATTATTCCATCTTGGAATGTAGTGACAAGTGCACATTCTATGGAAAAGAGCTTGAGTTCACTTCCTTGTGACACACTCATAAAAGCCTCTAAAAAACACCAAACAAACAATAAGCGTCATTCCTTCGGGAATTCTTTTCTCATCTAATTCGCTTCGTACGCGAACTTGCTCCTACTTGTCATTTTGCAAGACGGTTACGCACTCGTCGTCCGAGTCTGCAACACCTGAGCAATGGCATAGGCAGTTCAAGCTTTAATTCACAAGCAATTTCCTTTTAGTACCCCTAGTTAGGGGAACTACGGCGTCTCTGATCCTCATTATCCTGATGAGGTACGTAGACAGCGGGGTAAGGCCCGTTCGAGCACAATCTTTATTTTCCCTACATTTTTCTCTTTATTTTCTTATTCAGTTTCTTTTCTCAGTTCATTTCCAGTTCATTTTCATTTCTTTTGCTGCAGTTTTCATACCCTCACACTTTGAAACAGTTTTCTTTGCAAGCGTGGATCCCGTCGGGTACGACGGACGATCTGGGTGCTAATACCTTCCCAGGTCGTAACCGACTCCCGAACTCAGTCTCTTTGGTTCGTGGGACTTGTGTCCTTCCTCTTCTTTCTTCTGGTTTGTGCAGCCTTGCCATTCCCTTTCTTCGGGATAAAAATGCCTTGCTGGCGACTCTAATCTTTTTCCGCGCCACTTTCGTGTTTGTACCAGGATGGAAATTCGGGGAGCGACAGCCGGCTCGAGTGCACCATAGGACTTAGAGTGGTTCTACTTTGGCCTCATGAGATCTTGTCATGGGGGTAGTAGTGAGTTCCACACCCAGGTTGTGATTGTCTTGGAAATGTCTTGATTTGGGGATCTTCCTCTCTCATTACATAACCCTGACAGGTATGTGCAGCTGGGGACCGATCTTTGAGAACCTTGTGGAATCATCCCTCTTTAGTAATGACAATGGCAGCCCGCATTTTGTGGCAAACCAATTCGCATCCGAGGGCCCACCTGGGGATCACATAGGATGACCTTGTGTCCTGGACTCAGCAAAGGCCTCCCTGCGTAGTATATAATGCCAAACTGATTCCCTGATCTGGTCATGAGCCATTTCTCGGAGATGGTGACAGTATTATTGCTATTCGGCTTTGAGAGTCCGTGATGTATGACCCTGAGCCTATTACCAGTGAGATTGGGAAGGGGTTTACAGGTGTGCAGGAACCCATGGCCTCAACATACACTCGTTATTCAGTGGTCCTTGTTATGATCAGTGGTCCTATGGTTATGATCTTTGGTCCTAAGGTTCTGGAGTTCTGGTTTTCTGGAGTTCTTGTTCTGGATTTCTTGATACTGTGGTTCTGAGATCTTCTATCAGAGAGTTGTGATTATCAGAAGGTTGTGACTCAGAGGACTTTGGTTTGTCAGTGATCAGAGGGGCCCTTGTCAGTGTCCAGTTCAGATGGTCCCAATTGATCATGTGCCTGCATTGCATTGCATATTCATCATTCTCGCTTTAACTGTTTATGTTTCCCATTTTTCAGGTCATTGTTCTTAACCAAGTCCCAGTTCTGGTAATCTTATCTCCATGGCAGAAATCAGAAGAGTTCCAAGGAAAAAGAATGTTCATTATACTTTTCTTCAGCCGGAAGTTAGAAGTGTTCAGAGGTTTGCAGGTCTGATGAATGACCAAGTCTTGGGCAATTTCAAGAAAAGATATGGCCAGATACTGAAGTTTGTGGACAAGCCCACTGCAATTTTATGATCCCCTGCTGCGTTGCTTTGTTTTTCCAGGTTACATCTTAGCTCCTACATTGGAAGAGATCTCCATCATGATGAATGTTCCAGTCAGAGAGACATTACCATTCTATGGGTCTGAGGTTGTGCTTAAAGATGAAGACATAGCCAAAGTTTGTTGTCTTCCAGCTGCTACTGTCAGGAAGGCTCTGCAAGAGAGTGAAGGCAAGGGATTACCTTGGAGTGTGATCATCCCAGAGGCAGAGAGATATGCTACAGAGGCTAAGTGGAATGACTTTGGTGCTTTGCTTGCACTGATGGTGTATGGGTCCAGTTTGTTCCCAGGAGAGAAAGAGTGTGTCAGCTTAGAGGTGATCTCAATCTTTGAAAAAGGCAACCCAGTGCCTACTCTTTTGGGTGACTTCTACTACAGTGTTCATTACAGAAATGAGAAGGGTAGGGGTGGTCCATTAGTCTGTTGGGCTCCTTTGTTTGCTGATTGGTTTGCTAGACAGTTGCCTAAATCAGGTCCCTTCAAGGAGATGAGGGATGAGTGGAGGTGGTCCAGAAGACTGATGGGGTTGACTATTGAAGACATTGCTTGGGGATATGACAGGGATCTGCTAGGTAAAGAGTTGCTAGTCAGTTGCAGAAGATTTACTGGAGTACCTTTGCTGGGAAGGAAGGGTGTCATCAGTTACTATCAAACATTAGCCAGAAAGCAGTTTGGCTACCCTTTGAAAGATCCTCCTCAGATGGAAGAGTTTGCTGAATCTTTGTACTTTCCTGTTGAAGGAAACAAGGAGTTAGTTCAACAAGCAGTCCAAGCTTGGGCTCACAGGATAAGAAATGGTAAGAAAGAATTCGACAGAGTTGATCCTGAAATTCTGTGATCAGGTATGAGATGTCTTATGAGATGTTCCAACACTTGACAGATTAAACCAAAACTTAAAGTGCAAGAAAATTAAACAACACAGTAGTTTGTTAACCCAGTTCAGTGTATAACCACACTTAAATCTGGAGGCTACCAAGCCAGGAGGAAATCCACTATAAGTAATATTAATTCTACACTTAAACCACCCAGTTTAATCTTTCACTTAATATCTACCCAATGCAATTTCTACCTAAGACACTACTTAGATATGAGTACCAACTCACTCCCCCTCAATCACACAGTGATCTTGTTTACAAGTTTAATAAAATTGAAGTCATACTTCAAACAAAACAGCTTGATCTTACTTCATAGTTTCAATCAAGTCACAAATACACTTTTGCTTAAAAGCTCATAAAGTGGTACAATAAAAACAACCTGCTATTAAAACACACAACACCCTATTTTGTCTTATGAAATTCGTACTCAATTATGAGATATTCTGTTGCTTAAATAGGTGTTTGTATTTTGGGCTTTCTGTAGGTTAATCCAGTCCTAAAAACGCATGCAGCTTCTACCTTGAATTAGGGTTTGTTACTTCCTAGATTCTAGGTGATTTAGTTCTTCTGATTATGCTGAAGCTTCATAATAACACTCCCTACAGATGCGTCTTATTCTGTTTTTGTCCATCCATAATTAATTCCAGATAACTCTCCTTAAATTTCTCAGATCAGTTAGTCATTAATTAATTCTGGTAGTGTAAACACCCCAAATTTACCCTCACTAATTCACACCATGGATTGTGATCTCTTCATATGCATAAGTTTAATCATAGCATCTCATATTGCATTTTTGATTCACTGCATTGCTTCTAAGTCATCTGCATCTAGGGTTTGTGATTTGAGCAATCCAAGAGCTATTTGAGCCACTCCAAAGGTCATCAATCACTTCAAAGGGGTCCATGTGTGTTCAAGCATCATATTGTATCCTCACAAAGTCAAGAAAGTCAAAGAATCACAAGAACTGGGAAAGGCATGGATGTAGAGCCAGGTTTAACTGCACAGATGACCTAAAATTAGGGTTTTGGTTTCAAAGGCCATAACTCCAAATTTTTTGGTCATTCTTGTTTCTATTGGTCTCTATATGGTATAGGGATCATGCATATCCATTTTCATGAAGAAATTCAATGGGGAAGTCATCTGATCAAGAGTTGACTTTTTGAGCAAGTTAGTGTAAAATCAGGGCATCTGAGGCCCCCAATGACCCAACCAAAGGGTGTTCTTCATCATTTTGATTGTGTATGATCTTTATTTGATCATAGAAGATGTTATAAGTTCACAAAATTGAAGAATTTCAAGACATTTGCAAAGTTGCCTTTTTTGGAAAGTGACTTATAATGTAAACTTGCTATTTTGGGAAAGTTTTTCAACCTCCACTTTTTGATTCAAAAAAGCTTCAAATGATAAAACTTTGGTCATGAAAGTTGTAGATTGGATCATTCCCTTTTCAAAAAGTACAAGAACTTTTTCTAATTCATTTTGGATAAAAAATTATGGCTTTGCAAAGTTGGGAAAAATCATTGAAATTTCACTTTTGCACAAAAGGGAAAACTTGCAAATTCTCATGCCAAGCATCTATGTGACTTCAAACAAGCTTCTAATCTTCATACAAACACAATGCAATGCCTAAAATTCAGATTGGCCCAAGAAATTTCTCATTTTTCATGCCTTGATGTCCAAGTATCATAAGCCATTTTTCATGAAAATCACAAAGAGGAAAGTCTTGCAAGAAGGTTTCCTTTGGTTTTGTTTGGTCTCTAATCATTATCAAAGTGTCATAACAACATTATGTGATGCATTTTGCTGCATAGTTCTTAAGAGATGTCACATGTTCATGGCCAAAAGTCACAAAATGTCACAAGTTGCAAAGTTGCAAAACATGTGAGATCTCACCCTTCATCCATTCCAGCTCACATCATGGGAGTGATATAGCAGCTCATTTGGCATTGAAACAACACACAATCCAACTTGCACAAAATCTGTCCCAAACTTCTTCTCTGAATTTTTCTTCACACAGCCAAGAAACTTCACTTTTTCTTTCACCAACAAGTCACAAATCACCCTTAGAACAAGAATCATCCCCTGAAACAACTTGAAACATCTCACAAAAGGCCCTCCATTTCTGCTACACCAGAGCAAAACAGCCATAACCAACCATTCTCAAATCTCTCCAAGCTTCATTTCATCATCAGGGTGTTCAAAGGAGAGGGATTGCACCATGTTTGAGGCCAGAAAGTTCCACAGTTCAAAGCTCCAGTTCAGGTATCATCAAGAACATTTTTTATAGAAATGCAATCTCTTGTTATAGGATGATAGAGCTTGTTTCACTGATCATGTTAAGCTTTGAATCACTGAAAATGGTTGAGAAATGAGTGTGTATGCATGTTCTTAAGTTTTTGCAGTGTTCTTGATTTTGCTCGAATCTTGTTGTTGATGCATCGTAAATGTGATCTTGTGATTGATTCATGTTTGGGGTGGGTAGAGGATGAAATATGGAGACTTAGAGCACTTAACACAGCCTAAGGAATGAGTTTGATTATGAATTTTTGGAAAAAACAGCACAATGAATCGATTCATTCCAGCATGAATCGATTCATTCTGTTGAATGGTTCCTGGATTTCGCAAAATGAATCGATTCATCCCATTATGAATCGATTCATGCTGTTTAACTAATTCTGTTTTGATCAGTATGAATCGATTCATCCAAACATGAATCGATTCATTCTTCTGTTAACCAATTTTAATTCATTTTGTTTGTATTTTATTTACATGAATTTTAAAAAATAGCAAAACACATTGAAAAATTCTGAAATTTTTTGTTAAACATTTCATTAATTTTCAGAACCCAAAAATATTTTTATTTTTATTTTTTTGCATTAAAAATTATTTTTAAATTATTTAAATGTTTATTTTTAATTAGTTAATGAAAATTAATTAATTAAAAATACATTTAGGTATTTAAAAATCACAAAAAAATTCACATTGCATTTTAAAACATTTAGAAACATTATCAAACTCTCAAAACAAATTTCTTTTTGGTTCTTGATCTATTTTGACAATTTTCATTGGAATTAAATTTGTTTAAAGGCAATATTTTGGTCCTAAGTTTGAAAAATTCATTCTGCCTAACCCTTGAGAGTTTGATGATGGTTCTTCTTGCATTGCATCCTCCATAGCATGTAATTTATAGGATAAAATTGGTTTGATTTGATCTTACATTTTCAATTTGTTTGGTATTTTTCTTTGTGAGGCACACCAAAACCCTAGTAATCTTAGGAAATTCATAACTTTCACTAGGTTAAGAGTTAGATCCCCTCCTTTGGGAAGTGAACTTATATAGGTCAAGGGTACCTTTTATCCCATTTTCAATTTTTTATCTCATGTTTTGCTTCTGATTTTGAATTTTGCATCCCATGTTGTACATAAACCCTAATTTGCATCTTCATTTGCATTCATCTTGCATAAGCTTGCATACATGAACTTGCCATGACATTTTGTGCATCTACATGATTCATAAGACATCTTAGGTCATATTAGAATCATGTTTGATCATTTCATCTTTCATTTGCCATGTTATACAATCATATCATTTCATAAACTTTCATGAACTTTCATGGTTCAAAGCATGCTTCATTTGCATCCTCATCCTTGCATGATCATCCACAACTCTTGACATGTGTTTGCATCACCTCTTAGCATCATTTGCATCATGTGTATGATTCTGACTTTGGCCTTTGCCCATCCATATGCATTGTTTCATCCCATTTCTTCCCTTATGCATCTTGTACTAACTTTTCAGGTTAATGGTAAGTTTGTTTGGGAGGTGAATTTTCCTTCACCTCCTACCTCTTCTCATCTTGTCATTTTACATCCTTGTTGCATTTTTTTTACTTGTCCTTGAGTGAGCTTGCTCACTTGTGCCTCTCTTCCCTCTTTTCTCTTCTCATCTTATCCTTTTTCTATCTTGCTTCTCCTTGGTGGCTTCCTTGAAGATTTCTCCTCTTAAGCCTCACAAACCCTAGGACTTCCAAGCATGATAAAATTTTAGGATTTTTTAGTCCCCCTTAGACTCTTTCCTTTGAGTTTTCTTTGAGTCTTCTCTTCTCACCTCATAATCAAGGACTAAACCATAAAGGCTTTAAGGCTTGGTGATTAAGCTTATGCCTGCATCCTTCTATTAGGATGGAGTGTATAACTTTAATCCTAAGTGTTAAACCCTTAATGTGTTTAAACCCTTTAATCAATCCACTTAATGATCATCAAGACATCTGGGAAGCCTGCTAAGTCTGGATGACCTTTACTATGACCTTCAGAAACTGAGGTGAATTAGAGGAGGATCTTTTATGGTTATTGTGAACACTGTACCTCCGGGTTAGAAGTGTTTACACTTCTCATAACTGATCCAAGTCTGAGGATCCTTGTTTTAGAACACTACCTGTGAGGGGGTTGGGTTGTTTACAGGTTTGCAGGAACCCATGACCTCAACACACCCTCATTGCCAGTGCAGTTCTATGTTTTGATCCGGTCACTATGATCCTGAAGTTCTTGACCTTTGGTTCTCGGCTACTACTTTGGGTTATTATACAGAGATCTTGTGGTTGCAGACACTCGATTCTTGGTTCAGTATCCCGGATTCCAGGCAGTTTCCAGTTGTGATCCCATGTCTTTGCATCTTTGCATCATCATTTTGCATTTCGCATTTGCATTAGCATTGCATTTCCTTCTTCCAGAGAGCTCATCCTTCCTCTTTTGTCCATGACCAGCCAGCTGATTTCCCTGTACTCAGTTTGAACAAGTGGTCACAGTTAGAAGACGACAGAGTGTGTGAAGCTAGACTGAACAGTGCCAAGAGTTAAAAAGGGTCAGTTTGAAAGCCATCAGTAGCTATGTCAGAGAGAAACCGTCAGAATGTTGAGTTTCCACCTGGTTTCATTTCGGTGACCAATCCTCTGTATGGTCTTTCTCCTGATGAGGATCTTCCACAAGTGAACAAGCTTGCTCAAGCTCAGCCTGTACAGACCTCGATCGTGAATCAGAATGTACCTGAACCATCTGCTGTCCGAGGTGGACCTTCATCTTCTTCTGATTCTACAGATTATCAGAGTTTTGCCTTCCCTATGCCAGATTTCCAAGGGGAAATCCCTCGTGCGAAAACCAAGGATCCACGAGCTATTGATCCTGCTGAAAGGTTTCGTGTGTTGGAGGAGCAACTCAAAGCCTTATCGGATCCTGATGCCTTTGGTTTTAATGCTCTAAACATGTGTTTGGTGCCTGGTCTTGTCATTCCTCCAGATTTCAAAACTCCGAAGTTTGAGAAATACACTGGTGTCAGTTGCCCGAAGCGTCATTTGGTGATGTTCTGTAGAAAAATGACTTCTTATGCCTGCAATGATAAGTTGATGATTCACTATTTTCAGGACAGTTTAAGTGGGGCATCTTTAAGTTGGTACATGGATTTGGAAAGTAGTCATATCCGATCTTGGAATGATTTATCCAGAGCTTTCGTAAAGCAATACCAGTACAATATGGACGTGGCGCCCAATCGCACGCACTTGCAGAGCCTATCCCAGAGGAGTGGTGAATCTTTCAGAGAATATGCACAGCGGTGGAGAGAATTGGAAACCCATGTGCAACCACCACTTTCAGACAGAGAATTAATTGACCTGTTCGTGGGCACCTTGCAGGGTCCATACTTGGAAAGAATGAGTAGCATTGGGATGACAAGCTTCTCTGATTTGATGATAGTTGGAGTACGCATTGAGAGCCTGCTCAAAAGTGGAAAGATCCAGGACTTTTCGAATATCCCAGCTAGTGAAGGTGAGTCTGTTGTTAGCTCCCGAGAGGAAGAATGGAATGACGTCAGTGCAGTCATGGCAAATATCGAATATTCTAGAACAACATCTTTTAAGAGATCATCTTTTCCTGAATCTGATTACTCTTACGGACATTCGGCAATGCTCAGAGCACCGTGTCAGAAACCCTGGGCTCCTCCTCGTCCAAATCTGCAATCTCATGGTCGAAGACCTCAGAATCAACTTCAGATCCAGCCTAGGCCTCGTAACAATCTGGAAAGAAGGATTGCTCCTCTTCATCCAGTCCCCATGGCATACAGCGAACTCTTGCCGCATCTAATTCAGAGCTCTTTGGTGGTTCCTAAACCTCTCAAGCCATTGCCAGAGCCGTATACTCCAGAGTACAATCCTCGTGAGCAGTGTGGGTATCATGGTGGATCAATGGGGCATTCAACTGAAGATTGCAAAGCTTTTCAAGCCAAAGTACAACAGTTAATCGACAAGGGGTACATATCCTTTCTAGAAGGAAGCTTGGTTGTGCACGTCAACCTCTCACCTGATTTAGTTCAAAGACTTCGAGGGAGCGTCTCCTGTTTTCAGTGGTCCGAGCAAGAGATGTCATCAGAGCTTATGATTACTGTATCCTTTTATCATTTGCATTGTAGTTTCTTTCCTGTTAGCAGCTACTTGTCTTTTAAGCAATGTTATTTTTGAATGGTAATGTTATTGTAGTGATCTTGCATTTTTGAATCAATTATGTCGCATTCGCTCATTTTTTCTTTCTATGCATCAAAAACGAAAAATAAAAAAAATTTGCATCCATATACCTCCCATTTATTTCACTGTTGTTTAGCAGGTTTAAGGGAGGATGATGACAACTGAATACTCATAATTGTGCAAGGTATGCTTTCAGAGTAGAACCTGCTGACGATGTACAGGCATTATTTCAATTCCCAAACACCGGAGATATAAGGGAGATAGACCTTCGTCAACCCCCTTTGAGCCTTGAAGTAGGAGTTTCTTTTCTAAACAAAAAAAAACCTTCACATTCAACCCGGGGCAGGGTAGTTATCAGTTAATTTGACCGAGCGTTCAAATTTCCAAAGGAGTGTGCATCCGAGGATCCATTACCTTTATTCATTACACCTCAAGAGGTCAAGGGACGTGAAACCACAATGGTTATCCCTCTCCAACAAAGGAATGAGGCAGTCAACCCTTTCAGCAAGTCATGACAAGCCAGTGTCACACGATTTGTTCAACAAAAATCAAAAGAAAAAAAAGAAATAAAGCCCGCTAAGTCGAAAAAATGTGTGAAAACATATGACTTAGGCAAAAGTTAGGGCATCCCGCTGGACTTCAAAATCGAAAAAATTAAAAAAAAAAAAAAAAGAACCAGTCCAAGGAAAAGTTAGGGAGTAAAAAAAAATGATGAAAGAGAATCTTCCATGAGAACAAAGTCGTGTGACCAGACACAAAGTCAGAATGGGTGACTGTTACTCCAAGAAACCTCATTGGTGCGTGAACCATCAACGTCTTTGGTTCCTCAATCATTACAAAACCCTTGTGAGAAGCGAGCGCTTAAGTCGAATTAGCTGAACATAGGACTGGAGAACATCAAGGAGAATGGGTGGGCACAAATAAACTTTGAGCCATAAATCCTTCTTTCTAAAACCGTGAACCAGACCACGTTATAACCCTTGAAAGTCCTAATTGAATCAGGTTCAATTCTGAAAGCATACTACGACAAGGTTGCGTAAACTGACTCCTAAAGGTTTGCTAATTCAGCACTACGTTTGGACTAATCGTCCATTCGTCACACACTGTCACAACATTTAAATAAAATAAATTTTCAAAACTTGCATGTGCACTGCAATAAAATTACCATTTGTGAATGTACAGTTTTAATTGCAAGTCAGTTTGTGACACCCGGGAAGTTCCTACAAAGGACAATCAGAGGAAAACTTGATTATTCAACAATGATGACCAAAATCAAGAGCATCTTGTTAGCCTATGAATCAGGGGCATGTTATCCAGTGGTTTTGTTGACCAAGGAATCTGTCAGGGTAAAGAGAGTTCCCAAGCATCAGTTGATCGAGGAACGTCATTCAAAGTCAGTTGATCAGAGCTGAATCTGCCAAACAGGGGCAGGCCACCCGAAATTTCTGTTGTCCAAGGATGAAATCTTCCAATGCTCAGTCAGAGTGAGTCAAGTCGCTCCCACGCTCATACCGGGGCAGAATAATTCTAGAGCTCACTAAGTGCAACTCTCCTCGAGAGGACATCCAAGTCCGCCATGCCAAGAATTAGATAATTAGTGATAGTCTGTTCAGAGACTCACCCAACAGGGGAAAACTTTAGCTATGCAGAGCAAGTATATCAGTAATCTCAGAGATCAAGACGAGTGTCGGGAAATCATGCTACCCACCGTCTCCTTTGTCACCCTTCTCAACCAGAAGCCTTGTCACTAAGACCTTTCTTCCCACCTCGGGAGTTTTTCTGGCCTTTCATAATCATGGCATAAATCATTTGCATACGTTATTCATGTCGCATATAGAGCATATGCATCATAATTGCATTGAGCATAACTCCCCACAAACATCAATCTCATCCAGAGGGCCTCGTCCCCCAAACCGTTCAAAGTTCAGTTCTCGTTTGGCAAACCGTTCAAAGTCCAGTTCTCGTCTGGCAAAACTTTTCAAAGTCTAGTTCTCGTCTGGCAAACCAACTTCAAATACCAGTTCTCGTCTGGTAAGTGAACCCTTTAACCAGTTCTCGTATGGTCACCTTTTCATTTAACCTGTTGAACGCCAGTTCTCGTCTGGTAGTCATTCTTTTTCAGAGTCAATTCTCGTTTGACAATGAACCTAAGGAGTCAGTTCTCGTCTGACGACTTATTCTTTGCCCATCAGTTCTCGTCTGTTGGCCTACCTTTAATAAACCGGTTCTCGTCTGGTAATTTACCTTCAAAGTCCAATTTTGTGGCAACCAAAATACCAAATCAACCTGGCCTTACGCCCGGTCATCCTCGTTTCATTTTTCCGTGGCTTGCATGAACATATGTCTGCATTGTACATCATTTGCATTGCATCTTCATACCGCATGGTTTCTGTTTTAGCTCTGATGTGGGGAAAGAATCGTTTCAAGACGTAATCTGGGGCAGTTATCTCAAGATCTATTGAATTTATGCAAGAGTTTGAAGACACCGGGGCAATTCTGGATGCCATGTCTTCTGTAAAATCCTCTAAAGATGATCTTTTTATGAAGGATGCAGTATGGTAAGATGGTGATGTTAAGGGAATTTTAGTTCACTCAGGATGATCAGTAATGCATTTGTTGAGCTTAGAAGTTTGAAGCACTGTGTTAATTCTCAGGGAATGTCTGGTATTTATTTTACCAGCAGGGCATTGGAAGTTTATTTCTTCCCCGAGCATAAAGATCTTCTTTCAGCCGACAAGGTTTGTTCGTGAGGATTTGGTTATTCTCATTCAGTCAAAGTCCAATTTTTCATTGGCATATCTTCCCAACACAGCTGTTATGCTATACCGAGGGCATGTAAGCTTCATCCCAGCAAGATGGCAAATCAGCACTCACTCAGTCTTAGCACCCAAAGTGTTTTTCTCCCCAGCTGAGTTGCCACTTGCTATTTCTCCCCAGCCGAGGTGCCAATCATTCTTCCGCAGCCAAGCACAAAAGTCGGGGAACCATCTCCCCGCAGAACGTCAGCCTCTACCCAGAAGAGCAATGCATGAAGATCTCACAACAGAGTGAAGAAAGCCTCTACAAACCCCAGCTGGGTCCCTCATTACAAGGATATATCTATAAGTGACCTATTTCCCCAAGCAAAGTAGTATATGCCAGATATGCCAATGATTTCATCCCCAGCTGGGATGTTCACTCCAAGCAGATCAGCCAGAGATCTTCGCAGCAGCGGGATCTGAATCCTGGGCCGGTTTCTTTTGCATAATCATAGCATTCGCATCATATTTTCCCCACAGAGCGTAGCATTCCGTCTAACACGGAGCATTACGGCAAAAATCAAACATATTGCATAATCATAAGCCATGTTCTGAATCAAACACTTGTGAAAAATGACAATCCATCAACAACATACAGAATGCTCCCCAAAATTCCCCACCAGAGAGCCAAAAGCATTTGCCTTACACTCATAAATACAAATACACACTCCTTTTGACACCCGTCCGTGTCATCATTCCCCAGTAAAGTCGCCCGAGCGCTCTTTACAAACAGACCACCCGTATTACAGATACTTCTTGACACCCGTCCGTGTCATACCCCCAGCAGAAAGCCAAAGCGTCCCCTTTGCACTCACAGATACACACATATATACGATTCCTTGACATCCGTCCATGTCATTTCCCCCAGCATAATTACCTAAACACTTTGTAAAGCATATACTTGTTTATAATATGCCTCTTGACACTCGTCCGTGTCACTCTCTCCAGCAGGTTAAAACACTTGACGTTACACCACTCATACTTATTACTCCTGTTTTCACTCATACAGATACTCGTTTGTATCTTGTATATATCACTCAAAACCCCTCAGATTCGACACTCGTCCGTGTTCTTTGTTAACCAGTTGATACTCGTCCGTATCATCATCTCAGAACGTGCGTCAAGCGTTTGTTTCTACCTGATACTCGTCTGTATCATAGTCTTAAGGATGCTCATCCGCATCTTTAGTCCATACACGTGTCAAACACTTATGTCTTCTTGAATTTAGACACTCGTCTGTGTCTACTATTCCCCAGAAGAGTCCTCTCAGAATCAACACTCGTCCGTGTTCCTTGTTAACCAGTTGATACTCGTCCGTATCATCATCTCTGAACACGTGTCAGTATTTGTTTCTACCCGATGCTCGTCCGTATCGTAGTCTTAGGGATGCTCGTCCGCATCCTTAATCTATACACAATGTCAGAACACTTATACCTTTTATTTCTTGGATGAAAACACTCGTCCGTGTTTACTATCCCCCAGTAGGTCGTCAGCAAAGCCAAATTTCTTTTCTATCTGACATTCGTCCTATGTCATGATAAACCTTGAGAGCAGCCGTCCCCTGTTAGGTGATCGTCCTTCACCTCTTGATGATCGTCCTTCATCATGCTCATCTGATGGCCGTCTCCATCGTCGACCTTTTTATCCGGCATTCGTCCTATGTCGTGATTTTCGGCAGCCGTACCCTGCCAGGTGATCGTCCTTCACCTTTTGATGATCGTCCTTCATCATTTTATCCGATGGCCGTCCCCATTGTTGATCTTGTTATTTGACATTCGTCCTATGTCATGAAAAACCTTGAGAGCAGCCGTCCCCTGCTAGGTGATCGTCCTTCACCTCTTGATGATCGTCCTTCATCATGCTCATCCGATGGCCGTCCCCATCGTTGACCTCTTATCCGGCATTCGTCCTATGTCGTGATACTTCCGGCAGCCGTACCCTGCCAGGTGATCGTCCTTCACCTTAGATGACCGTCCCTCATCTTATCCCCAACAGAGCAGCCGTCCCCTGCTAGGTGATCGTCCTTCACCTTTGAAGATCGTCCCTCATCATTATTTCATTTATTCTTTAACCCGATGGCCGTCCCCGTCGTGGTCCCTTTTCCTTTTCTAGGTGATCGTCCTTCACCTTTGATGACCGTCCCTCATCATTATTTCATTTATTCTTTAACCCGATGGCCGTCCCCGTCGTGGTCCCTTTTCCCTTTCCTGATGATCGTCCTTCATCAGTTTAGCCTGATGGTCGTCCCCATCGTTGTTTGCATTACTTTATGAACCTGATGATTGTACCTCATCATTTATTTTTACCTATAATCCCCAGAGAATCTTATAGCTTTACATGATGGCCGTCCCCATCATAATCTCTTATATCCCCAGCATGTCGGCCGTCCCCGTCATTGCTTTATTTCTCTTATATCCCCAGCATGTCGGCCGTCCCCGTCATTGCTTTATTTCTCTTATATCCCCAGCATGTCGCCGTCCCCGTCATTGCTCTTTCCCCAGCAGTCGTCCTCTGCTCGACGGTCGTCCTCCGTCGCCCGCACTTTATGATATACTTTATTTTCTTTTGAAATCTATATCCCTTTTCTTCTTCATTCTGTGAGTTCAAATTTTGGATTGTCTTTGGTATTCAACCACAAGTTATCTTGTTTGCCTGTTAAGCCGTTGCTTACATCCTATACAGCTAACTCATGCTTGAAAAGGGGCAGCTGTAAACACCCCAAATTTGCCCTCACTCATTCACACCATGGCTTGTGATCTCTTCATATGCATAAGTTTAATCATAGCATCTCATATTGCATTTTTGATTCACTGCATTGCTTCTAAGTCATCTGCATCTAGGGTTTGTGATTTGAGCAATCCAAGAGCTATTTGAGCCACTCCAAAGGTCATCAATCACTTCAAAGGGGTCCATGTGTGTTCAAGCATCATATTGTCTCCTCACAAAGTCAAGAAAGTCAAAGAATCACAAGAACTGGGAAAGGCATGGATGCAGAGCCAGGTTTAACTGCACAGATGACCTAAAATTAGGGTTTTGGTTTCAAAGGCCATAACTCCAAATTTTTTTGTCATTCTTGTTTCTATTGGTTTCTATATGGTATAGGGATCATTCAATTTTCATGAAGAAATTCAATGGGGAAGTCATCTGATCAAGAGTTGACTTTTTGAGCAAGTCAGTGTAAAATCAGGGCATCTGAGGCCCCCAATGACCCAACCAAAGGGTGTTCTTCATCATTTTGATTGTGTATGATCTTTATTTGATCATAGAAGATGTTATAAGTTCACAAAATTGAAGAATTTCAAGACATTTGCAAAGTTGCCTTTTTTGGAAAGTGACTTATAATGTAAACTTGCTATTTTGGGAAAGTTTTTCAACCTCCACTTTTTGATTCAAAAAAGCTTCAAATGATAAAACTTTGGTCATGAAAGTTGTAGATTGGATCATTCCCTTTTCAAAAAGTACAAGAACTTTTTCTAATTCATTTTGGATAAAAAATTATGGCTTTGAAAAGTTGGGAAAAATCATTGAAATTTCACTTTTGCACAAAAGGGAAAACTTGCAAATTCTCATGCCAAGCATCTATGTGACTTCAAACAAGCTTCTAATCTTCATACAAACACAATGCAATGCCTAAAATTCAGATTGGCCCAAGAAATTTCTCATTTTTCATGCCTTGATGTCCAAGTATCATAAGCCATTTTTCATGAAAATCACAAAGAGGAAAGTCTTGCAAGAAGGTTTCCTTTGGTTTTGTTTGGTCTCTAATCATTATCAAAGTGTCATAACAACATTATGTGATGCATTTTGCTGCATAGTTCTTAAGAGATGTCACATGTTCATGGCCAAAAGTCACAAAATGTCACAAGTTGCAAAGTTGCAAAACATGTGAGATCTTACCCTTCATCCATTCCAGCTCACATCAACTGATACAAGAGTCATCCTTGAACTCAGCTGATGCAGTACAAGCCAGAAAATCAGCTCTGCCACAACCCATGCCTCAAGTACACCTAACCATGACTTTTTGCAATTTCTCCCATGCTTTTGGAATAGTGCCCAGCAGCCTCTACTAACCTGCTCCACAGCCTACTCAAACTTTATGGGAGTGATATAGCAGCTCATTTGGAATTGAAACAACACACAATCCAACTTGCACAAAATCTGTCCCAAACTTCTTCTCTGAATTTTTCTTCACACAGCCAAGAAACTTCACTTTTTCTTTCACCAACAAGTCACAAATCACCCTTTGAACAAGAATCATCCCCTGAAACAACTTGAAACATCTCACAAAAGGCCCTCCATTTCTGCTACCCAGAGCAAAACATCCATAACCAACCATTCTCAAAGCTCTCCAAGCATCATTTCATCATCAGGGTGTTCAAAGGAGAGGGATTGCACCAAGTTTGAGGCCAGAAAGTTCCACAGTTCAAAGCTCCAGTTCAGGTATCATCAAGAACATTTTTTTTTAGAAATGCAATCTCTTGTTATAGGATGATAAAGCTTGTTTCACTGATCATGTTAAGCTTTGAATCACTGAAAATGGTTGAGAAATGAGTGTGTATGCACGTTCTGAAGTTTTTGCAGTGTTCTTGATTTTGCTCGAATCTTGTTGTTGATGCATCGTAAATGTGATCTTGTGATTGATTCATGTTTGGGGTGGGTAGAGGATGAAATATGGAGACTTAGAGCACTTAACACAGCCTAAGGAATGAGTTTGATTATGAATTTTTGGAAAAAACAGCACAATGAATCGATTCATTCCAGCATGAATCGATTCATTCTGTTGAATGGTTCCTGGATTTCGCAAAATGAATCGATTCATCCCATTATGAATCGATTCATGCTGTTTAACTAATTCTGTTTTGATCAGTATGAATCGATTCATCCAAACATGAATCGATTCATTCTTCTGTTAACCAATTTTAATTCATTTTGTTTGTATTTTATTTACATGAATTTTAAAAAATAGCAAAACACTTTGAAAAATTCTGAAATTTTTTGTCAAACATTTCATTAATTTTCAGAACCCAAAAATATTTTTATTTTTATTTTTTTGCATTAAAAATTATTTTTAAATTATTTAAATGTTTATTTTTAATTAGTTAATGAAAATTAATTAATTAAAAATACATTTAGGTATTTAAAAATCACAAAAAAATTCACATTGCATTTTAAAACATTTAGAAACATTATCAAACTCTCAAAACAAATTTCTTTTTGGTTCTTGATCTATTTTGACAATTTTCATTGGAATTAAATTTGTTTAAAGGCAATATTTTGGTCCTAAGTTTGAAAAATTCATTCTGCCTAACCCTTGAGAGTTTGATGATGGTTCTTCTTGCATTGCATCCTACATAGCATGTAGTATATAGGATAAAATTGGTTTGATTTGATCTTACATTTTCAATTTGTTTGGTATTTTTCTTTGTGAGGCACCCCAAAACCCTAGTCATCTTAGGAAATTCATAACTTTCACTAGGTTGAGTTAGATCCCCTCCTTTGGGAAGTGAACTTATATAGGTTAAGGGTACCTTTGATCCCATTTTCAATTTTTTATCTCATGTTTTGCTTCTGATTTTGAATTTTGCATCCCATGTCGTACATAAACCCTAATTTGCATCTTCATTTGCATTCATCTTGCATAAGCTTGCATACATGAACTTGCCATGACATTTTGTGCATCTACATGATTCATAAGACATCTTAGGTCATATTAGAATCATGTTTGATCATTGCATCTTTCATTTTCCATGTTATACATTCATATCATTTCATAAACTTCCATGAACTTTCATGGTTCAAAGCATTCTTCATTTGCATCCTCATCCTTGTATTATCATCCACAACTCTTGACATGTGTTTGCATCACCTCTTAGCATCATTTGCATCATGTGTATGATTCTTACTTTGGCCTTTGCCCATCCATATGCATTGTTTCATCCCATTTCTTCTCTTATGCATCTTGTACTAACTTTTCAGGTTAATGGTAAGTTTGTTTGGGAGGTGAATTTGCCTTCACCTCCTACCTCTTCTCATCTTGTCATTTTACATCCTTTCTGCATTTTTTACTTGTCCTTGAGTGAGCTTGCTCACTTGTTCCTCTCTTCCCTCTTTTCTCTTCTCATCTTATCCTTTTTCTATCTTGCTTCTCCTTGGTGGCTTCCTTGAAGATTTCTCCTCTTAAGCCTCACAAACCCTAGGACTTCCAAGCATGATAACATTTTAGGATTTTTTAGTCCCCCTTAGACTCTTTCCTTTGAGTTTTCTTTGAGTCTTCTCTTCTCACCTTATAATCAAGGACTAAACCATAAAGGCTTTAAGGCTTGGTGATTAAGCTTATGCCTGCATCCTTCTATTAGGATGGAGTGTATAACTTTAATCCTAAGTGTTAAACCCTTAATGTGTTTAAACCCTTTAATCAATCCACTTAATGATCATCAAGACATCAAGCTTGTAACTTGGGCCTTGCATTAGGGTTCTAATTCTTCCTTAAATGGTTAAGTAGGACTAACCCTAGTGTTAATGGACAAGTCCCCCTCAAGTTGTCTTACAAACCATAAAAATCACTTCTTCATCTTACCATTAACGAAAATCCATTTAATAAAGGTTTTGTTTTGTCATGAGGTTAATCCTTAATCATGGATTAAGTTGAGGAGTCTTCCTCAGCTTAAAAATTCTCATATATTATCCTTCTATTAGGATGGTGTAATGAGCCTGTTTAATCCCTGTTTATGGCTTAGTCTCATTACTTAACACTAAACAAAAACAACAAAAACATCTAAATAATCACAAGTAGGTTAATGATCTTAATCCTACTCCATGGTGATTAAGTGTGAGATGCTGACTTCACACTTAAGGTATTCTCTTTACCCCTAATCAGAGGGAGGATGTGATGAGTTTACTAACCCCTGGTTTAGGCTTAAGCTCATTAACTTATGACAAACTTCAAAAGCAATAAAAGATTGAAAACACAAAAAAAATAAACAATAATCGTCTCCTCCGGGATTCTTTTCTCATCTCATTCACACATAAGCGAGAACCTGCTTCTTCTGTCTAATGCAAGACAGTTTGCACCTGAGCAAGACAGGTCATACACTTGAGCATAGACAAGCAAGCAGTTCATCAAGTCAATTCATCTTTCAGTCTCTTTGGGTCGAACTACGGTGTTCTGACTTCCTCATTGCACGAGAGGATACGCAGGCATAACTTAACAGTTATCGAACAAAAGTCTCTGTATATTCCCCTCTTTCCAGCATCATTCTGTTAGCCTCATATTCTTGAGCATTCCATTCATTTCTTACACTGACACTTCACATATCACACTTCACTTCTTTTACACTGACACCTGTACATCCTTTTCCATCTCTTTATACACAAATTGCACTGACACTACCCCTTTAAAACACAAATCTTTTAAGCGTGGATCCCATCGAGTACGGCGGACAATCTGGGTGCTAATACCTTCCCAGGTTGTAACCAACCCCCTTTCTCAGTCTCTCTGGTTCGCAACCGTCTTATCCATATCTTTTCTAGGTTTATGCAGCATTACCTTTCCTCCGGGATAAAAATGCCTAGCTGGAGACTCTTTCTTTCTCTTGAGTTCACTCCTGTGTGTTCTCATCCTCCTTTCGCCGACCGTTCGCGTCTGTACCCCATTTGACCTGGCCTCATTTGGTGGGAGCGACAGGTAGCAGGTTTGAGATGTCTCAACATCTGTTGGGACATCCTGAAAAAACTGAACTTAAATCATTTACACAATGTCCCAACATCTGGTGTGACATCCTGAATTAAGTTCTTATACTCTGTTTGATAATGTCCCAACATCTGATAGGACATTCTGAACTGAATTCAATATTTCTTGTTGGTCAAAAATTCTGCCAAATCTAAACATCTACAGATCCCAAGACATATCCACCATATGCTGCATGGTTGCAAAGACATGTAGAAGCAGTTCTTAGGCCTTTCTCAGTTGAGGCTCCACTTTATCCCAGAGAAGTGCCTAGTCAGAGTAGTATTGTCTCCCTTGAAGAGTACCAGAAGCTAGAGGCTCAGCTGCATGAAGTCAGAGTGTAGAATGCTGAGATGGTAAGCCTGTACCATCTTGCCAACAGGGCCAAGAGTGAAGCTGAAGACAAGCTGCAGAAGATCCAAGCCTCTCTGGAAGCCCAAGAGAAGGACTTTGCTGGTAGAGAAGCACATTTCCACATGTTGGGTCTAATGGAGGCTTAAAGAGAAGCTGAGCGCAAAAAGACTTTAAATACTCTCAAGGATGCTCGTTAATCCATTGTTTGGTTGTAGGGCCAAAGGGAGGAAGAGCAGAAGAAGTTCAGAGATAAAGAAGAGTTCTTTGAAGTTCAGATGGCTTTTAAAAAGGAAGAAGTGGAGCAAGTCCACACCATCCGGAGGGAAAAGGCCCAACAGCTAGCACAAAGCCAGTTAGCCCTGGAGGAAGCAAGGAAAGAGATTGAAGAGCTAAAGCTGAGAGCAGGTGTCAAGAAGAGGAGAGCAGAGGTGGCAGAGCCTGGGTCCTTAGTTTAGTTTATTTTCAGACTACCTACAAGCTTGTTGTAGGAGTATTGCTTTTATTTCTTTTGTCTTTCATTTATGTACTGGCTTGTAACCCTGCGGGGAATATTTCTGGTTGTATTCTGACTTTTAGCCGGCAGTGGTTTGTTCATATACAATATTAATGTGCAAATTATCATTTTTGAATGTGCGAGACTCGTTTGTCTGATACTGCTAACGACTGAACACTCATCAAAGAGAAAGCTTGAAAGTTAATATCCAAAGTGACTGTCTGAGAATAGATGCTAGAACCGGGGCATGCAAATTCTTTACACCTGGGAACATGAACAGTTACATTGCATTGCATATAACCTATTTGTTTGTTTTGCAGGTAGTGTCTCAGTTACTAACATGTTTTGTGTTTCAGGAATTATAGCTCCCCGGAAAGTTCGGGATCAACCAGTAGCACATATATATCCAACAAAGATTAACAGAGAGCGAGTCATGGACCAGATGCAAGCTGACCTGGCAGATCTGAGACCGAGAATGGATAACTTTATGACGTTGATGGCAGGCATGGGACAGAACCAAGAGCGTCTACGGGAGATGATTGAGAATGGTCAACCCAAGAACAATATTGCTGCTGCTGATAATCGTACGTCAGGTTGAAGCTCCTGTAACACAGCCAGGGGTGACAATAATCAATGATGGGTTGAATAATATTCAGATGGATAATCCGGACGAGCAGTTCACTCTGCTTGACGAAGCTGAAGGTCAAGGATCTGAGATGAACAAGAGGTTTGAAGAAATGGCAGAACAAATCAGAGCCATTCAATCCCAGAGCTCTTTGGGATTTGACATAACAGATTTGGGCTTGGTTCCTGGGGTTAGGATCCCGTACAAGTTCAAAGTTCCAACCTTTGAGAAATACAATGGCACTGCATGCCCAAAGACCCATCTTCAATCATTTGTTGGGAGAATTGTTGCTCACACGGATGATGAGAAACTCTGGATGTATTATTTTCAAGACAGCTTAGTTGGAGCTTCTCTGGAATGGTACATGAAGCTTAGCAGAGTCAATATCAAGAGTTGGAAAGATCTAGCAGAAGCCTTTGTGAGACAATATCAATATAACTTGGATATGGCTCCAAACCGTACGCAATTGCAGCATATGGCTCAGACTACTAAGGAAGGTTTCAAAGAATATGCTCAGAGGTGGCGCCAGCTCGCTGCCAGAGTACAACCACCGCTGCTTGAGAACGAAATGGCTGACATGTTTATGGGGACTCTGCAGGGTGTATTTCTTGAAAGACTGGCGTCCAGTTCTGCCACTAAATTCAATGATATTGTTACTGCTGGAAAGAGAGTTGAGACCTTGTTGAAGATGGGGAAGATCCAAGATACAAGTGCTAGCAGCTCAAATGGAGCGAGGAAACCTTTCATTGGACCTCCTAGGAGAAGAGAGGGTGAGACAAATGCTGTATTTGGGCGAGGTCGGGGCCATGGTTATAGAAGATCCTATGAGCATGTGGCAGTCGTCACAATTCCTTCTGCTCCAGTGCAACAGATGCAACCTCCACAAAAACAACATCAACAACAACAACCTCGTACCAACTATCAGTAGAGACCGTATCAGCCAAGGCAAACTCGCCCGGCTAATAGGGTAATTGAGGCCATCCCTATGACTTATGCTGATTTGCTTCCAAGACTGCTAGATTTGAACCTGATTCAACTGAGGACTTTGGCACCACCACCTCCTGGAGAGCTTCTAGTTTGTTATGATTTCAATGCGCGATGCGCTTTCCACTCTGGAGCACCCGGGAACTCGACTGAGAAGTACAGGGCTTTGCATCACAAGGTTCAAGACCTTATTGACTCTAAAGCAATCAACTTTGCGCCACCGCCGAATGTTAATTTGAACCCTATTCCGAATCATAGAGGGGCAAAAATCAATGCTGTTGAGGGGGGTAAAGAGTTGAGTCTTGTGCTGAGTATTGAGGAAGTGAGGACTCCTTTAAGGGTAGTGAAAGAGAGACTGCTGAAGGGTCAAGTGTTTCCAGGATGCTGTTCTGACTGTGAAGACTGTCTGAATGCTGAGAATGGATGTGAGAAACTGAAGAGAGGATTGCAGAGTTTGATTGACGATGGATCCTTGCAGTTTAGCAAAGTTGGTAATGATGAAGCTGATGATGTGTCAACCATTACTATTTTCTATGATGAAGTTGACATGCCTGTCAGAAGAGAGCCTGTTACGATCTATGCTTCTGAGATTAGTCCCGTGACTATCACCGTACCTGGGCCTGTTCCGTACACAGACGATAAAGCCATTCCCTGGCATTATGGCTCAGATATATATGTAGATGGAAAAAAGATTGAGAGCAAGTCTATTGTTGTTGACCTGACTGTAGAGAATGTCGGAGGAGTTGGGGGTTTCACCAGAAGTGGTCGTTTATTCGCTCCCCCTATGCTGAGAGGGGATCCTGAGGCCGAGGCATCATCCAAAGCCAAAGGAAAGCAAGCTGTATCTGATGAATCAACTACTCATGTGCCTGGGCAGGGTACATTTGAAAAAGAGGTCGAGGAATTCATGCGGATTATCAAAAATAGTGACTATAAGGTGGTTGATCAGCTGAACCAAACACCTTCCAAGATATCCATCCTTTCACTTCTAATGTGTTCTCCCGCACACAGAGAGGTCTTACTGAAGGTGCTGCAAATGGCCTACGTTCCTCAAGAAATCACTGTCAACCAACTCGAAGCTGTTGTAGGAAGTGTTAATTCAAGCCATGGCCTAGGCTTTACAGACAGAGACCTCACGTCAGAGGGCAGAAACCACAACAAAGCACTACATATCACTATGGAGTGCAAGGTTGCTGTGTTGTTGCACGTCCGTCCTTGTAGACACAGGCTCTTCCCTGAATGAGCTTCCGAAGAAGGCACTAATGAAGCTTAATGTTGATGGGATTGTCCTGAGACCAAGTGATCTGATTGTTAAAGCTTTTGATGGCTCGAGAAGATCTGTTTTTGGAGAGGTTGAGCTGCCCGTCAAGATAGGCTCTCAAGTTTTCAAAAGTGTTTTCTATGTCATGGACATCCAGCCTGCGTACAACTGTTTGTTGGGACACCCGTGGATACATGCTGCTGGAGCTGTTACTTCAACCCTGCATCAGAAGCTCAAGTATGTGGTTGACGGCCAGGTTATCACAGTCTGCGGAGAGGAGGACATCTTCGTAAGCCACTTGTCAACGTTCAAGTATGTGGAGATGGATGGAAAAATCCATGAAACTTTATGCCAAGCCTTCGAAGCAGTCAACGTCAGCATCTTGACTCCTGTGGAGCAGAGCAGTGAGAAAGAGGGTACATCCATCCATTCTTATAGAGAAGCAAAAGAGGTTGTTCAATCAGGCAGTGCCCAAGGCTGAGGCAAGCTGTTGGAGCTAGAAAAGAAAGATGATAAGTTTGGCTTAGGGTATCAGCCTAATGGATCAACTCCAAGTGGTAAGGCTATCACGTTTACAAGCGCTGGATTGCTCGACCGCAACCAGATCTGCACAGCAAGTCAAGATGGGGACAGTGACGGTGACTGGGACAATTGGATACACCCGTGTGTGCCCGACTAGGAGCTAACAAATTGGTCTGCTGAAGACATTATCCAAGTCACCTGGCTCTCAGATTAATTATTTTGTTTCCTTTTATTAGCATACTGCATTGTCAAATCCAGCATTCTGCCCAAGATGCTTGGATCCATTGTATTGGGCCACCATGTTTTGTATTGCATCTTTATTTTGCTATGAATAAAAGGACATTTTTAGACAAATTGTGTTCTCTTTCTTTGTTTTTAAACTTTTTCACAAAAATTTAAAATGGCAATGTGTTTTCCTTTTTGTTTTTTGTGTTAGCATCTCTTTTTCAAAATAAGCAGATTCTGAATAAGCACATCATCTGTGCAGTGTTGATCATCCGGATTCCACTGATAACGTTCCTGCTATGACTACGGGTTATTCAGTCTACCAAGCTGATGAAGGGGTTGAGGAAGACTGTGACCTCCCTGAAGAATTGGTCAGATTGTTGAAACAAGAGGAACGGGTTATTCAGCCTCATCAAGAAGAAATTGAGATCTTCAATGAAATTCTGTGATCAAGTATGAGATGTCCTATGAGATGTCCCAACACTTGACAGATTTAACCAAAACTTAAAGTGCAAGAAAATTAAACAACACAGAAGTTTGTTAACCCAGTTCAGTGTATAACCACACTTACATCTGGAGGCTACCAAGCCAGGAGGAAATCCACTATAAGTAATATTAATTCTAGATTTAAACAACCCAGTTTAATCTTTCACTTAATATCTACCCAATGTAATTTCTACCTAAGACACAACTTAGATATGAGTACCAACTCACTCCCCCTCAATCACACAGTGATCTTGTTTACAAGTTTAATAAAATTGAAGACATTCTTCAAACAATACAGCTTGATCTTACTTCACAGTTTCAATCAAGTCACAAATGCACTTTTGCTTAGAAGCTCATAAAGTGGTACAATTTAAAACAACCTGCTATTAAAACAATAAACACCCTATTTGGTCTTCTGGAATTCGTACTCAATTCTGTGAGTTTATGTTGATTAAATAGGTGTTAGTAATTTGGGCTTTCTGTAGGTTAATCCAGTCCTAAAACACATGCAGCTTCCACCTTGAATTAGGGTTTGTTACTTCCTAGATTCTAGGTGATTTAGTTCTTCTGATTAATCTGAATCTTCATAATAAAACTCCCTACAGATGCGCCTTGTTCTGTTTTTATCCATCCATAATTAATTCCAGATAACTCTCCTTAAATATCTCTGATCAGTTAGTCATTAATTAATTCTGGTAGCAGGTTTGAGATGTCTCAACATCTGTTGGGACATCCTGAAAAACTGAACTTAAGTCATTTACACAATGTCCCAACATCTGGTGTGACATCCTGAAATAAGTTCTTATACTCTGTTTGATAATGTCCCAACATCTGATAGGACATTCTGAACTGAATTCAATATTTCTTGTTGGTCAAAAATTTTGCCAATTCTAAACATCTACAAACTCCCCCTTTGGCTAATTTTTGGCTAACATCTTTTCTGGTTATCAGAGTGCAGCAGAAGTTCTTTTATCAGAGTATAGCATTACTTTTCTATTGAATCATATTTGAGATTACTCCCCCTCAAACATACATGTATCTAGTCTTGTTGCAACAGAAATATTTATCAAAACACACTGATTCAGTTCAGAAACAAACAAACAGATTTTTCATTCATAATTAAACAGCATTACACATTGTTGTTGTTGTTGTTGTTCTCCCCCTTGTTAAACATAAATTTGGGGCCAAAGAGACTAGTTCTAAATTATAATGCTGCTGTCATACAATTTTCCTCACATACAATTATTCACTCAGATTCCTCACATTCAGTTTCTTCATCATCCTCAGTTTCTTCATCAGAAGCAGCCTTTTGATCACCTTCACTCTCCAGCCTTTGGATAATCTCCTCAAGCTTCTGCTTTCTTGCTTCAAGTTCTTTGCAAGTGCTCTTCAGTTCAGCAATCAATGCAGCCTTGGTGATTAGAGTCTTTGCATTTGAAGGACCTGCAGATGTCCCAGAGGGTGCTTCAACATCTGCTGCATGATGACTCAGGAACAGTTTGTAGTGAAAGGCCAGAGGGCTTTCTCTTTTGCAAACTGTGTCCTTCTCAATGAGGATCCCAGGGTACTGACTTAGCATTATACCACACAGCAAGGAAGGAAAAGCTATTGGAAGCTTTGTGGCAGATGAGCTAGCATGCTTCAAGGTCTGATCAAAGATGTAGGCTCCATAATCCAGCTTAGTCTGAGTGCCCACAACATAAATAAACCTGCCCAAGCCAGTGGATATTGAAGATGTGTGATTGGTAGGCACCCAGTTTGCTGTACCAATCCTGTTCAGCATGGCATATTTTCTTGTCAGCATGCTCACTGAGATCTTTCCTTTAACTGGCCAAGCCTTGACCTGGTTTGCAGTGATAACCTTGCAGACCTGGTTATCAGTCTTCCCTAGTTCATTTGGACCATCAGATTCTCTTCTAAGGAATTTGTTGATGATCTGAGGAGAGAACTCTACACACCTGCCTCTAACAAAAACTTTTCTAAATTCAGCAGACTTACCATTGGCACAATCTTCTTGAAGATTGACTATGAATTCTTTGACAAGTAGCTCATAGCAAGGAGATAGGTTGGAGACTGTTTTGAAGAGACCAGCAGCAGATATGAGATCAATTAGTTCAGTGCACTCAAGTGCATTACTGCTCAGCTCTCTTTCAAGTGCTACCCTTCTTTGGTACACAAACTTCCATCTGTTTACACTTGAAACATGATGAAATGAGATGTTGTCCAAGGGAGCTTCTGGAACAGCAGTTGAAGCCCTAGAGGGTGCTGGTTTCTTCTTTGGAGGAGATGTTGGGACATCTGCTTCAACATCTGAGTCTGAAGGAGTGACAACTTTCCTCTTTTGAGTTTGGACTTTGCTCCATTGTTTTGTAGGACCAGAGACAATTTTGGCTTTGTCTTTCTTTGGGGTAGCTTGCTTCTTCTCAGGAATTGCATGTCCTGCTTGCATCTTTTCTTTCCTAGTCCTGAGCCTTTTGGCTATGCTAGGTCTTACAGAGGCAATGATCTCTGTATCAGAATCCTGCTCTAGGTTCACCACAGGAGGAGATTGAGCAGTCTCCTCTTCAGCTGGTTGATCAGCAGAGATATGTTCTTCAGTTGAGGCTTTGGTCTGATCCTCAGATTCTTCTTCATCACTTTCATTTGAGGCCTTTTTCTGGTCCTCAGATTCTTCTACAGCAACATCAGATGAAACCTTTTGTTGATCCTCAGATGTTTCAACATCTATTGGGACATCCTGTTGAGCAGGAGTGTCCTTTGCAGCCTGAGTTTGTTGATCTTCTTGAGGGGAAGGCATGGTGTTCAGAGGAATAGAAATGCCACTAACCACTCTCTGTTCAGAAAGAATCTTGTTTACCAACTCCTTTATGGAGGCATCCACATATTCAGAAGATTTTGGAGGCATATTTGCTGGTGAAGGAATGCCTTTGGTTTTGCTACAGACTTGATCTTTTGCTCTTTTTGGAGTTCTTGGCTTTTTAGCATGAGGAACACTTCCTCTGATTTCGTCCAAAGGGGTTGACTCCATGGGTACCACAGAAATGGGGGTTGCATGGACCACATCTTCTTTGTTGAGAATTTCTTCAGGAATGTTAGGGTTTTGAGACATTGTCAAAGAAGATGGATGAAGAGTTTTAGGGTTGATGATTTCTGAAGAACAGCTAGATAATGCAATTCGCTTTTGATAGTATGATGAGAATATGGATAGCTGATTATAAGCTGTTATTATATAAGTAGCCGTTACATTGAAAATTATTAGGAATGGAATACCCAAGGTTCTTGACCAGACTGGTGTTGCCATCTGGTGCTTATGCCACACAATGTCATATGACATGTTGGCACATCTCCATAACTGCTAAATCTCACATAAGCAGATTCCCAATTTGCCCCTTAAGTTCTCAAATTGTGTAGCATCCAATGCTTTGGTGAAGATATCAGCCAACTGCAGATTTGTAGCTACATGTTCCAATGAAATCACTTTTTCTTCTATAAGATCTCTGATGAAATGATGTCTGATATCAATATGCTTGGTCCTGCTATGTTGGATAGGATTCTTTGATATGTTAATTGCACTTAAGTTGTCACAGTACAATGTCATGACATCTTGTGGGACATTGTACTCAGTGAGCATTTGCTTCATCCAAACCAACTGAGAACAAATGCTTCCAGCTGCTATATATTCAGCTTCAGCTGTAGATAAGGATACACAATTTTATTTCTTACTGAACCAAGAAATCAAATTGTTTCCTAGAAAGAAGCATCCTCCTGAAGTGCTTTTTCTGTCATCAGCACTTCCATCCCAATCAGCATCACAGAAGCCAGTGAGAATTGGTTTACATCCATGAAAGTACATTATGCCATAGTCACAAGTACCATTAACATATTTCAGAATTCTCTTTACTTGATTAAGATGACTGACTTTTGGATCAGCTTGATATCTTGCACATACACCCACTGCAAATGCTATGTCTGGTCTGCTAGCAGTCAGGTATAACAAGCTTCCAATCATACTTCTGTACATGCTTTGATCTACATTCTCACCCTTTTCATCTTTAGTCAGCTTTAAATGTGTGGGGGCAGGAGTTCTCTTATGAGTAGCATTTTCCATTCCAAATTTCTTGACTATGTTCTTGGTATACTTGCTTTGGGAAATGATCATGGAGTCTTCCATTTGCTTTATTTGTAGACCAAGAAAGTAGGTTAACTCTCCTACTAGGCTCATTTCAAATTCAGATTCCATCTGGTTGACAAAATGTTTGACCATCCTGTCAGACATCCCACCAAAGACAATGTCATCTACATATATTTGAGCAATCATGACATTTCCTTCTTCATCTTTAACAAACAAGGTTTTGTCAATTCCACCTTTCCTGTACCCTTGCTTGATAAGAAAAGTAGTCAATCTTTCATACCATGCCCTTGGAGCTTGCTTCAGACCATAAAGAGCCTTCTTTAGTTTGTATACATGATTTGGACAGCTTGGATCAACAAATCCTTTAGGCTGTTCTACATATACTTCTTCATTAAGATAACCATTTAAAAAGGCACTTTTCACATCCATTTGAAATAGCTTGAACCTTAAGATACAAGCAATTCCCAAAAGTAGTCTGATTGATTCAAGCCTTGCTACTGGTGCAAAGGTTTCTTCAAAGTCTACTCCTTCAATTTGTGTGTATCCTTGAGCTACAAGTCTAGCTTTGTTCTTTGTAACAACTCCTTGTTCATTTGACTTGTTCTTATACACCCATTTTGTTCCAATCACATTTATGTCATCAGGTCTAGGAACAAGACTCCACACTTCATTCCTTGTGAATTGACCTAATTCCTCTTGCATAGCACAAATCCAGTATTCATCAGTAAGAGCTTCCTTGATGTTTTTGGGTTCTATTTTAGAAACAAAACAGGAACCTGAAATCACTTCTCTTGATCTAGTGCTTACACCTCTGTTGGGATCACCAATTATCAAATCTTTGGGATGATCCTTCTGTATTTTGATGGAGGGAGGTTTGCTGGATTCTTCTATCCTTGTATCAGTTTGAGTGAAGTCATAATGATCATTCTTTTCTTCAGCTTCAATCTTGATATCAGCAGATGTTCCAACATCTTCTGGGACATCTTTAGGAGCATCATCAATTATCACATTTATGGACTCCATGATAACCTTGGTTCTAGAATTAAATACTCTATATGCTCTGCTGTTTATAGAGTATCCAAGAAAAATCCCTTCATCACTTTTAGGATCCATTTTTCTTCTTTGCTCCCTATCTGCCAGAATATAACAGTTACTTCCAAACACATGGAAGTACTTAACTGTGGGTTTTCTGCCCTTCCAGACTTCATAGATTGTGGACAAAGTTCCTTTTCTTAGAGTAACTCTGTTGTGGATGTAACAAGCTGTGTTCATAGCTTCAGCCCAGAAATACAAAGGTAACTTTTTAGCATGGATCACAGCTCTTGCTGATTCTTGAATAGTTCTATTCTTCCTCTCAACAATCCCATTCTGTTGAGGAGTGATTGGTGAAGAATATTCATGATTGATTCCTTCTGAAGAACAGAAATCTAAGAACTTTTGGTTCTCAAATTCTTTTCCATGATCACTTCTTATTCTGATCACACAGCTGGCTTTTTCCCTTTGTATTCCTTGGCATAAGTCTTTGAATACATCAAATACATCAGACTTTTCTTTGATAAAGATTATCCATGTATACCTTGAAAAGTCATCAACCACCACATAGGCATACCTCTTGCCACCAAGGCTTTCAACCTGCATAGGTCCCATAAGATCCATATGCAATAGTTCCAAAACTTTAGAAGTTGTCAGATGTTGGAGCTTTGGATGGGACATCTTGGTTTGCTTGCCTATTTGACATTCACCACATATTTTGCCATCATCTATCTTCAATTTAGGAATACCTCTTACAGCATCCATAGATATTATCTTCTTTATGCCCCTGAAATGAAGATGACCTAGTCTTTGGTGCCATAGTTTCACTTCTTCTTCTTTAGCTAAAGAGCAAATTGAAGTGAGACTGAAGTCTTGAGATTCCCACATATAACAGTTGTCTTTAGATCTGAGTCCTTTCATGACAACCTCTTGTTCTTTGTTAGTCACTATGCATTCAGTTTTGGTAAAGTTTACACTGTACCCTTGATCACATAATTGACTTATGCTGATCAGGTTAGCAGTTAAACCTTTAACTAGAAGCACATCATCTAGTCTTGGAACATCTTGACAGTCCAAGGTCCCAACTCCCTTGATTTCTCCTTTAGCTCCATCTCCAAAGGTTACATATCTGGATGAATGTGATTTTAAGTTTACTAGCAGATTCTTCAATCCAGTCATGTGTCTTGAACATCCACTGTCAAAGTACCAGTCTTCTTTAGCTGATACTCTTAGTGATGTATGTGCTATATATGCAACACTTTTCTTTGACCATTTAAGTTGAGATTTCTTTTGATGCTTCTGCCTTGTGTTTTGTTCATTAGTAGATCTCCAAGATTGATTGTTGATCTTGTTCTTGGGTATGTAACTTTGATCAGCCTGAATGCTAGCTTTTGGTCTCCATACCTTCTTGATGACTTCTGTTTTCTGCTTAGGAGGTTGCTGATTTCTTTGATTTCTATGCAACACTTTCTTGGTAACTTCTATTTTCTGCTTAGAAGGTTGCTGATACATCTGATTTGGATATCCATGCAGCTTATAATAGTGAGGTTTGATATGTCCAAATCTTCCACAATGATGACATCTCCATCTTTGATACTTCTTCTTCATTTTGTTCTTTTCAGAATGTTGAGACATTTGTTGGAACATTATGTTTGACTTTGTGTTCTTTTCTTGATGTTGAAGCATCTGTTGGGACATCTTGTTTGACTGTATGGATTTTGAAGTAGTTTTGCTAGAGCTAGCTCCATCTTTATGTACTCTGTTAAATCCCAGTCCACTTTTATCCCCTGAATGCTTATTGTTGTTGAGAATAACATCCAGTGTACTTGAACTGCTGTTCAGCATTCTAACAGATTTGGACATGTGTTCCAACTTGGAGTTGAGAAGACTAACTTCACTTTTCAAGGTGTCAATGATCTCTTGATCACTTGCTTTTTCATCTTCTAGTGCCTCATTCTGCTTCTTTAGCTTTATAATCTCACTGCATATTTCAGTACTTCTTTTGTATAGATCTTTGTAGGCTTGCTCAAGTTCTTCAACAGTAAGCTCCCCATCACTGGAATCACTTTCAGATTCACATAGACCAGCTAAAGCAGTGATATGCTTAGCTGATTCTTCTTCTGAATCACCTCCTGAGTCTTCATCAGACCAGGTTACAGAGAGTCCTTTCTTTTGCCTTTTTAAGTAGGTAGGACATTCATTCCTGATGTGTCCATATCCTTCACATCCATGGCATTTGACTCCTTTTTCTTGACTGGTCTTTTCATCATAATTTGACCTTCTGTTAGCATCATAAGGCCTCTTGTTCTCAGAAGAGTTTATGTATCTTCCACTGAGTTTGGATTTGCCTTCCATCCCTTTGAGAATCTTTTTGAATTGTCTTCCAAGCATAACAATGTTGTCTGATAAGCTTTTACCAGTTTCTGATTCATCATCTTCTTCTTCATCAGTATTTGTCACCAAGGCTATGCTTTTGTTCTTCTTAACATTTGTGTCATTCATTCCCATCTCAAATGTTTGAAGGGAACCAATGAGTTCTTCAACTTTCATAGTGCATATGTCTTGAGCTTCTTCTATTGCTGTGACTTTCATGTCAAATCTTTTTGGCAAAGATCTGAGGATCTTTCTTACAAAATTTTCATCAGTCATCTTTTCTCCCAAAGCTCCAGAAGTATTAGCTACTTCTAAGATGTTCATGTAGAATTCATGAACTGTCGCATCTTCCTTCATTCTCAAGTTTTCAAACTTGGTGGTGAGAAGTTGAAGTCTTGACATCTTTACCTTTGATGTTCCTTCATGAGTTGTTTTGAGAGTATCCCACACATCTTTAGCTAGCTCACAGTGATGCACAAGTCTAAAGATGTTCCTATCAATGCCATTGAATAGAGCATTTAAGGCCTTGAAGTTGCCTAGTGCTGAATCTTCTTCCTCCTTACTCCATTCTTCTTCAGGTTTCAACACTTTTGATCAATCTTTGGTGTCTTAGATAGGATGTTCCCATCCAATGTCGACTGCTCTCCAGGCCCTGTTGTCAAGTGATCTTAAGAATGCAATCATTCTTGGTTTCCAGTAGTCATAATTAGATCCATCCAGTATAGGTGGTCTATTTACTGATCCTATATCTCTGTCCATGTTTCCAGAATTTGTATTCCCTAGATCTCACCCAGTATAAACAGGAAGGGTGCCTGCTCTGATGCCAATTGAAATTCTGTGATCAGGTATGAGATGTCCTATGAGATGTCCCAACACTTGACAGATTTAACCAAAACTTAAAGTGCAAGAAAATTAAACAACGCAGAAGTTTGTTAACCCAGTTCAGTGTATAACCACACTTACATCTGGAGGCTACCAAGCCAGGAGGAAATCCACTATAAGTAATATTAATTCTAGACTTAAACAACCCAGTTTAATCTTTCACTTAATATCTACCCAATGCAATTTCTACCTAAGACACAACTTAGATATGAGTACCAACTCACTCCCCCTCAATCACACAGTGATCTTGTTTACAAGTTTAATAAAATTGAAGACATTCTTCAAACAATACAGCTTGATCTTACTTCACAGTTTCAATCAAGTCACAAATGCACTTTTGCTTAAAAGCTCATAAAGTGGTACAATTTAAAACAACCTGCTATTAAAACAATAAACACCCTATTTGGTCTTCTGGAATTCATACTCAATTCTGTGAGTTTCTGTTGATTAAATAGGTGTTAGTAATTTGGGCTTTCTGTAGGTTAATCCAGTCCTAAAACACATGCAGCTTCCACCTTGAATTAGGGTTTGTTACTTCCTAGATTCTAGGTGATTTAGTTCTTCTGATTAATCTGAATCTTCATAATAAAACTCCCTACAGATGTGCCTTGTTCTGTTTTTATCCATCCATAATTAATTCCAGATAACTCTCCTTAAATATCTCAGATCAGTTAGTCATTAATTAATTCTGGTAGCAGGTTTGAGATGTCTCAACATCTGTTGGGACATCCTGAAAAACTGAACTTAAGTCATTTACACAATGTCCCAACATCTGGTGTGACATCCTGAAATAAGTTCTTACACTCTATTTGATAATGTCCCAACATCTGATAGGACATTCTGAACTGAATTCAATATTTCTTGTTGGTCAAAAATTCTGCCAATTCTAAACATCTACATTCAACATTGGCAGTGAAGATGTGAAGAAAGAGATCAAAATTGGGGCCAATCTGCAGGCCGACGTCAAGAAAGAGCTGATCAGTATGCTGCGAGAGTATGTGGATATCTTTGCTTGGTCATATCAAGATATGCCAGGGTTGGATACCAACATCGTTGTGCATAAGCTACCTCTGAGAGAGGATTGTCCTCCTGTGAAGCAGAAATTGAGAAGAACTCGTCCTGACATGGCGATGAAGATCAAAGAGGAGGTTCAGAAGCAATGGGATGTCAGGTTCCTTACTGTTACTAGTTACCCACCTTGGGTAGCTAACATTGTACCTGTACCAAAGAAGGACAGCAAGGTCCGGATGTGCGTTGATTATCGGGATTTGAATAGAGCAAGCCCAAAAGATGACTTTCCGTTGCCACACATTGATGTGTTGGTGGACAATACTGCTCAATTCTCGGTATTTTCCTTCATGGATGGCTTCTCCGGATATAATCAGATAAAGATGGTTGTAAGCACCCCAAATTTTCCCTCACTCATTCACACCATGGCTTGTGATCTTTTCATGTGCATAAGTTCAATCATTGCATCTCATGTGGCCTTTGTGCTTCACTGCATTGATTCAAAGTCATCTGCATTTAGGGTTTGTAATCTGAGCAATCCAAGAGCTATCTGAGCCACTCCAAGGGGCTTCAATCATCTCAAGAGGGTCCATGTATGTTCAAGCATCATATTATATCCTCACAAGGTCAAGTAAGTCAAAGAATCACAAGAACTGAGAAAGGCATGGAAGCAGAGCCAGGTTTAACTACACAAATGACCTAGAATTAGGGTTTTGGTTTCAGAGGCCATAACTCCAAATTTTTTGGTCATTCTTGTTTCTATTGGTCTCTATATGTTATGAGGATCATGCATATAAAGTTTCATAAAGAAATTCCAATGGGAAGGCATCTGATCAAAAGGTGACTTCTTGAGCAAGTCAGTGCAAAACCAGGGCATCTGAGGCCCCCAGTGACCCAACCAAAGTGTGTTCTCCATCATTTTGAATGTGTATGATCTTTATTTGATCATAGAAGGTGTTAGAAGTTCACAAAATTGGAAATTTTCAAGTCATTTGCAAAGTTGCCTTTTTGGGAAAGTGACTTATAATGAAAACTTGCCATTTTGGGAATGTTTTTCAACCTCCTCTTTTTGATTCAAAAATGCTCCAAATGAGAAAACTTTGGTCATGAAAGTTGTAGAATGGATCTTCCCATTTTCAAAAAGTACAAGAACTCATTCTAATTCATTTTGGATCAAAAGTTATGGCTTGTCAAAATTGAGGAAAATCACTAAATTTTCACTTTTGCACAAAAGGGAAAACTTGCAAATTCTCATACCAAGCATCTATGTGACTTCAAATCAGCCTCTAACCAATACACAAACATCATGTATGGCCCAAAATTCAGATTTTCCCAAGAAGTTTCTCATTTTCATGCCTTGATATCCAAGTATCATAAACCACTTTCCATGAAATTCTCCAAAGAGGAATTCTTGCAAAATAGGTCCCCAAGGTTTTGTATGGTCTCTAACTGATTTCAAGACACCACCATAACATCATGTAACCTATCACAACCAAAATTCAGCAAAGAGTGTTACCTTTCCATGGCCAAAAATCACAAAGTGTAACAAGTTACAAAGTTGCAAAACATGTGAGATCTCACCCTTCATCCATTCCAGCTCACATCAACTGATCCAAGAGCCATCCTTGAACTCAGCTGATGCAGTATAGGCCAAGAAACCATCTCTGCCCCAACCCATGCCTCAAGTACACCAAACCTTGACTTTTTTCAATTTCTCCCATGCTTTTGGAATAGTGATCAGCAGCCTCTACCAACCTGCTCCACAGCCTACTCAAACTTTATGGGAGTGATATAGCAGCTCATTTGGCATTGAAACAACACACAATCCAACTTGCACAAAATCTGTCCCAAACTTCTTCTCTTTGAATCTCCTCACACAGCCTCCAAACATCAAATATTTCTTCACCAACAAACCACAAATCATCCATAGAACAAGAATCACCCCCTGAAACAGCTTGAAACATCACACACCAAGACCTCCATTTCTGCTACACCAGAACAAAACAGCCATAACTAGCCATTCTCAAAGCTCTCCAAGCTTCATTTCATCATCAGGGTGTTCAAAGGAGAGGGATTGCACCAAGTTTGAGGCCAGAAAGCTCCAAAGTTCAAAGCTCCAGTTCAGGTATCATCAAGAACATTTTTTCCAGAAATGCAATCTCTTGTTATAGGATGATAGAGTTTGTTTCACTGATCATGTTAAGCTTTGAAACACTGAAAATGGTTGAGAAATGAGTGTGTATGCATGTTCTGAAATTTTTGCAGTGTTCTTGATTTTGCTCGAATCTTGTTGTTGATACATTGTAAATGTGATTTTGTGATTGATTCATGTTTGGGGTGATATGCTTGTTTCATTTTGGTTCTCTTGTTCTCATTGATTATGAATTTTTGGAAAATCACGCATAATGAATCGATTCATTCTGGCTTGAATCGATTCATGTTGTTGAATGGTTCCTGGATTTCGCAAAATGAATCGATTCATCCTTTGATGTATCGATTCATGCTGTTTAACTAATTCTGTTTTCTCAAAAAATTGATCAGCATGAATCGATTCATCCAAACTTGAATCGATTCATTCTTCTGTTAACCAATTTTAATTCATTTTGTTTGTATTTTATTTGCACGAATTTTTAAAAATAGCAAAACACTTTAAAAAATTCTGAAATTTTTTGTCAAACATTTTATTAATTTTCAGAACCCAAAAATATTTTAATTTTTATTTTATGCATTAAAAATTATTTTTAAATCATTTAAATGTTTATTTTTAATTAGTTAATGGAAATTAATTAATTAAAAATGCATTTAGGTATTTAAAAATCACAAAAAAATTCACATTGCATTTCAAAATATTTAGAAACATTATCAAACTCTCAAAACAAATTTCTTTTTGGTTCTTGATGCATTTTGACAATTTTCATTGGAATTAAATTCATTTAAAGGCAATATTTTTGTCAAACTTGGAAAATTTCATTCTGCCTAACCATGAAGAGTTTGATGATGGTTCTTCTTGAATTGCATCCTTCATATCATGTAGTTTATAGGATAAATTTGGTTTGAATTGATCTTCCATTTTCAATTTGTTTTGCATTTTTCATTGTGAGGTACCTTGAAACCATAGTTGTCTTAGAAATATCATAACTTCCATTAGGTTTAGATCTAGGTCCCCTCCTTTGGGCAGTGAACTTGTGTAGGGTTAGGGTTCCTTTAATCCCATTTTCAATTTTTTTTTCATTTCATTTGCTTCTGATTTTGAATTTTGCTTTGCATGTTGTGCATAAACCCTAATTTGTGCCTTCCTTTGCATCCATCTCTCATATGCTTGCATTCAATAACTTGCCATGACATTTTGTGCATCTACATGATCCATAAGACATCTTAGGACATATTATAATAATGTTTGATCATTGCATCTTCCATTTTCCATGTCATATGTCCATTCCATTTCATAAACTTTCATGAACTTTTATGGTTCAAGCATGCTTCATTTGCATCCTCATCCTTGTATGATCATCCACAACTCTTGACATGTGTTTGCACCATCTCTTGACATCATTTGCATCATGTGTATGTTTCTGACTTTGGCCTTTGCCCATCCATATGCATTATTTCATCTCATTTCTTCCCTTATGCATCTTGTACTAACTTTTCAGGTTAATGGTAAGTTTGTTTGGGAGGTGGATTTGCCTTCACCTCCTACCTCTTCTCACCTCATCATTTTACATCCTTGCTGCATTTTTACTTGTCTTTGAGTGAGCTTGCTCACTTGTGCCTCTCTTCCCCCTTTTCTCTTCTCATACCATCCCTTTTCTATCTTGCTTCTCCTTGGTGGCTTCCTTGAAGATTTCTCCTCTTAAGCCTCACAAACCCTAGGACTTCCAAGCATGATAACATTTTAAGATTGTTTAGTCCCCCTTAGACTCTTTCATTTGAGTTTTCTTTGAGTCTTCTCTTCTCACCTCATAATCAAGGACTAAACCCTAAAGGTTTTAAGGCTTTGTGATTAAGCTTATGCCTGCATCCTTCTATTAGGATGGAGTGTATAACTTTAATCCTAAGTGTTAAACCCTTAATGTGTTTAAATCCTTTAATCAATCCATCTAATAATCACTAAGACATCAAGCTTTTAACTTGGGCCTTGCATTAGGGTTCTAATTCTTCCTTAATTGGTTAAGAAGGACTAAGCCTAGTGTTAATGAACAAGTCCCCCTCAAGTTGTCTTACCAACCATAAAAATCACTTCTTCATCTTATCATTAACTAAAATCCATCTAATAAAGGCTTTGTTTTTTCATGAGGTTAATCCCTAATCATGGATTAAGTTGAGGAGTCTTTCTCAGCTTAAATGTTCTCATCTATTATCCTTCTATTAGGATGGTGTAATGAGTCCATTAAATCCCTGATTATGGCTTAATCTCATTACTCAACACTAAACAAAAATAGCAAAAACATCTAAATAATCACAAGTAGGTTAATGATCTTAATCCTACATCATGGTGATTAAGTGTGAGATGCTGACTTCACACTTAAGGTATTCTCATTACCCCTAATCAGAGGGAGGATGTGATGAGTTTACTAACCCATTGGTCTAGGCTTAAGCTCATTAACTTATGACAAACTTCCAAAAAAGCAATAAAAGATTGAAAACACAAAAAACAAACAATAATCGTCTCCTCCGGGATTCTTTTCTCATCTCATTCACTCATAACCGAGAACTTGCTTCTTCCGTCTAATGCAAGACAGTTTGCACCTGAGCCAGACAGGTCATACACTTGAGCATAGATAAGCAGGCAGTTCACAAGTCAATTTATCTTTCAGTCTCTTTGAGTCGAACTACGGTGTTTTGACTTCCTCATTGCACGAGAGGATACGTAGGCATAACTTAACTGTTATCGAACAAAAGTCTCTGTATATTCCCCCTCTTTCTAACCTTACTCTTTAAGCCTCATAATCTTGAGCTTCATACTCTTGTTCTTACACTGACACTTCACTTATACACTTCACACTTCTTTTTTACACTAACACTTGCATTCTTTTTCAGCTTTGATACACAAATTGCACTGACACTACCCCTTTAAAACACAAATCTTTTAAGCGTGGATCCCGTCGAGTACGGCGGACAATCTGGGTGCTAATACCTTCCCAGGTTGTAACCAACCCCCTTTCTCAGTCTCTCTGGTTCGCAACCGTCTTATCCATATATTTTCTAGGTTTATGCAGCATTACCTTTCCTTCGGGATAAAAATGCCTAGCTGGCGACTCTATTCATTTCTTTCTCTTTTCGCCGACCGTTCGCGTCTGTACCCCTTATGACCTGGGTGTCATTTGGTGGGAGCGACAGCTTGGCGACTCTGCTGGGGACCCTTATACTGTAACCAGGGCTTCTGGTTCTTTTTGTGGGTTCCTCCTAGCGCTTGCTTTATTTGTGTTTACTGGGGTGTTATGTGCTAATTGTGTTTATATATTTGCTTTGTTTATTGATTTATGTACAATTATTTATTGTTTTCTTTACAGCTTTATATATCATACTGTCATATTGTCATCTGGCTGGATCTGGTTTTTGTTTTGGTGGGTGGGGGTTTCACAGAGAGTTTGAGGCCCTATACCTGGGACCTGAGTGACACCTAGGCTAGAGTGGTTCATGTTCTTTCCCATTCCATTTCGGTCTGGTGCAGGAATATGAAACACGGTTCAGATGTGGGTTTCTTCTTGAGAACTCCGTGCTACAGATTTCCTGTAGTGTTGGGGCTATCTGGGAAGCCTGCTAAGTCTAGATGACCTTTATTATGACCTTCAGAAACTGAGGTGAATTAGAGGAGGATCTTTTATGGTTATTGTAAACACTGTACCTCCGGGTTAGAAGTGTTTACACTTCTCTTAACTGATCCAAGTCTGAGGATCCTTGTTTTAGAACACTACCTGTGAGGGGGTTGGGCTGTTTACAGGTTTGCAGGTACCCTTGACCACATCATACCCTGATACTTGTTTTGTTTAAGAATGATTCACTTTGGTCAGTTCTTGTGATTTAACCCTGGACATGTGACTCTTTATTTGAGTCCCCCACCTTGGTTACTGGATTTCTGAACCTCCATCTGGACTTCTTAAACATACATGGGCCTTTTTATATCAAGACAGATAATCAGATCCAGCTTGATCACAAACCCTTGCATATCATTTGCATACTCATCATTTGCATCATTTAACATTTGTTATTTGTTTTTCAGGGTATCCATATTACATCTGGCTTGGTTTTGACCCCTTCATCTGCATAGACCCCTATTCATCAGTTATCTGCTTCAGCTATCTTCATCAGTTGCCTGCTTCAGCTACTTTTATCACCAGCCTCAGCCTATCAGTGGCTCATTTTCAGTACCAGTCTTCATCATCAGCATTTGTTTCATCAGTAGTCATGGCACCCAAGAAGAGCAACATTTCATACCATTTCTTTGAGCCTGTGCTGGCTGGCATCAGGCAGGTCCAGGCACTTATCACTCCAGACCACATCCCATTATTCAGAGAGCATTATGGAGGCATCCTTGATATGGTTATGGACCTGGACCCTTCTCAGAGGAGTTTGATCCACACTTGCCTACAGTTTTATGACCCTCCTTTGAGATGCTTCACTTTCCAGAACTTTCAGATAGGACCTCTGCTGGAGGAGTTCTCATCATTGATTGGAGTACCTGTTAGGGGTGGGATTCCCTTCAACCCAGAGATGACTTCTCCCAGCAATGGAGAAGTAGCAAAGGCACTATACTTGGAGCCCATATTGATTGAGCAGAACATGACCACAAAGGCTGGAATCCCTGGTTTGCACTTAGACTTTCTGACTTCTCAGGCCATCCTGAAGGCCTCCTTGGGAGAGTGGAGGGCAATTTGTGCATTGCTAGCCCTCAGTATATATGGGGTTATACTATTTGCAGATGAGCCCATGTTTATCAGCAAGAATGCTATTCATCTATTCCTTTTGAGAAACCCAGTACCCACATTGCTGGGGGATTTCTATTATTCTGTTCACCAAAGAAATGAGAAACAAAGAGGAAAGTTGGTGAGATGTTGTGCTCCTCTATTTCACACATGGTTGCTCAAACACTTGCCCAGGACTGATGCCTTCCTGAACCCCCACCAACAGAAGAATTGGGCTAAAAGACTTATTGATTTGACTTCAGATGACATCAGATGGTTTACCCAGAGCACCAAGGGTAGGGACATAATCACTAGTTGTGGACAGTACCCCAATGTACCTCTAGTGGGAGTGAAGGGTTGCATCAACTACAATCCTTTACTGTTTAAGAGACAATTGGGCTATGCTTTGGTCCACCCTCCTAGAGTGCAAGACTTGGCTGAAACCCTGTATTGTGAGATAAAACCTAATCTAGCTGTTGTCAGGCAAGCATCCTGGGCTTGGGAAAACATCCAGACCAAAGGGATGGCCATTCTTGGGAGGTGCAATAATGTGGCTTCAGCTCAGTATTATGAATGGTCTCGTGCTAGAGCTCAGATTTCTGGGATGCCTTTCACCATTGAGGATGCACCTGGACCATCCACAGTACCACCTCCAGCCACTATCAGCCTGGAAGAATTTGAGAAGCTGAAGGAAAGGAATGAGAATCTGTCTCAAGCTCTGAAGAAGACCCTCTGGGAGAGGAGTGATGGTCGTCTAGACATTGAGAGGTTGGATAAGCTTAAAGTAGAGCATCTGGCCAAGATTGAGAAAGCAGAGGACTACATAAGGAAATCAAGAGCTGGAGAGCAAATATTGAAGAATGCCTGTAAAGAGGCCCAGTTTCAGAAAGCTAGGACTGATCTCTATCTAGAGGAAAGTCAAGCTAGGTGGGTCAGGATCACTGAAACTCGCACTCAAGAGGATAAGAGAACTCAAGCCAAGATTGAGAAGTTGGAGGCCCATGAGAAGAAACAACAGGAAGCTTTGCTGGCAGCCCAGAAGGAGATTTCAGAATTAAAGCTTAGGGCTGGTTTGAAGAGGTCAAAGGACCAGGACAGGCACAAGAAGCTGACCACTGCTATTGCCACCAGAAACCTTCTTATCAGGAACATCACAGAGCATCCGGCTGGTCCTGTAACTGAAGCACTTTTGAAGGAGGTTAAAGAGGATGAGTTTGGCTTAGATGTCTGACTTCTTTGCTTGTTGTTATTTCCATTTGATGTACTTTCCTTTTATATTGTATTTTGACCCTTCAGGGGCATATGTTGTAAAAACAAATTATGTATGATCCATCATTTGTAATATATTTGTTAGTTTGTTCCAATAAGTTTCTTTTCTCAAGCAACATCAAAGCATCTTCCTCAGGGTCTGGAAAGGTCAAAACCAAGAGCCAAGCCGGATACCTTGGAAAGCAAATAAGCATACTGCATTGCATGCTAACTTTTGTTTTGTTTTGTAGGTTTTTATCTTTATTTGTTTCTAACTCTGTTGTGGTTCAGGAATTATTGCTCGCCGCCGGGTGTTCCCTCTCAACCGTCCGCACAGGTATCCTACTCGCAACAACCTTCCTGGTATCCAAATGGATCAAGTACAACAAGATCTGACAGAGGTCAGAACTCAGATGGCTAATGAAAGGATGGAGATGAGAAACCAAATGACCCAATTCATGGAAGTAATGAATGGCTTGGCTCAAAGTCAAGAAAGGTTGAGGGCATTGGTAGAAAGACAAACCCCGAAAGAACCCCATCTGGGAACTGGAGGAACAAGTAACAATGAAAGGGGACAACCTCATGTTAATCCACCAGTATACGGGCCTCATCTACATCCGGAAGTCAACATCCCGGGTAATGTACCAGGAAATACTACTGGAGGAAGGATCTTACAAGAAGACCCCCAAGAGGAGCAGTTTACTGAAATGGGAGCTGGGGATGAAGCTTATGATAGGAGGTTTGATGAAATTGCTGAGAAGTTGAGATCTCTGGAATCTCAAAATTCCCTAGGTTTTGATGTCATGGATATGGGGTTAGTGGATGGGGTAAGGATTCCCCATAAGTTTAAACCCCCGTGCTTCGAGAAGTACAACAGAACTTCCTGTCCACGAACTCACTTGCAGTCCTTTTTGGGAAGACTTAAAGCATATACTATGGATGAGAAACTGTGGATGTTTTACTTTGAAGACAGTTTGACTGGGGCCTCAAAGGAATGGTACTCTCACTTGACCAGAGCTACTATCAGGTGCTGGAAGGACCTAGCTGAAGATTTCATCAGACAGTACCAATACAATCTGGACATGGCTCCTAACAGGACCCTCTTGATGGGAATGTCTCAGTCCTCCAGAGAAAGCTTCAGAGAATATGCCCAGAGGTGGAGACAGCTTTCTGCTGCTGTCCAGCCTCCCATGTCGGAAAGAGAAATGGCCGACATGTTCATGAATACTCTGCAAGGAACATATATTGATAGGCTAGCTGCCTTTTCTTCCACCAGCTTCGCTGACGTAGTAATAGCTGGTGAAAGAATTGAAAGCCTTCTGAAGATGGGTAAGATTTTTGATAATGGTGCAAGTTCGTCAAGTAATCCCAGGAAACCTTTTGTGGGACCTAGAAGAACCGGTGAGACAAATGCCATTCATGATGGCAGGGGCAGACCTCGGTATGTCCACAGATCAGTAGCAACTGTCACTATTCCAGCTCTAATTCCTCAGCAACCGGCATATCAACCACAACAACAACCACACTATCAGCAACAAGTTCAGTATCCGCCACAAAGAGCCTACAACAACAACAACAACAATCAACAGCAAAGACCCTTTCAGCAAAGACCATCACAGGAAAATAGGGTGATTGACCCTATCCCCATGCCTTATGCTGCCTTATTGCCACAACTCCTGAAACTCAACTTGGTTGAATTAAGGACATTGGCACCACCAGATCCCTCCAATCTCTCAAGGAATTACGATGTCAACGCCAAATGTGCTTTCCACTCCAATGCACCTGGCCACAATACGGAGAAGTGCAGGGCTTTACAAATGAAGGTTCAAGATCTGGTGGATTCTAAAGCCCTCAACTTTGCACCCCCTCCAAATGTCAACAAGAATCCCATGCCTAATCATGGAGGGCCAAGAATTAATGCCATTGAGGAAGACAAGCCATCTTTCTTAATCACCAGTGTTGGCCAGATTCGGATGCCTCTGGTCGAAATTAAAGCTCAGCTCCTAGAATGCCATATGTTCCCCGGGTGTGAGCTCGGTTGTGGTTATTGTAACATTTCGGCAACGGGTGTGATAATTTGAGAAGCGGCATAGATGGTCTTATAAAAAGTGGTATACTCCAGATCACAACAACGGCGCCTACAAATCCAGCAATCCCTTTGACAACAATTCCTTATTCTTCTGCAACTGCAACAACAATCATTCCGACCAATTCATCAATATCATCAACAATGGATCCGTCCATCACTTCAGCAAACCAGATGTCAACAACCATTTCTTCTACAACATCAACACCCATTTATTCAGCAGAATTTTCTACAACGCCAACAGAAATTAATGAAGATATCTCAACAGTCACCATCTACTATGATCCATCAAATGTCCCTCCAAACAACAACTTTCAGCAACAAACAGTGGCACCTCCTTCCAGATCACCAGTCACCATTTACTACGATCCGCACACCATTTCAGTACCCTCCTCTGCTGCAGTCAGTCCAGTTACTATCACGGTACCTGGACCAGTTCCATATGAAAGAAGTAATGCCATACCTTGGCATTATGGCTCTGACCTCTACTGCAACGGGGAGAAAATCACCTTGGACTCTTCAACTTCTTCTCCACAGATTGATAATGTTGGGGGAGGCGGAGGCTTCACCACAAGCGGACGCCTTTTTGCCTCACAATTGCAAAGACCTAATGCCGAAGCAGAAGCTGCTGCAAAAGCAAAGGGGAAAAGTGTGGTACTTGAAGAGCCGACTGTCAAAGAAACTCAGAAGACATCTTTTGAACAAGATGTAGACGAGTTTATGAGAATCATAAAGAGAAGTGATTACAAGGTGGTGGATCAGATTCACCAAACTCCCTCAAAAATCTCCATATTATCCTTGTTGATGTGTTCTGAAGCTCACAGGAATGCATTACTGAAAGTCTTGCACGCAGCATACGTGCCAGAGGAGATCACTATTAATCTGCTAGAAACTGTGGTGGCAAATGTCAACACCAGTCATGGTCTAGGCTTTACCAATGCTGACTTAACAACTGAGGGACGTAACCACAACAAGGCTTTACACATCACTCTAGAATGCAAGGGTGATGTTCTATCTCATGTACTGGTGGACACTGGGTCTTCACTCAATGTTCTACCAAAGAAAGCCTTGGTGAAGCTGGAGTATGATGGCTTGGCATTACGTCCGATTATTTTGGTGGTGAGAGCCTTCGATGGCTCTAAAAGATCAGTGCTTGGGGAGATTGATTTGCCTGTGATGATTGTCCCGCATACTTTTAAAATTACCTTCTATGTGATGGACATTCAGCCGGCCTACAGCTGTTTGTTGGGCAGACCCTGGATCCATGCCGCTGGCGCTGTTACGTCTACCCTTCACCAGAAGCTGAAATTCGAGTGGGAAGGCCAGATCATCACCATCTGTTGGGAAGACGACATCTTTGTTAGCCATCTGGCTACATATAAGTACATTGAGATGGATGGAGAAATCCATGAAACCATGAGCCAGGGGTTTGAGGCCCTAAACATATATGAAGCATCTGCTGTACTGGGAACCTCCATGACATCTTATCAGCAAACCAGGAAGGTTGTTGAAGAGGGTACTGCCCAAGGCTGGGGCAAGCTGCTACCTGTGGAGAAGAAGGAGGACAAATTTGGGTTGGGTTACAAACTAACTCAACAAGATCAATCAGAGGCTGCTAAGAGGCCCAATTTTGTCAGCGGGGGGATGCTCACCCCGGATGCAGTGAACAACTTGGAAGATGAGTCGGAAGATGAGCGTAACCTGGAGAGCTGGATACGTCCAAGGACCCCGGGAGCCATATCTCAAACTGGTCTTCCCAGGAAATTATAAGGGTTACTCCTGCAGAGTAATTATTATTTCCTGTATATTTTAAGCATGCATCAAGTCTTGCATTTGCCCAAGATGACAAGACTCATTTTGTAATCGGGCCATCTTGTAATTTTGTGCAAACAGATCAATCAATTAATATCGGACATCAGCGGGGGGATGCTCACCCCGGATGCAGTGAACAACTTGGAAGATGAGTCGGAAGATGAGCGCAACCTGGAGAGTTGGATACGTCCAAGGACCCCGGGGATCCATATCTCAAACTGGTCTTCCCAGGAAATTATAAGGGTTACTCCTGCAGAGTAATTATAATTTCCTGTATATTTTAATCATGCATCAAGTCTTGCATCTTGCCCAAGATGACAAGACTCATTTTTTAATCGGGCCATCTTGTAATTTGGTGCAAACAGATCAATCAATGAATATCAGACATCTTTTGCAAATGAGTCTTTTTCTTTTCCGCTCACTGTTTTTCCATTTTTCTTTTTGTACAAAAATAAAATGGCAATGTTTTCCAAAATGATAACTTCCTTTCGCTTTTTCTAAACAAGATTAAAATCGATCACTAAAATGAACAATCTAAACCCTTGCAGAGAATGCCTTTCAGACTGCACCGACAAAAACACAGCTATGACTCTGTATGACTTTGACAATCCAATCAATCAAGCCGATGAAGGGGTTGAAGAAGATTATGAGCTATCTGAAGAGATAGCTAGGTTGTTAAGGCAAGAGGAGAAGGTTATCACTCCTCATCAGGAGGAGGTTGAAACGGTTAATCTTGGTACGAAAGAAGAAGTGAAAGAGGTTAAGATCGGGGCCTGCCTACAAGACTCAGTGAAAGAACAACTGATTGATATGCTTCGAGAGTATGTGGACGTTTTCGCTTGGTCTTATCAGGATATGCCAGGGTTGGACACCGACATTGTCATGCACAAGCTGCCTCTGAAGGAAGACTGCTCGCCAGTAAAACAGAAGTTGCGCCGTACTCGCCCGGATATGGCAATAAAAATTAAGGAAGAGGTACAAAAATAGTGGGACGCCGGTTTTATTGCTGTGACTAGCTACCCGCCGTGGGTTGCTAATATTGTACCTGTTCCTAAGAAAGACGGCAAGGTGAGAATGTGTGTAGACTACCGGGATCTGAACAGAGCCAGCCCAAAAGATGATTTCCCTTTACCTCACATTGATGTATTGGTTGATAACACGGCTCAGTTCTCAGTGTTCTCCTTCATGGATGGATTTTTAGGATACAATCAGATCAAAATGTCACCTAAAGACATGGAGAAGACAACTTTCATCACACCCTAGAGCACGTTCTGTTATAAGGTGATGCCATTCGGACTGAAGAATGCTGGTGCCACTTATCAACGGGCTATGGTAACATTATTCCATGACATTATCCATAAAGAAATTGAATGTTATGTGGATGACATGATTGCCAAGTCCCTCACAGAAGAAGACCACCTGATAAATCTGTTGAAGTTATTCAAGCGTCTGAGGAAGTACCAATTGAAGTTAAACCCCAACAAATGCACATTCGGGGTGCGATCCGGTAAGCTGCTGGGATTTATTGTAAGTGAGAAAGGGATTGAAGTTGACCCTGATAAAGTCAAAGCCATTCAAGAAATGCTTGCACCTAAGACTGAAAAAGAAGTTTGGGGGTTTCTAGGTAGATTGAACTATATTTCAAGGTTCATATCTCACCTTACAGCAACCTGTGAACCCTTGTTCAAGCTGCTAAGAGAAGAACAAACGGTCAGGTGGAACGAAGACTGCCAGAGGGCTTTTGACAAAATCAAGGAATACTTACAAGAGCCTTCAATCCTTATGCCTCCAGTTGAAGGAAGACCTCTAATCATGTACTTGACAGTATTAGAAGAGTCAATGGGGTGTGTGCTGGGCCAGCATGACGAGTCTGGTCGAAAAGAGTACGCAATATACTACCTAAGCAAAATGTTTACCGACTGTGAACAACGTTATTCACTGCTCGAGAAAACTTGCTGTGCTTTAGCGTGGGCTGCTCGCCGACTAAGGCAGTATATGTTGACCCACACCACTTTATTGATCTCTAAAATGGACCCAGTTAAGTATATTTTTGAGAAGCCAGCACTTACCGGACGGGTTGCAAGATGGCAAATGATTCTCACAGAATATGACATTCAATACACATCTCAGAAAGCCATCAAGGGCCGTGTATTGTCTGATTATCTTGCTGAGCAACCCATTGATAATTACCAGCCTATGAGATTTGACTTCCCCGATGAAGATATCATGTACATAAAAGCAAAAGATCATGAAGAGCCTGTTCACACTGAAGGGCCTGACCCAAAAGAAGAATGGACTATGATGTTTGATGGGGCTGTTAATATGAATGGTCGTGGTGTTAGTGCGGTACTCATTACACCTAAAGGAGTTCACATGCCTTTCTCGGCAAAGCTCACTTTCAATTGCACTAACAACGAAGCTAAATACGAAGCTTGTATTATGGGTCTTGAGGAAGCCATTGACCTCGGGATCAAGACTCTAACTGTGTTCGGCGATTCAGCTCTGGTAATTAATCAAACCAACGGCAAATGGTACACCCACCAAGATCATCTGATACCTTACCGGGATTATACAAGGAGGCTATTTACTTTCTTCACAATAGTCAAACTTGAGTATATCCCACGAGACGAAAATCAGTTTGCAGACGCTCTAGATACCATTTCATCCATGATCAAAGTTCAAGCTGCCAACTTTGTGCCTCAAATTGCAGTGTCCAGACTTGACATACCAGCGTATGTATTTTCAGCAGATGTTGTCAAAGATGATAAGCCTTGGTTCCATGACATTAAGTGCTTCTTGGAGGATCAAACATACCCACCTAGGGCATCTTCCAATGATAAGAAGACATTAAGAAGGCTAGCTGGTAGTTTCTTCCTGAACACTGATGGTTCCTTGTACAAGAGGAACTTTGATATGGTACTCCTCAGATGTGTTGATAAAACAGAAGCAGACTTGTTGATGCACGAGGTGCACGAAGGATCCTTTGGTACCCATGCTGGAGGGCATGCTATGGATAAAAAGTTGCTAAGATCGGGTTATTACTGGATCACAATGGATGCAGACTGTTGTGCCTACGCCAGAAAATGCCATAAATGCCAGATTTATGCGGATAAAGTGCATGTGCCTCCAAATCCTCTGAATGTGATGTGTTCACCCTGGCCCTTTGCCATGTGGGGCATTGATATGATTGGCAAGATCGAACCAACTGCTTCAAACGGCCACAGATTCATCCTGGTTGCTATTGACTATTTTACCAAGTGGGTTGAAGCAGCTTCCTATGCAAATGTTACAAGGAAAGTGGTAGCCCGATTTCTGAAGAGAGATATCATTTGTCGGTACGGAGTTCCCGAGCAAATCATTACTGATAATGGTTCCAACTTAAACAATAAAATGATGGCAGAGCTGTACCGGGACTTCAAGATCCAACACCACAACTCTTCTCCTTACAGGCCAAAGATGAATGGCGTTGTAGAGGCAGCAAACAAGAATATCAAGAAGATTGTGCAGAAGATGGTGGTTACCTACAAAGATTGGCATGAAATGCTACCATTTGCCTTACATGGGTACCGCACGTCAATCAGAACCTCCACTGGGGCAACACCGTATCAGCTTGTTTATGGTATGGAGGCAGTCCTACCTGTTGAAGTTGAACTACCCTCTCTGTGGGTATTAATGGATGTTAAACTGAATGAAGCAGAATGGGTCCGATCCCGATACGAACAACTGAATCTGATTGAAGAGAAGAGATTAGCTGCAATTTGTCATGGGCAGCTATACCAGAAAAGAATGAAGAAAGCCTTCGATCAGAAAGTCAGGCTTCGAGAGTACCAAGTAGGAGATCTTGTGCTGAAAAGACTTCTCCCTCCTCATACAGACCACAGGGGCAAGTGGACTCCAAACTATGAAGGGTCATTCGTAGTAAAGAAAGTATTCTCTGGTGGAGCGCTGATGCTCAGTACTATGGATGGTGAAGATTTTTAGTCCCCTGTGAATTCAGATGCAGTTAAAAAAATAATTCGCATAAAATGACCCGCTGGACATAAAAACAGAATTTAAGTCCAGGCAAAAATAGGGCATCCCGGCGAGTCAAAAACAGAATAAAAGACTCGGGCAAAAATAAGGGAAAATAAATTTAAAAAATGTACACCCGGTGAGTTGAAAAGCCACAATGGACAACTCAGGAAAAAATGGGTATCCCAGTGGATTGAAAACCCGAAAGGGCGATCCACGCAAAATAAGGGAATAAGCGAACAACTGCATTCTGAATTCGTCTTTATCGCTTACAACATGGCAAGCTTCGAAAGGTTTGAACATTGGTCAGAATCAACTTTCTTCAGAAAGCAAGATGAGAAGAATGTCAAGTGTCATACAAGTCATAGCAAAGAGAAGCTCCTTAAAAGCGTCATCAACATTGCCACTGTCTTTTGTTTCTCAATTTGTAACAATCTCCTCATTTCAGGGGATCTGTTCCTTTGACTGTATCTTGCCAATTCAGGGCGCATAAATTAATAAAATCAAATTTTCAGTCACGTCTTGTCTCGTATATTTTATTTGCAAAAATGTCCGATGTCCTTAAGATATTGATTGCATAAATACATATGCTTCCCTTTTCTAATCACGTGCTTACAGAAAATATATTTGCTCCCGGGAGTGTCTAAACTCCTATGACGGAATCCAGTAAGGGATACCTCGGGAAACTTGTACGTTTCTTTGTCATACAGGATTGCCGGTGTTCAGAGCACAACATGGGGCATGAAAGCTTCTTCCCAGTAGGCTGCCAAATCATTATTTCCTCAGCACATCTTCCGAACAGCACCAGAGTTGCCTTCTCCCCATCAGAGTTGCCAGGCATCACTTCCCCAATATTTCCTTCAAAGGGCAGCACCAGAAGGTGTTCATATTCCCCAGCTGAGTTGTCCAGTATCATCCTCAGCAGGATCCCCCACAGAAATCTCTAGGAAGGTCTTTCAGTGGTCTCTCTTCTTCCCCAGCCGATTGCTAGACAGGAAACCATTTCCCCGCAGAGTTTCAACCTCTATCCAGAAAAGCAATACCTGAAGATCTCACAACAGAGTGGAGAAAGCTTCCACAAACCCCAGCTGGTTCCCTCATTATCAAGATAAGTTTATCAAGTGGCCTACATCCCAAGCAGAGTCATATATGTCAGATTTACCAATGATCTTATCCCCAGCTGGGATATCTACTTCAAGCAGATCAGCCAGAGATCTCTACAGCAATGGGATCCGAACCCCGGATCGGTATCTTTGCATAATCATAGCATTCACATCATATTTTCCCCACAGAGCGTAGCATTCCGTCTAATACGGAGCATTACGGCAAAAATCAAACATATTGCATAATCACAAGCCATGAGGCGAACTAAACACTTGTAAATTCTGACAGTCCATCAACAATATACAGAATATTTCCCAATTCCCCACCAGAGAGCAAAAGCATTTCCCTTACAGATACAGATACACACTCCTTTTGGCACTCGTTCGTGTCATCATTCCCCAGCAAAATTGCCCGAGCAAACAGATATTTATACATTACAGATGCTTCTTGACACTCGTCTGTGTCATACCCCCAGTAGAAAGCCAAAGCGTCCTCTTTGCACTCGCAACACATGTGTACATATATCTACACTCTCTCTTTTGACACTCGTCCGTGTCACCCCCCAGTATAGTTGCCTAAAACACTTTGTAAACCAAATACTTGTTTATAATACACTCTCATTGACACCCGTCCATGTCATCTTATCCCCACAGATTACACTCCAGTTCATAATTTATACACTTTCTATCCTGACACTCGTCCGTGTCACCCACCCTAGCAAGTTAAACACTCGTCTGTGTCTCACTCATACCGATACTCGTCCGTATCTTGTATATGCCACTTATATCCCCTCAGATTCGACACTCGTCCGTGTTCTTTGTTAACTAGTTGGTACTCGTCCGTATCATTATCTCTGAACATGCGTCAAGCGTTTGTTTCTACTGATACTCGTCCGTATCATAGTCTTAAGGATGCTCGTCCGCATCTTTAATCTATACACAGTGTCAAACACTTACACCTTCGTCTCTTGAATTTAGACACTCGTCCGTGTCTACCATTCCCCAGAAGAGTCCCCAACAAATCTGTTTGAACTATTTCCTTTCATCTGACATTCGACCTATGTCATGATACCTTTTCGGCAGCCGTACCCTGCCAGGTGATCGTCCTTCACCCTCTTGACGATCGTCCTTCATCACCCCCAGTGGAGTCTCTATTCATTAGGACCCCTTCTTATCCGACATTCGTCCTATGTCGTGATATTCTTAGCAGCCGTCCCCTGCTAGGTGATCGTCCTTCACCTCCTGATGATCGTCCTTCATCATTTTATTTGATGGTCGTCCCCATCGTTGATCTTGTTATCTGACATTCGTCCTATGTCATGATAAACCCCGAGAGCAGCCGTACCCTGCTAGGTGATCGTCCTTCACCTCCTAATGATCGTCCTTCATCATTTTATCTGATGGTCGTCCCAATCGTTGATCTTGTTATCTGACATTCGTCCTATGTCATGATAAACCCCGAGAGCAGCCGTACCCTGCTAGGTGATCGTCCTTCACCTCTTGATGATCGTCCTTCATCATTCTTATCCGATGGCCGTCCCCATCGTCGACTTTTTCTATCCGGCATTCGTCCTATGTCGTGATACTTTTGGCAACCATACCCTGCCAGGTGATCGTCCTTCACCTTAGATGACCGTCCTTCATCTTATCCCCAACAGAGCAGCCCTCCCCTGCTAGGTGATCGTCCTTCACCTCTGATGACCGTACCTCATCATTTATTTCATTTATACCTTGAACCTGATGGTCGTCCCCATCATTTACCTATAATCCCTAGAGAGTCTTATAGCTTTACCTGATGGCCGTCCCCATCATAATCTCTTATATCCCCAGCTTGTCGGGCGTCCCCGTCATTGCTTTATTTCCTGCATTTTCCCCAGCATGTCGGTCGTCCTCGCCATTGCTTTATCCCCAACAGTCGTCCTCTGCTCGACGGTCGTCCTCCGTCGCCCGCACTTTATAATTATACTTTACCTTCCTTTTACAATCTATATCCCTTTTCTTCTTCATTCAGTGAGTGCAAATTTTGGACTGTCTTTGGTATTTAACCACAAGTTATCTTGTTTGACTGTTAAGCCGTTGCTTACATCCTGCACAGCTAACTCATGTTTGAATAGGGGCAGCTGTAAACACCCCAAATTTTCCCTCACTCATTCACACCATGGCTTGTGATCTTTTCATGTGCATAAGTTCAATCATAGCATCTCATGTGGCCTTTGTGCTTCACTGCATTGAGTCAAAGTCATCTGCATTTAGGGTTTGTAATCTGAGCAATCCAAGAGCTATCTGAGCCACTCCAAGGGGCTTCAATCATCTCAAGAGGGTCCATGTATGTTCAAGCATCATATTATATCCTCACAAGGTCAAGGAAGTCAAAGAATCACAAGAACTGAGAAAGGCATGGAAGCAGAGCCAGGTTTAACTACACAGATGACCTAGAATTAGGGTTTTGGTTTCAGAGGCCATAACTCCAAATTTTTTGGACATTATTGTTTCTATTGGTCTCTATATGTTATGAGGATCATGCATATCAATTTTCATGAAGAAATTCCAAGGGGAAGGCATCTGATCAAAAGGTGACTTCTTGAGCAAGTCAATGCAAAACCAGGGCATCTGAGGCCCCCAGTGACCCAACCAAAGGGTGTTCTCCATCATTTTGAATGTGTATGAACTTTATTTGATCATAGAAGGTGTTAGAAGTTCACAAAATTGGAAATTTTCAAGTCATTTGCAAAGTTGTCTTTTTGGGAAAGTGACTTATAATGAAAACTTGCCATTTTGGGAAAGTTTTTCAACCTCCTCTTTTTGATTCAAAAATGCTCCAAATGAGAAAACTTTGGTCATGAAATTTGTATAATGGATCTTCCCATTTTCAAAAAGTACAAGAACTCATTCTAATTCATTTTGGATCAAAAGTTATGGCTTGTCAAAGATGAGGAAAATCACTAAATTTTCACTTTTGCACAAAAGGGAAAACTTGCAAATTCTCATACCAAGCATCTATGTGACTTCAAATCAGCCTCTAACCAATACACAAACATCATGTATGGCCCAAAATTCAGATTTGCCCAAGAAGTTTCTCATTTTCATGCCTTGATATCCAAGTATCATAAACCACTTTCCATGAAATTCTCCAAAGAGGAATTCTTGCAAAATAGGTCCCCAAGGTTTTGTATGGTCTCTAACTGATTTCAAGACACCACCATAACATCATGTAACCTATCACAACCAAAATTCAGCAAAGAGTGTTGTTACCTTTCCATGGCCAAAAATCACAAAGTGTAACAAGTTACAAAGTTGCAAAACATGTGAGATCTCACCCTTCATCCATTCCAGCTCACATCAACTGATCCAAGAGCCATCCTTGAACTCAGCTGATGCAATATAGGCCAAGAAACCATCTCTGCCACAGCCCATGCCTCAAGTACACCAAACCTTGACTTTTTGCAATTTCTCCCATGCTTTTGGAATAGTGATCAGCAGCCTCTACCAACCTGCTCCACAGCCTACTCAAACTTTATGGGAGTGATATAGCAGCTCATTTGGCATTGAAACAACACACAATCCAACTTGCACAAAATCTGTCCCAAACTTCTTCTCTTTGAATCTCCTCACACAGCCTCCAAACATCAAATATTTCTTCACCAACAAACCACAAATCATCCATAGAACAAGAATCACCCCCTGAAACAGCTTGAAACATCACACACCAAGACCTCCATTTCTGCTACACCAGAGCAAAACAGCCATAACCAGCCATTCTCAAAGCTCTCCAAGCTTCATTTCATCATCAGGGTGTTCAAAGGAGAGGGATTGCACCAAGTTTTAGGCCAGAAAGCTCAAAAGTTCAAAGCTCCAGTTCAGGTATCATCAAGAACATTCTTTCCAGAAATGAAATCTCTTGTTATAGGATGATAGAGTTTGTTTCACTGATCATGTTAAGCTTTGAAACAATGAAAATGGTTGAGAAATGAGTGTGTATGCATGTTCTGAAATTTTTGCAGTGTTCTTGATTTTGCTCGAATCTTGTTGTTGATACATTGTAAATGTGATTTTGTGATTGATTCATGTTTGGGGTGATATGCTTATTTCATTTTGGTTCTCTTGTTCTCATTGATTATGAATTTTTGGAAAATCACGCATAATGAATCGATTCATTCTGGCTTGAGTCGATTCATGCTGTTGAATGGTTCCTGGATTTCGCAAAATGAATCGATTCATCCTTTGATGTATCGATTCATGCTGTTTAACTAATTCTGTTTTCTCAAAAAATTGATCAGCATGAATCGATTCATCCAAACTTGAATCGATTCACTCTTCTGTTAACCAATTTTAATTCATTTTATTTGTATTTTATTTGCACGAATTTTTAAAAATAGCAAAACACTTTAAAAAATTCTGAAATTTTTTGTCAAACATTTTATTAATTTTCAGAACCCAAAAATATTTTAATTTTTATTTTATGCATTAAAAATTATTTTTAAATCATTTAAATGTTTATTTTTAATTAGTTAATGGAAATTAATTAATTAAAAATGCATTTAGGTATTTAAAAATAACAAAAAAATTCACATTGCATTTCAAAACATTTAGAAACATTATCAAACTCTCAAAACAAATTTCTTTTTGGTTCTTGATGCATTTTGACAATTTTCATTGGAATTAAATTCATTTAAAGGCAATATTTTTGTTCAAACTTGGAAAATTTCATTCTGCCTAACCATGAAGAGTTTGATGATGGTTCTTCTTACATTGCATCCTTCATATCATGTAGTTTATAGTATAAATTTGGTTTGAATTGATCTTCCATTTTCAATTTGTTTTGCATTTTTCATTGTGAGGTACCATGAAACCCTAGTTGACTTAGAAAAATCATAACTTCCATTAGGGTTAGATCTAGGTCTCCTCCTTTGGGCAGTGAACTTGTGTAGGGTTAGGGTTCCTTTAATCCCATTTTCAATTTTTTATCATGTCATTTGCTTCTGATTTTGAATTTTGCTTTGCATGTTGTGCATAAACCCTATTTGTGCCTTCCTTTGCATCCATCTCTCATATGCTTGCATTCAATAACTTGCCATGACATTTTGTGCATCTACATGATCCATAAGACATATTAGGACATATTATAATAATGTTTGATCATTGCATCTTCCATTTGCCATGTTATATGTCCATTCCATTTCATAAACTTTCATGAACTTTTATGGTTCAAGCATGCTTCATTTGCATCCTCATCCTTGTATGATCATCCACAAATCTTGACATGTGTTTGCACCATCTATTGACATCATTTGCACCATGTGTATGTTTCTGACTTTGGCCTTTGCCCATCCATATGCATTGTTTCATCTCATTTCTTCCCTTATGCATCTTGTACTAACTTTTCAGGTTAATGGTAAGTTTGTTTGGGAGGTGGATTTGCCTTCACCTCCTACCTCTTATCACCTCATCATTTTACATCCTTGCTGCATTTTTACTTGTCTTTGAGTGAGCTTGCTCACTTGTGCCTCTCTTTCCCCTTTTCTCTTCTCATCTCATCCTTTTTCTATCTTGCTTCTCCTTGGTGGCTTCCTTGAAGATTTCTCCTCTTAAGCCTCACAAACCCTAGGACTTCCAAGCATGATAACATTTTAAGATTGTTTAGTCCCCCTTAGACTCTTTCCTTTGAGTTTTCTTTGAGTCTTCTCTTCTCAACTCATAATCAAGGACTAAACCCTAAAAGTTTTAAGGCTTTGTGATTAAGCTTATGCCTGCATCCTTCTATTAGGATGGAGTGTATAACTTTAATCCTAAGTGTTAAACCCTTAATGTGTTTAAATCCTTTAATCAATCCATCTAATAATCACTAAGACATCAAGCTTGTAACTTGGGCCTTGCATTAGGGTTCTAATTCTTCCTTAATTGGTTAAGAAGGACTAACCCTAGTGTTAATGGACAAGTCCCCCTCAAGTTGTCTTACCAACCATAAAAATCACTTCTTCATCTTATCATTAACTAAAATCCATCTAATAAAGGCTTTGTTTTGTCTGAGGTTAATCCCTAATCATGGATTAAGTTGACGAGTCTTTCTCATCTTAAATGTTCTCATCTATTATCCTTCTATTAGGATGGTGTAATGAGTCCATTAAATCCCTGATTATGGCTTAATCTCATTACTCAACACTAAACAAAAATAGAAAAAACATCTAAATAATCACAAGTAGGTTAATGATCTTAATCCTACATCATGGTGATTAAGTGTGAGATGCTGACATCACACTTAAGGTATTCTCATTACCCCTAATCAGAGGGAGGATGTGATGAGTTTACTAACCCATTGGTCTAGGCTTAAGCTCATTAACTTATGACAAACTTCCAAAAAAGCAATAAAAGATTGAAAACACAAAAAACAAACAATAATCGTCTCCTCCGGGATTCTTTTCTCATCTCATTCACTCATAACCGAGAACTTGCTTCTTCCGTCTAATGCAAGACAGTTTGCACCTGAGCCAGACAGGTCATACACTAGAGCATAGACAAGCTGGCAGTTCACAAGTCAATTTATCTTTCAGTCTCTTTGAGTCGAACTACGGTGTTCTGACTTCCTCATTGCACGAGAGGATACGTAGGCATAACTTAACTGTTATCGAACAAAAGTCTCTGTATATTCCCCCTCTTTCTAGCCTTACTCTTTAAGCCTCATAATCCTTAGCTTCATACTCTTGTTCTTACACTGACACTTCACTTATACACTTCACACTTCTTTTTTACACTGACACTTGCATTCTTTTTCAGCTTTGATACACAAATTGCACTGACACTACCCCTTTAAAACACAAATCTTTTAAGCGTGGATACCGTCGAGTACGGCGAACAATCTGGGTGCTAATACCTTCCCAGGTTGTAACCAACCCCCTTTCTCAGTCTCTCTAGTTCGCAACCGTCTTATCCATATATTTTCTAGGTTTATGCAGCAGTACCTTTCCTTCGGGATAAAAATGCCTAGCTGGCGACTCTATTCATTTCTTTCTCTTTTCGCCGACCGTTCGCGTCTGTACCCCTTCTGACCTGGGTGTCATTTGGTGGGAGCGACAATGGTCACATTGTTCCATGACATGATACACAAGGAGATTGAGTGTTATGAGGACGATATGATTGCTAAGTCCCGAGACGAAGAAGAGCATCTGGTCAACCTGAAGAAGCTTTTTAATAAACTGATCAAGTACAAGCTGAGGTTGAATCCAAACAAGTGCACTTTCAGAGTGTGTTCCGGGAAACAAGTCTGAAGATGATCCTGTCCCCACAGAGTTCATATTTAATTTTCACTTCTGTCAGTGAAATATTCCCCAGCAAAGTTGCCATACTTTTGGGTATTTTGATGATACAGTCAGGTATTCATCACCTCAGTTAGAGTTAGGTATCCAGACCTCTTGACTTGTCTTCCCCTGCAGAGTTATAACTCTTGTGGCCAATCAGGCATTTGTCTACCGCTTGTCTGCATTTCCCAACATTTGTCTGTGTTATTCCTAAGCAGAGTATTTCCCCAGCAGTGATATATCATGCTTTATTGCTGCTCATCCGCATCTTTGAACACTCGTCTGTGTTGGCCCTTTGGTATTGCTTGTTTGCTTTCCCCAGCGGTGGCTTATGATTACCTTGATATTGCTCGTCTGCTGTTTTCCAACACTCGTCTGTGTTTGGTGTGTACTCTGTTGTGGTTGCTCGTCTGCAATGTTCAACACTCGTCTGTGTTTGATATGTCTGATTTTTGTTGTTGCTCGTCTACAACTCCCTAACACTCATCTGTGTTCTGATATGATATTTACTGTTGCTCGTCTGAAATTTCCAGCACTCGTCCATGTTTGGTTATCTCTTTGTTGTTGCTCGTCTGCAATTCTTAACACTCGTATGTGTTGTGATATCTCTTTGTTGTTGCTCGTCTGCAGTTTACAACATTCGTCTGTGTTTGGTATTGGATCCTTTGATGCACTTGTCTGTGCCTTGATATGTAATTTCAACTGTTGCTTGTCTGCAATATTCCAACACTTGTTTGTGTTTGGTATGCCTAATATTTGTGGATACTCGTCTGTATCATTTCCAGCACTCGTCTGTGTTGATTACATGTTTGAAGCTCGTCTTCTTTGCTTGGATACTCGTCTGTATCATTTCTAGCACTCATCTGTATTGATTACATGTTTGAAGCTCGTCTGCTTTGCTTGGATACTCGTCTGTATCATCCCCAATATTCGTCTGTATCAATCACCCGCACTCGTCTGTGTTATGCCTATAGCTATATGTGAGGATTTGCTATTTATCCCGATATTCTTATACTGTTACTTCAAATGCTCGTTTGTGTTTGAATTTCTGGTATTCGTCCATACCATTGGCTGATACTCGTCTGTATCATCGCCTGAAGTGCTCGTCTGTGTTTCGCAGATCATCGTCTGATACTCGTCTGTATCATTTACTGTTGGCACTCGTCTGTGTTATCTTGATGATCATCCAATACTCGTCTGTATTGAAGAGGTTTAAAATCCTGACAGTGGGAATTAATGTCAAAATGGTTACCGGTCCTGGAGTAACAGGTAAATCCGAAGGAGGCTCGTCTGTCTCAGGCACCAATTATGGTTGTTGCACCTGGCGTCACAGGTTTGCTCAAAGAAGACTCGTCTGTCTTATACCATATATCCTCGGATCATATATGAAGAAGGTTCGTCTACCTTGATTGCATGTCTATCCCACAGACTTTAGTGCATTACCGTTCCTGGAGTAACAGGTAAATTCGAAGGAGACTCGTCTGTCTCAGGTTATGTTCTTGCAGTGTTTGAGGACTCGTATCTCCAGCTCCTGGCGTCACAGGATTGTTTGAAGACTCGTCTGTCAACGCATTCTTATTCCTGATATCAGTTTCAACTTGGAAGAAGCTCGTCTTCTTTTTCTCTTCTTCTTATCCCTAGAGCGTCATCTGGTTGGGTTTATTTCCCAGTGTTGCATTCTCCGTCAGAGTGCAAATTTCTGGTCTTCTTGGTATTCAACCACAATTTATCTTGAATGGTCGATAGCCCGTACTATCGTCCTTTTCAGATTAACTGATGATTGAATAGGGGCAGCTGTAACACCCCAAATTTGCCCTCTTCATGTTAAGCATCATATCATATCATATTCATCATGAACATATCATTTTCTCAGCATCCTAGCATAGAAAGATGAGACATAACATCCTTCATGTCCTAGCATCAAGCATATGGTCATCTGTGGAGGTCCTTGAAGCATTTCAAACCATGAAAAAGGTCCAAATGAGTTTGTACAAGTCCTATGGTGAGTCTACACTCCATTTAAAAGATCAAGTCCATTGGAAAAAGCTCAAAAGATTGCATGATCATCAGAGATCTCAGGACAAGGCAAAGCTCCTATACAAGGCACCCAAATTAGGGTTTGTGATTCAAGCACCAAGATCTCACAACTTTGGCCATTTCATTTTGGCAAAGTCTTCTATATGTTAAGAGGATCCTAGGTGTCAATTTTAATGAGAAAATTCCATGTGGAAGTCAGTCAATGCCTTAGTTGCTTGCAGATGAAGGAAAAAGTCAACAGTGCCCTTAAAAGGTCAACTGTGTAATTTCAAGGGGTCTAACCCAAATTTATTGGCCAAGAGGGGTCCTTACAATGTTATAAGAGGTTTTTAATGCCTAAATTTCAAGAATCATGGAGATTTGAAGGGTTTTGCAAAAATGGTACAGAGTTGGTTTATGGAATTTTCCAAATTTGGCAACTTTTGCCATAATTTTCAAATGGCCTTAACATGATCAAAAATTCTTCAAGTGGACCAAAGTCAAACATGAAAGTTGAAGAGTAAGGGCTCCCATTTTCAAAAATTACAAGTACATTTTCATAGGATTCCTAGAACTCCCTATGGGCTCTTCGAAAATTTGGGCATTTTAGGGCAAATTTCACTTTTCAAGTATGCCATGAAATGCAAAAGGCTTCAAATCTGAATTGTGTGACTTGGTAATGGTACAATTGTGTTTCAAACTTAAAATGCATTACATTTGAACCATTTTGCTCCAAAGAATTGTTCATTTTCGTGCCAAACAAGAAAATCATTAAAAAAGTGCAAATTTGGCAAAAGTCATAAAACAAGTGTGATGCTTGAATCTAAAGGACAGGAGTGATTGGATTTGAATCAAGGGTGGGAAATGAATTGCCCATGTGCTGAGAGGCCCAAGAGAGCATGATCCTATCATGCTTATCTCACATGTTTCACAAAATGCAAAATCACTCAAAACTCATGACTCATTCGTGCATTTGAATTCATTCTTTCAGCATTGCCTTGTGAGGTCACAACAAGAAGAATTAGGGTTTAGCAAATCTCAGATCTCTCTCATTCTCTCACTCTCAAACTTCATACAACTTTGAATTTTCTCAAAAATCTCTTCATTCTCTCACATTCTTCACAAACTTCATCCACATTCTTGATCAGTGAGTGATATAGATCAAGATTCTACCATTCATTTGAGCTTAAGACACAGAAATAAAAGCTTACCATTTCAAGGAAACTTGCCTTGAAAATTCAGATCCAGTGTGTTTCAAGACTCTAGATGCATTTATTTTGCATCTAGGGAGTAAGAGGAGTGCATTGATTCTATTCTTTGGTTTTCTAGCTCACTATATCAAGATCTCCATCTCAGGTATGGCTCTAAATGTTGTGATCTAGAAATGGAATTAAGTTATTGCTTTGTCTTCTTTGATCTTCACTGATGATTCTGCACTTTTTGGATTTGAAAATGGTGCATCATAGCATAAGTTATTTGAGTTCAAAGTTTCATGGTGCATTATGTTTTTCTTCGATCCGTCCAATCCTTTGATTTTTAGCCTTTTTTATGTCATATTTGAATTGAGTGATGTTGAATTAGTAGATTTGGAGTATTTGATTCATTATTTTGGTTGTTTGTGAGACTGTCATGAATTCCAGTGCCGGAGCCCTAGCTCCGGCCACCGGAAATTTGTTGTGTTCTTGCTAGGGTTTATGTGAAGAAGACGAAGTCTAAGCCGTCAGATCTGGCCATCCAGCGTCCATCATTGCGCCACGTAGCCTCCAGCCCTTCCGTCTCATGTGTTTTTTATGTTTGCTTCATTTAATTCAGTGTGTGATACAATCCATAGTAATTATCATGCTCCAACCGATCCCCACATACCATACTGCCAACTCAATTAATGAGAAGGCCAAGCTCACGCGTTAGATCCATCATGTGGTTTATGTTTTTTCATCCTTTTTCCTTTAATTTCCACTAAACTCCACATTAAAACTAATACACATGCGCCAGACTGGGTCCAAGCAGATGCTAAACGCACTCCCATGACCCCAGGCCCATCTCATTTACACGTGAAAGCCTTGCTACATACACCTCCTCACCAATTTCATTTTAATTTCCTTTAAATTTTTATTTCTTTTAATTCAGTTTAGTTTCAATTTTTATAAAATACTCCCCTTCACTAAAAATATCCCAAAACAATAATGTGTATTATTATGAGTCTCTTTAATTTCTCATATTTTTATTTTATTCTTTTTTCATTTGCCACGTGTCTGAATTAATTCATTATTTCACCTAGCTTCTTTTTAAGTCCATTTTGACCACACTGCCTTGTATAATTTCCATAGACTTCAATATTTTGAGTTTTGATCCCATTATTTTTGATTTGGATTCTTAAGACTTTGAACTTTTCATGTGATTTTTCTTATAATTTTTAGAAGTTTATTTCTTGAGTCTTGGTCTTGTGACTTGTGATGTAAGTTTGTGACCCTCACTTGTGTTCTTGCCTCCATTTGACCTAGTTTAATTTTGAATATTTGCAAACCCTTTTGGCTAGTTGATATAACATGTTTGAATATCATTTGGTTTCAATTGTGGAATTTTTAGATGGTTGGTTGATTTGTTGTGGATTTTATCTTGAACCTTGTCCCATTTTGCTTCCTTTGAACCTTTAGCTCTCATATAAGCTTAGAAGGGAACTTGTGCCAACTTCTTCTTCTCATTTGGGGTTCCTTTGGGGTATGGGTACCTTCCTGGTCCTAGGATAGGGTTTGTATCTTCTGAATTTTTGTGTTGGCTTCTTCTTTAAGTCATTTGTTTCCTTAAGTGCTTTCACTTCATCTTATTGTTTGTTTTGCTTCCATTTTGGGGTTGTTTGGTCTTGTATCTCTCTTATCTTCATCGTTTTAGCTTATTAAGCCATTATTCATCTTGTTTTGGTTCTGGTTGTGAGCTTTGAGTCCATGTTTATGCATTTTTGCTTTGCATCTTTCATAAATGTGCATTTGTCTTCATATGTGTTCATGTTGCATCATTTTGTCTTATAAGCTTCATGTCTCTTTTCTTTGAGTTGCATTTGAATTGTGCATTTGTTCATACCATTTCACTTCTGATTGTTTGATGTTAGCATGCCATTTGCTTTATCTTGCTTCACTCATATGCTTTACTAACCTTGCAGGGGCTATGGTAAGTGTGAGGTGTGGGAATTGAGTTCCACATCTCCAAATCTCATCTTCTCCTCTTATGTTTATTTGAGATAACCTTTTGCTTGTTGGGCTTAGGCCTTTCTCATCCCTTATTCTATCTTCTTCTTCTTCTTCTTTCCTTCTTCATTAGGATAGAAACCTCACTAACCCTTAGGACATCCATGCATCTTAACACTTTGGATTATTTTAGTCCCCTTTTAGAATTTTTTCCTTTGAGATCCTTTTGGTTCTTCTTCTCTTCTCATCTCATAACTCTTAAAAAACACTTTAATAAGTTTGAAGTGATGTCTTGATCCATAGCCTTATCCCATGAGGTATGCTTGTAGTCTTCCCATCTTGGGATAGTACAAGTTTACCTTGTGATGCACAAGTCTGATCAAGGTATCTTCTTCATCAATAAAATCATAAAAAACACTTCTTCATCTGTAAATACCAAAACACTTAATAAGTAAACAAGTTAGTGAGCCTAAGCCCTAATATTTGGATTCAAGTTTTGGGGATCTTCTCCTTACTTGAGTGTGCTTGTTCTATTATTCCATCTTGGAATGTAGTGACAAGTGCACATTCCATGGAAAAGAGCTTGAGTTCACTTCCTTATGACACACTCATAAAAGCCTCTAAAAAACACCAAACAAACAATAAGCGTCATTCCTTCGGGAATTCTTTTCTCATCTCATTCGCTCCGTACGCGAACTTGCTCCTACTTGTCATTTTGCAAGACGGTTATGCACTCGTCGTCCGAGTCTCCAACATTTGAGCAATGGCATAGGAAGTTCAAGCTTTAATTCACAAGCAATTTCCTTTTAGTACCCCTAGTTAGGGGAACTACGGCGTCTCTGATCCTCATTATCCTGATGAGGTACGTAGGCAACGGGGTAGGGCCCGTTCGAGCACAATCTTTATTTTCCCTACATTTTTCTCTTTATTTTCTTATTCAATTTCTTTTCTCAGTTCATTTCCAGTTCATTTTCATTTCTTTTGCTGCAGTTTTCATACCCTCACCCTTTGAAACAGTTTTCTTTTTAAGCGTGGATCCCGTCGGGTACAGTGGACGATCTGGGTGCTAATACCTTCCCTGGTCGTAACCGACTCCCGAACTCAGTCTCTTTGGTTCGTGGGACCTGTGTCCTTCCTCTTCTTTCTTCTGGTTTGTGCAGCATTACCATTCCCTTTCTTCGGGATAAAAATGCCTGGCTGGCAACTCTAATCTTTTTCCACGCCACTTTCGCATTTGTACCAGGATGGAAATCCGGGGAGCGACAACTACATCTTCGAATCGCAAGATGAGACATCCCATTGGAGGACCAATCAACAAATGACTTGGCAGTCACAACATTCAACAAAATACAAAAAAGAAAAGAAAAAACCACTAAATTGAGCACCCGAAGGGAGACTCAGTCGAAGAAAAAGAAGAAATCAAAAGAGAAATTCAAATCCTCGGCAAAAAAAAAAAAAAAACAAATATCAGTGACCACCGAATCAAAAAAATCAAAGGGTCACCAGCAAAATAAGATGACTGCCATCTCCAAGAAAACATCAAAGTTTCATCTTCACTCTTGCAAAGTCGAAAACGAATGCATGTGTAGAGTTAGCTGAACATAGGACTGGAGAACATTACGAAGAAGGGGTGGGTACAAATCAAACTTTGAGCCTTATATCCTTTATTTCTCAAACCATTAACCAGACCACGTTACAACCCTCGAAAGTCCTAATTGAGGCGCAATTTATTCTGAAAGCATGCTACCAACAAGGTTGCGTAAACTGACTCTCATAAATTTGCTAATCTTCAATCTTGTTTGCACATTATTCTTATTGCATCTTTCACGCCCTTTCTAAACAGTACCTCATGTGGACTAACGGTCCATCCGTCACACTATCACAACATTCAAATAAATTGACTTTTTCAAAACTTATATGAACTTTACATTAACATTACCATTTTTGTATGAACAATTTAATTGCAAATCAGTGCTTGACATCAGTGCAATACCAACAAAGGGCAATCAAAAGAGGAATTTGACTCAATACTTCTTCGAACTCAGCTCAATCAGTGGAAAAATTATTTTCAACAGCCCAATCAGGGGCAAGATCACCTTCAAAGGCTCAATCAGGGTCAGACGCCTACCAAATCCAGACACTGGGGCAGATTATGTCATGGCCATTGCCAAAACTTCCCCAACAGATTTATTTCAAATACCCTACAGACAGGGGCAAACAAGGAGCAAATCTTCCTTTCTCTTTTCCCCAGCTGAACAAGCATATCTTGTCAGACGTCGGCAACCATTCAAAGCAAAAGCAGTCTTCATGCGGCAATCAATTCGCTTTGTTCATCAGCAAGTAATCAAACTGGGAGCATTCAGAATTATCTTCAACGGAAGCCATGATCACATCATAGTTGCATGGGTCCAAGCAGATGCTAAATGCACTCCCATGACCCCAGGCCCATCTCATTTACACGTGAAAGCCTTGCTACATACACCTCCTCACCAATTTCATTTTAATTTCCTTTCACTTTTTATTTCTTTTAATTCAGTTTAGTTTCAATTTTTATAAAATACTCCCCTTCACTAAAAAAATCCCAAAACAATAATGTGTATTATTATGAGTCTCTTTAATTTCTCATATATTTTTTTTTCATTTGCCACGTGTCTGAATTAATTCATTATTTCACCTAGCTTCTTTTTAAGTCCATTTTGACCACACTGCATTGTATAATTTCCATATACTTCAATATTTTGAGTTTTGATCCCATTATTTTGGCTTTGGATTTTTAAGACTTTGAACTTTTCATGTGATTTTTCTTATAATTTTTAGAAGTTTATTTCTTGAGTCTTGGTCTTGTGACTTGTGATGTAAGTTTGTGACCCTCACTTGTGTTCTTGCCTCCATTTGACCTAGTTTAATTCTGAATATTTTCAAACCCTTTTGGCTAGTTGATATAACATGTTTGAAGATCATTTGGTTTCAATTGTGGAATTTTTAGATGGTTGGTTGATTTGTTGTGGATTTTATCTTGAACCTTGTCCCATTTTGCTTCCTTTGAACCTTTAGCTCTCATATAAGCTTAGAAGGGAACTTGTTCCAACTTCTTCTTCTCATTTGGGGTTCCTTTGGGGTATGGGTACCTTCCTGGTCCTAGGATAGGGTTTGTATCTTCTGAATTTTTGTGTTGGCTTCTTCTTTAAGTCATTTGTTTCCTTAAGTGCTTTCACTTCATCTTATTGTTTGTTTTGCTTCCATTTTGGGGTTGTTTGGTCTTGTATCTCTCTTATCTTCATCTTTTTAGCTTATTAAGCCATTATTCATCTTGTTTTGGTTCTGGTTGTGAACTTTGAGTCCATGTTTATGCATTTTTGCTTTGCATCTTTCATAAATGTGCATTTGTCTTCATATGTGTTCATGTTGCATCATTTTGTCTTATAAGCTTCATGTCTATTTTCTTTGAGTTGCATTTGAATTGTGCATTTGTTCATACCATTTCACTTCTGATTGTTTGATGTTAGCATGCCATTTGCTTTATCTTGCTTCACTCATATGCTTTACTAACCTTGCAGGGGCTATGGTAAGTGTGAGGTGTGGGAATTGAGTTCCACATCTCCAAATCTCATCTTCTCCTCTTATGTTTATTTGAGATAACCTTTTTCTTGTTGGGCTTAGGCCTTTCTCATCCCTTATTCTATCTTCTTCTTCTTCTTCTTCTTTCCTTCTTCATTAGGATAGAAACCTCACTAACCCTTAGGACATCCATGCATCTTAACACTTTGGATTATTTTAGTCCCCTTTTAGAATTTTTTCCTTTGAGATCCTTTTGGTTCTTCTTCTCTTCTCATCTCATAACTCTTAAAAAACACTTTAATAAGTTTGAAGTGATGTCTTGATCCATAGCCTTATCCCATGAGGTATGCTTGTAGTCTTCCCATCTTGGGATAGTACAAGTTTACCTTGTGATGCACAAGTCTGATCAAGGTATCTTCTTCATCAATAAAATCATAAAAAACACTTCTTCATCTGTAAATACCAAAACACTTAATAAGTAAACAAGTTAGTGAGCCTAAGCCCTAATCTTTGGATTCAAGTTTTGGGGATCTTCTCCTTACTTGAGTGTGCTTGTTCTATTATTCCATCTTGGAATGTAGTGACAAGTGCACATTCCATGGAAAAGAGCTTGAGTTCACTTCCTTATGACACACTCATAAAAGCCTCTAAAAAACACCAAACAAACAATAAGCGTCATTCCTTCGGGAATTCTTTTCTCATCTCATTCGCTCCGTACGCGAACTTGCTCCTACTTGTCATTTTGCAAGACGGTTATGCACTCGTCGTCCGAGTCTCCAACATTTGAGCAATGGCATAGGAAGTTCAAGCTTTAATTCACAAGCAATTTCCTTTTAGTACCCCTAGTTAGGGGAACTACGGCGTCTCTGATCCTCATTATCCTGATGAGGTACGTAGGCAACGGGGTAGGGCCCGTTCGAGCACAATCTTTATTTTCCCTACATTTTTCTCTTTATTTTCTTATTCAATTTCTTTTCTCAGTTCATTTCCAGTTCATTTTCATTTCTTTTGCTGCAGTTTTCATACCCTCACCCTTTGAAACAGTTTTCTTTGCAAGCGTGGATCCCGTCGGGTACAGCGGACGATCTGGGTGCTAATACCTTCCCTGGTCGTAACCGACTCCCGAACTCAGTCTCTTTGGTTTGTGGGACCTGTGTCCTTCCTCTTCTTTCTTCTGGTTTGTGCAGCATTACCATTCCCTTTCTTCGGGATAAAAATGCCTGGCTGGCAACTCTAATCTTTTTCCACGCCACTTTCGCATTTGTACCAGGATGGAAATCCGGGGAGCGACAACTACATCTTCGAATCGCAAGATGAGACATCCCGTTGGAGGACCAATCAACAAATGACTTGGCAGTCACAACATTCAACAAAATACAAAAAAGAAAAGAAAAAACCACTAAATTGAGCACCCGAAGGGAGACTCAGTCGAAGAAAAAGAAGAAATCAAAAGAGAAACTCAAATCCACGGCAAAAAAAAAAAAAAAAACAAATATCAGTGACCACCGAATCAAAAAAATCAAAGGGTCACCAGCAAAATAAGATGACTGCCATCTCCAAGCAAACATCAAAGTTTCATCTTCACTCTTGCAAAGTCGAAAACGAATGCATGTGTAGAGTTAACTGAACATAGGACTGGAGAACATTACGAAGAAGGGGTGGGTACAAATCAAACTTTGAGCCATATATCCTTTATTTCTCAAACCATTAACCAGACCACGTTACAACCCTCGAAAGTCCTAATTGAGGCGCAATTTATTCTGAAAGCATGCTACCAACAAGGTTGCGTAAACTGACTCTCATAAATTTGCTAATCTTCAATCTTGTTTGCACATTATTCTTGTTGCATCTTTCACGCCCTTTCTAAACAGCACCTCATGTGGACTAACGGTCCATCCGTCACACTATCACAACATTCAAATAAATTGAGTTTTTCAAAACTTATATGAACTTTACATTAACATTACCATTTTTGTATGAACAATTTAATTGCAAATCAGTGCTTGACATCAGTGCAATCCCAACAAAGGGCAATCAAAAGAGGAATTTGACTCAATACTTCTTCGAAATCAGCTCAATCAGTGGAAAAATTATTTTCAACAGCCCAATCAGGGGCAAGATCACCTTCAAAGGCTCAATCAGGGTCAGACGCCTACCAAATCCAGACACTGGGGCAGATCATGTCATGGCCATTGCCCAAACTTCCCCAACAGATTTATTTCAAATACCCTACAGATAGGGGCAAACAAGGAGAAAATCTTCCTTTCTCTTTTCCCCAGCTGAACAAGCATATCTTGTCAGACGTCGGCAACCATTCAAAGCAAAAGCAGTCTTCATGCGGCAATCAATTCGCTTTGTTCATCAGCAAGTAATCAAACTGGGAGCATTCAGAATTATCTTCAACGGAAGCCATGATCACATCATAGTTGCATGGGTCCAAGCAGATGCTAAATGCACTCCCATGACCCCAGGCCCATCTCATTTACACGTGAAAGCCTTGCTACATACACCTCCTCACCAATTTCATTTTAATTTCCTTTCACTTTTTATTTCTTTTAATTCAGTTTAGTTTCAATTTTTATAAAATACTCCCCTTCACTAAAAAAATCCCAAAACAATAATGTGTATTATTATGAGTCTCTTTAATTTCTCATTTTTTTTTTCATTTGCCACGTGTCTGAATTAATTCATTATTTCACCTAGCTTCTTTTTAAGTCCATTTTGACCACACTGCATTGTATAATTTCCATATACTTCAATATTTTGAGTTTTGATCCCATTATTTTGGCTTTGGATTTTTAAGACTTTGAACTTTTCATGTGATTTTTCTTATAATTTTTAGAAGTTTATTTCTTGAGTCTTGGTCTTGTGACTTGTGATGTAAGTTTGTGACCCTCACTTGTGTTCTTGCCTCCATTTGACCTAGTTTAATTCTGAATATTTTCAAACCCTTTTGGCTAGTTGATATAACATGTTTGAAGATCATTTGGTTTCAATTGTGGAATTTTTAGATGGTTGGTTGATTTGTTGTGGATTTTATCTTGAACCTTGTCCCATTTTGCTTCCTTTGAACGTTTAGCTCTCATATAAGCTTAGAAGGGAACTTATGCCAACTTCTTCTTCTCATTTGGGGTTCCTTTGGGGTATGGGTACCTTCCTGGTCCTAGGATAGGGTTTGTATCTTCTGAATTTTTGTGTTGGCTTCTTCTTTAAGTCATTTGTTTCCTTAAGTGCTTTCACTTCATCTTATTGTTTCTTTTGCTTCCATTTTGGGGTTGTTTGGTCTTGTATCTCTCTTCTCTTCATCTTTTTGGCTTCTTAAGCCATTATTCATCTTGTTTTGGTTCTGGTTGTGAGCTTCGAGTCCATGTTTATGCATTTTTGCTTTGCATCTTTCATAAATGTGCATTTGTCTTCATATGTGTTCATGTTGCATCATTTTGTCTTATAAGCTTCATGTCTCTTTTCTTTGAGTTGCATTTGAATTGTGCATTTGTTCATACCATTTCACTTCTGATTGTTTGATGTTAGCATGCCATTTTCTTTATCTTGCTTCACTCATATGCTTTACTAACCTTGCAGGGGCTATGGTAAGTGTGAGGTGTGGGAATTGAGTTCCACATCTCCAAATCTCATCTTCTCCTCTTATGTTTATTTGAGATAACCTTTTGCTTGTTGGGCTTAGGCCTTTCTCATCCCTTATTCTATCTTCTTCTTCTTCTTCTTTCCTTCTTCATTAGGATAGAAACCTCACTAACCCTTAGGACATCCATGCATCTTAACACTTTGGATTATTTTAGTCCCCTTTTAGAATTTTTTCCTTTGAGATCCTTTTGGTTCTTCTTCTCTTCTCATCTCATAACTCTTAAAAAACACTTTAATAAGTTTGAATTGATGTCTTGATCCATAGCCTTATCCCATGAGGTATGCTTGTAGTCTTCCCATCTTGGGATAGTACAAGTTTACCTTGTGATGCACAAGTCTGATCAAGGTATCTTCTTCATCAATAAAATCATAAAAAACACTTCTTCATCTGTAAATACCAAAACACTTAATAAGTAAACAAGTTAGTGAGCCTAAGCCCTAATCTTTGGATTCAAGTTTTGGGGATCTTCTCCTTACTTGAGTGTGCTTGTTCTATTATTCCATCTTGGAATGTAGTGACAAGTGCACATTCCATGGAAAAGAGCTTGAGTTCACTTCCTTGTGACACACTCATAAAAGCCTCTAAAAAACACCAAACAAACAATAAGCGTCATTCCTTCGGGAATTCTTTTCTCATCTCATTCGCTTCGTACGCGAACTTGCTCCTACTTGTCATTTTGCAAGACGGTTATGCACTCGTCGTCCGAGTCTCCAACATTTGAGCAATGGCATAGGAAGTTCAAGCTTTAATTCACAAGCAATTTCCTTTTAGTACCCCTAGTTAGGGGAACTACGGCGTCTCTGATCCTCATTATCCTGATGAGGTACGTAGGCAACGGGGTAGGGCCCGTTCGAGCACAATCTTTATTTTCCCTACATTTTTCTCTTTATTTTCTTATTGAGTTTCTTTTCTCAGTTCATTTCCAGTTCATTTTTATTTCTTTTGCTGCAGTTTTCATACCCTCACCCTTTGAAACAATTTTCTTTGCAAGCGTGGATCCCGTCGGGTACAGCGGACGATCTGGGTGCTAATACCTTCCCTGGTCGTAACGGACTCCCGAACTCAGTCTCTTTGGTTCGTGGGACCTATGTCCTTCCTCTTCTTTCTTCTGGTTTGTGCAGCATTACCATTCACTTTCTTCGGGATAAAAATGCCTGGCTGGCAACTCTAATCTTTTTCCGCGCCACTTTCGCATTTGTACCAGGATGGAAATCCGGGGAGCGACAACTACATCTTCGAATCGCAAGATGAGACATCCCGTTGGAGGACCAATCAACAAATGACTTGGCAGTCACAACATTCAACAAAATACAAAAAAGAAAAGAAAAAACCACTAAATTGAGCACCCGAAGGGAGACTCAGTCGAAGAAAAAGAAGAAATCAAAAGAGAAATTCAAATCCTCGGCAAAAAAAAAACAAAAAAAATATCAGTGACCACCGAATCAAAAAAATCAAAGGGTCACCAGCAAAATAAGATGACTGCCATCTCCAAGCAAAAATCAAAGTTTCATCTTGACTCTTGCAAAGTCGAAAACAAATGCATGTGTAGAGTTAACTGAACATAGGACTGGAGAACATTACGAAGAAGGGGTGGGTACAAATCAAACTTTGAGCCTTATATCCTTTATTTCTCAAACCATTAACCAGACCACGTTACAACCCTCGAAAGTCCTAATTGAGGCGCTATTTATTCTGAAAGCATGCTACCAACAAGGTTGCGTAAACTGACTCTCATAATTTTGCTAATCTTCAATCTTGTTTGCACATTATTCTTGTTGCATCTTTCACGCCCTTTCTAAATCAGCACCTCATGTGGACTAACGGTCCATCCGTCACACTATCACAACATTCAAATAAATTGACTTTTTCAAAACTTATATGAACTTTACATTAACATTACCATTTTTGTATGAACAATTTAATTGCAAATCAGTGCTTGACATCAGTGCAATCCCAACAAAGGGCAATCAAAAGAGGAATTTGACTCAATACTTCTTTGAAATCAGCTCAATCAGGGGAAACATTATTTTCAACAGCCCAATCAGGGGCAAGATCACCTTCAAAGGCTCAATCAGGGTCAGACGCCTACCAAATCCAGACACTGGGGCAGATCATGTCATGGCCATTGCCAAAACATCCCCAACAAATTTATTTCAAATACCCTACAGACAGGGGCAAACAAGGAGCAAATCTTCCTTTCTCTTTTCCCCAGCTGAACAAGCATATCTTGTCAGACGTCGACAACCATTCAAAGCAAAATCAGTCTTCATGCGGCAATCAAGTCGCTTTGTTCATCAGCAAGTAATCAAACTGGGAGCATTCAGAATTATCTTCAACGGAAGCCAGGATCACATCATAGTTGCATGGGTCCAAGCAGATGCTAAATGCACTCCCATGACCCCAGGCCCATCTCATTTACACGTGAAAGCCTTGCTACATACACCTCCTCACCAATTTCATTTTAATTTCCTTTCACTTTTTATTTCTTTTAATTCAGTTTAGTTTCAATTTTTATAAAATACTCCCCTTCACTAAAAAAATCCCAAAACAATAATTTGTATTATTATGAGTCTCTTTAATTTCTCATATTTTTATTTTATTTTTTTTTCATTTGCCACGTGTCTGAATTAATTCATTATTTCACCTAGCTTCTTTTTAAGTCCATTTTGACCACACTGCCTTGTATAATTTCTATAGACCTCAATATTTTGTGTTTTGATCCCATTATTTTTGCTTTGGATTCTTAAGACTTTGAAATTTTCATGTGATTTTTCTTATAATTTTTAGAAGTTTATTTCTTTAGTCTTGGTCTTGTGACTTGTGATGTAAGTTTGTGACTCTCACTTGTGTTCTTGCCTCCATTTGACCTAGTTTAATTCTGAATATTTTCAAACCCTTTTGGCTAGTTGATATAACATGTTTGAAGATCATTTGGTTTCAATTGTGGAATTTTTAGATGGTTGGTTGATTTGTTGTGGATTTTATCTTGAACCTTGTCCCATTTTGCTTCCTTTGAACCTTTAGCTCTCATATAAGCTTAGAAGGGAACTTGTGCCAACTTCTTCTTCTCATTTGGGGTTCCTTTGGGGTATGGGTACCTTCCTGGTCCTAGGATAGGGTTTGTATCTTCTGAATTTTTGTGTTGGCTTCTTCTTTAAGTCATTTGTTTCCTTAAGTGCTTTCACTTCATCTTATTGTTTCTTTTGCTTCCATTTTGGGGTTGTTTGGTCTTGTATCTCTCTTCTTTTCATCTTTTTGGCTTCTTAAGCCATTATTCATCTTGTTTTGGTTCTGGTTGTGAGCTTCGAGTCCATGTTTATGCATTTTTGCTTTGCATCTTTCATAAATGTGCATTTGTCTTCATATGTGTTCATGTTGCATCATTTTGTCTTATAAGCTTCATGTCTCTTTTCTTTGAGTTGCATTTGAATTGTGCATTTGTTCATACCATTTCACTTCTGATTGTTTGATGTTAGCATGCCATTTGCTTTATCTTTTTTCACTCATATGCTTTACTAACCTTGCAGGGGCTATGGTAAGTGTGAGGTGTGGGAATTGAGTTCCACATCTCCAAATCTCATCTTCTCCTCTTATGTTTATTTGAGATAACCTTTTGCTTGTTGGGCTTAGGCCTTTCTCATCCCTTATTCTATCTTCTTCTTCTTCTTCTTTCCTTCTTCATTAGGATAGAAACCTCACTAACCCTTAGGACATCCATGCATCTTAACACTTTGGATTATTTTAGTCCCCTTTTAGAATTTTTTCATTTGAGATCCTTTTGGTTCTTCTTCTCTTCTCATCTCATAACTCTTAAAAAACACTTTAATAAGTTTGAAGTGATGTCTTGATCCATAGCCTTATCCCATGAGGTATGCTTGTAGTCTTCCCATCTTGGGATAGTACAAGTTTACCTTGTGATGCACAAGTCTGATCAAGGTATCTTCTTCATCAATAAAATCATAAAAAACACTTCTTCATCTGTAAATACCAAAACACTTAATAAGTAAACAAGTTAGTGAGCCTAAGCCCTAATCTTTGGATTCAAGTTTTGGGGATCTTCTCCTTACTTGAGTGTGCTTGTTCTATTATTCCATCTTGGAATGTAGTGACAAGTGCACATTCCATGGAAAAGAGCTTGAGTTCACTTCCTTGTGACACACTCATAAAAGCCTCTAAAAAACACCAAACAAACAATAAGCGTCATTCCTTCGGGAATTCTTTTCTCATCTCATTCGCTCTGTACGCGAACTTGCTCCTACTTGTCATTTTGCAAGACGGTTATGCACTCGTCGTCCGAGTCTCCAACATTTGAGCAATGGCATAGGAAGTTCAAGCTTTAATTCACAAGCAATTTCCTTTTAGTACCCCTAGTTAGGGGAACTACGGCGTCTCTGATCCTCATTATCCTGATGAGGTACGTAGGCAACGGGGTAGGGCCCGTTCGAGCATAATCTTTATTTTCCCTACATTTTTCTCTTTATTTTCTTATTGAGTTTCTTTTCTCAGTTCATTTCCAGTTCATTTTTATTTCTTTTGCTGCAGTTTTCATACCCTCACCCTTTGAAACAGTTTTCTTTGCAAGCGTGGATCCCGTCGGGTACAGCGGACGATCTGGGTGCTAATACCTTCCCTGGTCGTAACCGACTCCCGAACTCAGTCTCTTTGGTTCGTGGGACCTGTGGCCTTCCTCTTCTTTCTTCTGGTTTGTGCATCATTACCATTCCCTTTCTTCGGGATAAAAATGCCTGGCTGGCAACTCTAATCTTTTTCCGCGCCACTTTCGCATTTGTACCAGGATGGAAATCCGGGGAGCGACAACTACATCTTCGAATCGCAAGATGAGACATCCCGTTGGAGGACCAATCAACAAATGACTTGGCAGTCACAACATTCAACAAAATACAAAAAAGAAAAGAAAAAACCACTAAATTGAGCACCCGAAGGGAGACTCAGTCGAAGAAAAAGAAGAAATCAAAAGAGAAATTCAAATCCTCGGCAAAAAAAAAAACAAAACAAATATCAGTGACCACCGAATCAAAAAAATCAAAGGGTCACCAGCAAAATAAGATGACTGCCATCTCCAAGCAAACATCAAAGCTTCATCTTCACTCTTGCAAAGTCGAAAACGAATGCATGTGTAGAGTTAACTGAACATAGGACTGGAGAACATTACGAAGAAGGGGTGGGTACAAATCAAACTTTGAGCCTTATATCCTTTATTTCTCAAACCATTAACCAGACCACGTTACAACCCTCGAAAGTCCTAATTGAGGCGCAATTTATTCTGAAAGCATGAAACTGACTCTCATAAATTTGCTAATCTTCAATCTTGTTTGCACATTATTCTTGTTGCATCTTTCACGCCCTTTCTAAATCAGCACCTCATGTGGACTAACGGTCCATCCGTCACACTATCACAACATTCAAATAAATTGACTTTTTCAAAACTTATATGAACTTTACATTAACATTACCATTTTTGTATGAACAATTTAATTGCAAATCAGTGCTTGACATCAGTGCAATCCCAACAAAGGGCAATCAAAAGAGGAATTTGACTCAATACTTCTTTGAAATCAGCTCAATCAGGGGGAAAATTATTTTCAACAGCCAAATCAGGGGCAAGATCACCTTCAAAGGCTCAATCAGGGTCAGACGCCTACCAAATCCAGACACTGGGGCAGATCATGTCATGGCCATTGCCAAAACTTCCCCAACAGATTTATTTCAAATACCCTACAGACAGGGGCAAACAAGGAGCAAATCTTCCTTTCTCTTTTCCCCAGCTGAACAAGCATATCTTGTCAGACGTCGGCAACCATTCAAAGCAAAAGCAGTCTTCATGCGGCATTCAAGTCGCTTTGTTCATCAGCAAGTAATCAAACTTGGAGCATTCAGAATTATCTTCAACGGAAGCCAAGATCAAACATAGTTGCATAGTTCAGGATCCAGGATCACCACAAGTTTCCAATTCTTTCCCCAACGGAAGCCAGGATCACATCAATCGAAGATTCCAGGTATCTCCTCGGCGGATTCAATGGCCGTATTTAAATTTCGTTCTCCTTATCATCCTCTGTTGATAAGTGATTTTATTTTCAGTTTATTCGCCTTATCATCCTCTGTTGATAAGTGATTTTATTTTCAGTTTATTCGCCTTATCATCCTCGGTTGATAAGTGATTTTATTTTCAGTTTATTCGCCTTATCATCCTCTGTTGATAAGTGATTTTATTTTTAGTTTATTCGCCTTATCATCCTCTGTTGATAAGTGATTTTATTTTCAGTTTATTCGCCTTATCATCCTCTGTTGATAAGTGATTTTATTTTCTAATTATTCGCCTTATCATCCTCTGTTGATAAGTGAGTTTATTTTCAGTTATTCGCCTTATCATCCTCTGTTGATAAGTGAGTTTATTTTCAGTTATTCGCCTTATCACCCTCTGTTGATAAGTGAGTTTATTTTTAGTTATTCGCCTTATCATCCTCTGTTGATAAGAGATTTTATTTTCAGTTTATTTGCCTTATCATCCTCTATTGATAAGTGAGTTTATTTTCAGTTATCCGCCTTATCATCCTCTGTTGATAAGTGAGTTTATTTTCAGTTATTCGCCTTATTATCCTCTGTTGATAAGTGAGTTTATTTTCAGTTATTCGCCCTATCATTCTCTGTTGATAGTGATTCTTTATTTTTCTGTCTTTCGCCTATCATCCTCTGTTGATAGTGATTCTTTATTTTTCTGTCTTTCGCCTATCATCCTCTATTGATAGTGATTCTTTATTTTTCTATCTTTCGCCTATCATCCTCTGTTGATAGTGATTCTTTATTTTTCTGTATTTTTCCTTGTCATCCTCTGTTGATAAGTGATTTTATTTTCAGTCGGTTTGCCTTATCATCTTCTGGTGATAAGTGATTTTGTTTTACGTCAAGTAGCCTTGTCATCCTTTGGTGATAAGTGATTTTATTTTCATTTATTCGCTTTATCATCCATTGGTGATAAATGATTTGTTTTTGTCAAATTATTCTTGCTGTGTCACTCATCGTTTCCAGTTTATTTCATTTGCTATTTTCACAAATTTCTTTCTTGGTCGGACAAATTTGGAGTCTGTTAATATCTAATTATCTTATACCTTGAAAGATTGAACGCCAGCCAGTTCATCTTACTCGGTCTAAGACAATTCGATAGGGGTATCTGTCATACCCCAAATTTGTCCTACCCGCACCATTTTACTGTCTAATCATTATTCGAAAATCCCAAAAATATGTACCGTTTTCTCTTTCTGTCTGATAATCGAAAAAGTCCAAAAATGCGTTTTTTATTCTCTTTTCGTATTATTATAAGTTTTATTTTTGTTTAAAGTCAATATCAGAATTACAAAAAAACTCTATCTTTTATTATTATTATTTATTATTAATACCTTTTTATTACTAGTATTGTTGTTGTCATTTCTATTATTATTTTTATTTATTAGCATTTTCTTTTTTTTGTTACTTCTATTACTATTACTTATATTATTATTAGTATGTTTTTTATTTTCTTTTTTATCATTGTTATTATCTTTTGTTATTATTTTTATTACTTATATTATTATTAGTATTTTTTTTATTTTCATTATTATTATTATTTTTGTCATTTACTTTTTACTGCTTTTAACTTTTATTATCACATTTTTATTATTATTCAATGATATTATTATTATTTGTTTCCCAATTCCAACCAACACAGCCAACAAATTTCCTTTCCTACCACTCCTTTTTTACTGCAATTTCACATGGGATTCCATCAAGTTTGTACGATCCCACTACTCCACCCACCAACAATCCACTCCCAAACGGTATCACAACACCTCCACTAACGCATCAAATTTCACCTTCAGAAAGGGAGACCGAAAAAAAAAGAAGGGGAGACCGAAAAAAAAAAGAAGTATAAACGCAGAACATGAAAAACTGCCAAAAAACATCAACAACCATAATTTTCTAAATTCCAGCAAACACAAAATCCATTCACGCACAAACCTTTATCGATCTGTGAAATGAAAACTTCAAAAAAAAAAACAGATCACATAAACCTAAAAAAATATCAATCACCTTCACCACCATCTCAACCCAGCCACCATCATCCCGCACCTTTCGTCTTCAACAAGACGCAGTAGACTAAAGAGCCACGAGCTCAATCCCAGAATCCGACCCAAGCAGAATCGTCGGCCATCCACTACCACCACCGTCAAAATCGCGTCGAAACCAAACTCACTAAACCCAAACATCAACAAGTTGAAACCGTAAACCACACAAATCTCAAACCTCGGCAAACCCACCTTCAAACAAGCCACGAACCAACCATCACCGCCGCCCAATCACCTTGAAACACCAACTCAAAATCACCATCTCCACCGAAAATGAACTAGCCGCAGTAGAACCTTTGAATCCACGAGCACTAACGATTGAGAGAGAGAGATTCCGAGTGAGGCTGAAGGTCAAAAAGAAGCACAGCAAGCGAAAGTGTGAGAGGCGAGAAGAGAGTTTTTTGTTCTTTCCGCCGGCGATTCTGAGAGAGGAGCACTGGGAGATCCGTAGTGAGTTGAAGCTAACTGAGAGGAGCATCGGGAGATCCTCCATCATACACCGCCGCCGAACGCGGATCAGTAGATCGTGAGCCGCTGAGAAACTGAGAGCGAATGGTTAGGTTCACCTTTTTGTTTTTTTAAATAAAACGTGAATTTCTTTTTGTGGATCCTCTGTTTTCTTTTATGCAAGATCTTTATACTTTCGTTTTTGCTTTTTATTAATTTTTTTATTCTATCGGGCTTCTAGGCCCATGGATCTATGACATCCACCCTGCATGCTGGTGTTTACCCTTATCTTTATGAGCATTGTTTTTTTATCATTATTTATTTTTAAGTTCTATGCTTATTTTAAAGTTTTATGAGCATTGTTGTAGCTAGGCTTTAGACCCAGCAGGGTTTCACTTTGCACTCAAACCCTGTTTTAACGAATATCCCTTCCCTTTTTTTTTTTAATTTTATTTGTTTATGGATTTCTTGATTTTACTATTTTTTTAACATCTTTTTTAATTGTTAACTTTATTTTAATTTTGTTCTGAATTTAATTATACTCCTAGATCTAATTTCATTTGGATTTGTCTAAAAATTTATTATAGTGGCCAACGATATCTTTAAAAAATTAAGTCAATTTTGATTTCGTCAAATCAGAATGACTTAATTAATATGAGGCCGCCTAGTTTAGCCTATTTTCGTTTATTATTTTATTTTAATGTAATTTCTATTTTGTCAATTTAATGTAATTTATTTTATTTTTATTGTACTATTTAATTTAGTTTAATTTATTTTATTATACCATTTCATTTATTCGCCATATTATCGAATCCAATTTAATTTAATTTATTTATTATTATTTGTTATTCTTATTCCAATTTTAACTTTCGCAATTCAATTTAATTTAGTTATTTTCTTATCGCATTCCAAATCGATTCAACTCCTTATAGAATGATTTCGGCTCTAAATCGATTCTAAGGAAGTTAAAGAATAATATTCCGACGCGCCCGAGTAAAAAGGTCCAACGCCTTCGAACAGTTGTCATTAATTTATTATTTTCGCATTTTATCACTTTATTCGATTCGCAAATCCGTGTAAGTCGGATACTTTGTACCTCGTCATATTTCTAAACGTAAATCATTCAAATATTTTCGTAATCAAAATAACGGATAAACTGAATTCTGGAGTCTCGCATTCCTCGAATTTTTGAATGAACACTCCCGAGGCTCGCCCCGCGGGATGCGGTTCATTCGACTTTCCGTAATTAAAATTCTTAATCCACGTTAATTAATGAAAGAATTGGATTATGGAGTCTCGCATTCTTCGAATTCTCGAATAAATTCTCGTGATGCCCGCCCCTCAGGACGCAGTTTATTTACCCTTTCATTCTTAAAAACACCAATCGAATCAAACATTTTTTAAAACGAACTTTATTTAAATCCTTTCTATCTCAAACAAGCTAGCGCTTCAGCCTCCTATCGCGAGCAGACAAGCCAACGCTTAGCAGTAGAATGCGGTTTAAATAACTGTTCATTAAAACAAACCAACCAACCTTAGTACCACGAACTACGAAGCTCTGACTTTCCCATTGCACAAGGGAATACGTAGGCACACGGATCTTACTCCCTGTCGAGCACCCTAGGAACAAAATAACCCATTTTCCCTATTAACCTTATATTAGAATCGTTCGCATTTATTTTATTATCCGAAGAAAATAGAAAGCATAAGTCAACATTAGATCGCAAGTTAAACTAAGAGGTTCCTGTTGAGTACAACAGACATAAGGGATGCTAATACCTTCCCCTTACGTAACCGACTCCCGAACTTAGAATTTGGTTTCAAAGACCTTGTTCTATCCATTTTTTCTAAAAAGGGTTTCTCGATATTTTCCCTTTCCTTAATTGGAATAAAATAAGTTCGGTGGCGACTCTGTTGTTTTTTAATTTTTATCTGCGGTATCTTTTATCACGAGGTCGTATTTTTCGAGGTGCGACAGATGGCGACTCTGTTGTTTTTTAATTTTTATCCGCGGTATCTTTTATCGCGAGGTTGTATTTTTCGAGGTGCGACACTACTAACTCAACCCATTTCTCTTTTATTTATTTTGATTTTGTCTATTAATCTTCATTTACAAAATTGATTAAAAACAAAAAAAAATTTTAATTAATTATTTTAAATCATTTTATTTAATATAATTAATTAATTAATTAATTTTATTAAATAATTTTATTTAGTTTAATTAATTAATTAAAAAAAACATTTTCTTAACTATTCTTTTCAAATTTTAATTTCCATCGTATCTTTCGATTTTTATTTCTTTCCGAATATCCAAAAATATCCCAAAAATATCTTCATTGATTAATTTAATTAATTATTTTCTTTAATTCAATTAATTAATTTGATAATTAATCTAATTAAATATTACTATTTAATTTGATTAATTAATTTTTCACCTTTGTCTGATCTTATGCTTGTGATGAATGTTTGTGTATGCTCGATCCTTATTGCTTGTGATACGATGATATGCTTGCTTGTGTGATTACTTTTTCATTTTTGACGATAAATTTCTAAGTAAAAAACGAACGCACACTAAGACTAATCATTTCAAAGATAAACGAAATCTTTGGTCCAACGCCAAGTAAATATCCACGCACACTTCACTTCATACACACACGTAAGTCGATCATTCTTTGATCGCCATCTGCACTACTTTGCACTTTGCACTTTTTCTCAACTTTTTTCAACTTAACGAATCAACGCACCGCGCTTGTTTTCCATAGCAAGTTACCAAATCCAAGCACACTTGATCCACATATCAAGTTCTAAACCCTAAAATCATAAAAGCAAACACAATTTTTATCAAAGATCTTTCAAATCAAATAACGAAAGGACTGAATTCTGGAGTCTCGCATTCCTCGAATTCTTGGATGAACACTCCTGAGGCTCGCCCCACGGGATGTGGTTCATTCGACCTTCCGTAATTAAATCTTTTAATCTACACATCAAATAACGAAAGAATTGAATTCTGGAGTCTAGCATTCCTCGAATTCTTGAATGGATGCTCCTGAGGCTCGCCCCACGGGACGTGGTTCATTCGCCCTGTCGTTCCTAAAACATGAATTAAATCTAACATTTTTCCGTAAACAAACATTATTTAAATCCTTTCTATCTCGCAAACAAGCTAGCGCTTCAGCCTCCTATCGCGAGCAGACAAGCCAATGCTTAGCAGTTAGAATGCGGTCTAAATAATCGTTCATTAAAATAAACCAACCAACCAACCTTAGTACCACGAACTACGAGGCTCTAACTTTCCCATTGCACAAGGGAATACGTAGGCACACAGATCTTACTCTTTGCCGAGCACCCTAGGAACAAAATAACCCATTTCCCCTATTAACCTTAGATTAAAATCGTCCGCATTTACTTTATTATTCGAAGAAAACAGAAAGCATAAGTCAACATTAAATTGCAAATTAAACTAAGAGGTCCCCGTTGAGTACAACGGACGTAAGGGGTGCTAATACCTTCCCCTTACGGAATCGACTCCCGAACCTAAAATCTGGTTTCAAAGACCTTGTTCTATCCGGTTTTTTTCAAAAAGGTTTCTCGATATTTTCCTTTTCCTTAATTGGAATAAAATAAGTTTGGTGGCGACTCTGTTGTTTTAATTTTTATCCGCGGTATTTTTTATCGCGAGGTCGTATTTTTCGAGGTGTGATAGATGGCGACTCTGTTGGGGACTTTCAGAGAGTCAAGCCTAACTTAGTTTACTTTACGACCAATATTTACTTTGCTTATCTGTTTTCTTCATGCTTTTTATTTATGCTTGTTTATTTTCTCTCTCTCTCTCTCTCTCTTTATTATGATTATTATCATACCTGCTTGTTGGATCCTGGGTTGGCATCTGAGCTCTGAAAAAGAAGAGGAACACCTAGTTTAGAATTGGAAGTTATTAGTGTTAGTCTCCAAGGACTTGCTCCTTGCAAGCCTAGTATGAAGCTCCCCCAGAGAGTAAACTTATTCCTATATCTCGTCATAACGCAGCCAGCCTGTCGCGTGACTTGATTCATGAAATGGCTGTGACTCTGGGACCCACTTTTAGAACCGGTTTCAATCTTGTCAGTTGCGTAGTGTTAGTCTTTGAGGACCCGCTCCTCATACGGCTAACATGAGAACTCCACTCAAGGTAGACCCTATCGTTATTATCGTCATAATACAGCTAGCCTGTGGCAGGATGTTAGTACGATCAGCGTCCGTGACCTTGAGTATCTTATCCATAACTATAGAAACTATCCTGTGAGTGGTTTTACGGGTAAAGAACTTAGAACAATCCTATAAGAGTCTACCTTCTAAGGTTACTTTTATCAGAGATACCAGTTTATTTACTCGTTAATATGGTTCATCTCAGAGCAGATTATACTCGTGATCTTGGATCTTGCGTTGCATCTATACGCATATTAATTTCATCGGCATAATTGTTCATCTTAAATTTCATTCCAAAGCCGTAAAATCATGGCATGTTCCTTCATCTTCAGTAAATCAAGCTGGTTTCCCGACGCCTGTATCGTTCTCGACGCCCGTACCTAACTCGAGCCAACACTAGAAGACTGATAGATGTGATTCAAGATGAACAAATTGCTATGGGGGAGGAGATTGACTCGGTCAAGAGCAAGATCCACCAGATTTTTGAGACTTTACAAACTTTGGCAAGAATGGAAGAACGTCGTGAAACTGCTGCCACAAGAAACAATGTTCTCGTGCAAGGATCTGCCTCACATACAATGCCTTCAATTCCTGTTCTAAATCCTTTGGTCTATGGTTTGCCTCCAGGTTTCACTCCTGCTGTTGAAGAAGCCACTTATCAACCAATACCTACCTCTGGTGTTATTGTTGGTGCTATTCCTAGAGATCAACCTATTCCAACCCAAGTCCAGTTTCCTCATGCTGAAGAAGATCAACGAGTTGAGTATGAGATGCATACTGTTGTTCCAATCACAAACCCTCATGTTGTTCAAGATTATGAAGTAATGAAGATGTGTCGCGAGTTAGCTGAAAAACTCCGAATCATGGAAGGACACAACTCAACTTCTCTGAGTGCCTCAAACATGTGCTTAGTTCCAGATGTTGTGATCCTTGCTAAGTTCAAACTGCCAAAATTCGAAAAATACAAAGGCTTCAGTTGTCTTGAGCTCAATTTGAGAATGTACTGCAGAAAAATGGACGATCATGCCAAAGACGACAGACTCATGATCCATTGCTTCCAAGACAACCTGTCTGGAGCATCTCTAGAATGGTACATACAGCTCGAACGCAACAATGTTTGTACCTGTCTTGATCTATCTGATGCATTCAAAAAGCAATACAAGTACAACACTAACTTAGCTCCAAATCGTACTCAATTTCAGAGTATGGCCCAAAAGGAAAACGAATCCTCCAAAGAGTACGCACAACGCTGGATGGAGTTAGCTACCAGAGTACATCCGTCGTTGGTTGACCGTGAATTGATTGACATCTTCATGGGTACCTTGCTGGGGCAATACTACGAAAAGCTGATCAGCAGCGTATCTTCTGGATTGTCAGACATGGTAATCGTCGGAGAAAGAATTGAAGAAGGTTTGAAAAGTGGAAAGATCCAAGGAGGTTCTAGCAACCAAACCAATGTCAAGAAACCTTTCAACGGGTATAAAAAGGGCGAAACAAACACCATTTCTACAACAAGCGGGACACCTCAACAGAGTACACCTACTTCATTACCCTACTATCAATATCCTTATATTGCTGCTGCATAATATGCTCCTATGCCTTATCAGCCAGCCATTCAAGCTCCATTTCCGCCTCAGATGGCTTATCAACCACTTCCATATCCTCTAGTTACAGCTGCGCAATATGCATCTGGACCATACCAGTAACCGGCTTATCCACAACATCCTGGTCAACAACACTAATGCGCTCCTCAGCATCGCCTACCATATCAACAAAGAAGGCCTGAAAGAAACTTTGAAGGACATGCCACCACAAACTGGTAACGCCCGAGACTATGATGCCAATGCTCATTGTGAGTATCACAAGGGTGCTCCAGGTCACACAATCGAGAATCGTAGAGTGTTCAAGCACAAAGGTCAAGACCTGATCGACTCTAAGGATCTCACCTTCACTCAGAAGAATCCAAATGTCCAGAACAATCCAATGCCGTCGCACGGTGCCAGCAAGTGAAAGCTTTTGAAGGGGTTGTTAAAGATCGAGTTGAATAGTCTCAAACTCTGAGCAAGTCAAATCAAGAGAAGTTCAATTCCTCAAATCAAGGAAGTCGTCGCCATTTATCATTTTCGCATTCTTGTTATTTTGTATTGTTTGTTAAGTACTATTTGGTTTAAACATTATCGTTTGTACTTAGTTTTGTTAATATTATGTTTATTCCCTCACTTCACTTTAGCAAATATTTGAGGGAGGATGATGAAAACGAAATACCCATAACTGTTGCGGTATGCTTTCGGATAAAACCTCGTAAATGATGTACATGCATTTTTTTCCAAATCCGCAAACACTGGAGATATAAGGAGTTAATCCATATTCAACCACTTCGAGCCTAGAAGTAGGAGTTTCTTTCGGATACAAACCCTTACGCTTAACCCGGGGCAGGGTAGTTATTTCAGCTAACCTGACTACACCTTTGAATCGCAAGATAAGACATCCCGTCGGAGGACCATCAACAAATGACTTGGCAGTCACAACATTCAAAAAAAAAGAAAAGAAAAGAAAAAACCACTAAGTTGAGCACCCGAAGGGAGACTTAGTCGAAAAAAAACAAATCAAAAAGAGGAGCTCAGATCCTCAGCAAAAGCAAAACAAATATCAGTGACCACCAAATCAAGAATCAAAGGGTCACCAACAAAATAAGATGACTGCCACTTCCAAGCGAACCTCAAGGCTTCATTTTCTCTCCTACGTTAAAACAAATGCATGTGTAGAGTTAACTAAACATAGAAATGGAGAACATTACGAAGAAGGGATGGGTATAAATCAAAATTTGAGCCTTATATCTTTGTTTCTCAAACCATTAACTAGACCACGTTACAACCCTCGAGAGTCCTAATTGAGGCACAGTTTATTCTGAAAGCATGCTACCAACAAGGTTGCGTAAACTGACTCCCATATATTTGCTAATCTTCAATCTCGATTGCACATTATTCTTTCTGCATCTTTTACGCACTTTTTAAATCAGCACCACGTTTGGACCAACGGTCCATTCGTCACACTATCACGACATTCAAATAAATTAACATTTTTTAAAACTCGCATGAACGTTACATTAACACTACCATTTGTGTATGAATAATTTAATTGCAATTCAGTTCTTGACATCAGTGCAATCCCAACAAGGGGCAATCAAAAGAGAAATTTGAACTTCATTGGTGCCAACATGAATAGAGACTACCTCAACAGTCCAATCAGGGGAAAAATCATTCTTAACAGCTCAATCAGGGGCAAGATCACCTTCAAAGGCTCAATCAGGGGCAAACACCTACCAAATCCAGACACTGGGGCAGATCATATCTTGGTCACTCTCAAAGCTTCCCCACTAGAATTTTTCAAATACCTTACAGGCAGGGGCAAGCAAACAAGGAGAAATCTTCCTATCTCTACTTCCCAACTGAACAAGCAGACCTTGCCAGACATTGGCAACCATTTAAAGCAAAGCAGTTTTCATGTACCAATTAAGTCGCTTCGCTCACCAGCAAATAACCAAACTTAGAGCTTTCAGATCCATCTTCTGACCATACATCATCAAAGATCGAGTGTCGGGGAATCAAACCCTCCATCCACCCAAAGTCCAATCATTATTGGTAACTACCAAACCAAAAGTCCACCAGGCTGGCACCTTTCATTCCAATCATTCATAAGCATCATTATGCATCATTTACCTCATATGCATCATTTGCATACCTAAATAAATCAGCTTTTCATATCCCCAACATTTCAACTTTCATTCTAGTGCATAAAAATCTGCATTGTATTTCCATCATTATGGAATACCATTTGAAAAACAACAAGCATACATACATAAGTCAGGATCTAGGATCGATCAAAGATTCCAGGTCTTTCCCCGGCAGAAGCCAGGATCCAGGGTCGATCGAAGATTCCAAAGATTCTCCTAGGTGTTTTAAACCAAAACGTCCCCGTTGGATATTTCTCTTCCAGATTATTTAATTTTCTGTTACTCAGCATCGACCTAGCATCGAGTGCCGGGGTCGCATTATCATCCTTGCGGTGGTATGCGATTATTTAATTTTCTGTTACTCAACATCAACCTAGCATCGAGTGCTGGGGTCGCATTATCATCCTTGCGGTGGTAAGCGATTATTTAATTTTCGGTTACTCAGCATCGACCTAGCATCGAGTGCTGGGGTCGCATTATCATCCTTGCGGTGGTAAGATATTTTTTAACTTTCTGTTACTCAGCATCGATTTAGCATCAAGTGCTGAGGTCGCATTATTATCCTTGCGGTGGTAAGCGATTATTTAATTTTATGTTGCTCAGCATCGACCTAGCATCGAGTGCTGGGGTCACATTATCATCCTTGCGGTGGTAAGCTATTATTTAATTTTCTGTTGCTCAGCATCGACCTAGAATCGAGTGCTGGGGTCGCATTATCATCCTTGCGGTGGTAAGCGATTATTTTTTTTTTCTGTTACTCAGCATCGACCTAGCATCGAGTGTTGGGATCGCATTATCATCCTTGCAGTGGTAAGCGATTATTTAATTTTCTGTTACTCAGCACCGACCTAGCATCGAGTGCTGGGGTCACATTATCATCCTTGCGGTGGTAAGCGATTATTTAATTTTCTGTTGCTACGCATCGACCTAGCATCGAGTGATGGGGTCGCATTAAAATCCTTGCGGTGGTAGGCGATTATTTATTTTTCTATTACTCAGCATCGACCTAGCATCGAGTGTTGGGGTCGCATTATCATCCTTGCAGTGGTAAGCTATTATTTAATTTTTTGTTGCTCAGCATCGACCTAGCATCGAGTGCTGGGGTCGCATTATCATCCTTGCGGTGGTAAGCGATTATTTAATTTTTGGTTACTCAACACCGACCTAGCATCAAGTGTTGGGGTCGCATTATCATCCTTGCGGTGGTAAGCGATTATTTAATTTTTCTGTTACTCAGCATCAACCTAGCATCGAGTGTTGGGGTCGCATTATCATCCTTACGGTGGTAAGAGATTATTTAATTTTTCTGTTACTCAGCATCGACCTTGCATCGAGTGTTGGGGTTGCATTATCATCCTTGCGGTGGTAAGCGATTATTTTTTTTCTTCTGTTACTCAGCATCGACCTAGCATCGAGTGTTGGGGTCGCATTATCATCCTTGCAGTGATAAGCGATTATTTAATTTTCTGTTACTCAGCATCGACCTAGCATCGAGTGCTGGGGTCGCATTATCGTCCGTGCGGTGATAAGCAATTATTTAATTTTCTGTCAACCCGTTTTTGTTTCGTATCACCTTTATTTTTCAATTTTAATCATTGATTTACTGCACAATTTCTTTTGCGGAAAAATTCGGAGTCTGTTAGTATCTAATCGTCGTATAACTTGAAGAATGGTAAAGGTTTCAATGGATTAGTAATGTTCAAAACACTACTCCTTGGGAAATTTGAGAATTGAACCAAAGATTTTGTCAATATAGATGGATGTGCGTTGGATGTTAATGAGAGAATACATCCCATAACTTAATTACTATAATACATGTTTTTGAGATTTAAAGAATTACCTATACACGGTACATAAATTTCAAAGGACATGAGTTTTAAGGATTCGATTAAAAGTTTCACAGCCATCCGTGTGGACCAGGGCTTAAATTCAATGCCATTTCACGTTAGCATACAACAATGTCTCAACACTCAATCATGCCTTCACCAAATATAGAATTACATTTTCTTAATTACAAGGACCTAACACTAAACAAGCACCAGTAATACCAGCTGCAATAATAATCAATTACTTGTTTTATCGTTGACAATTTGAATCACCATGCTGCCATATTGTTATTCAGCCAACCTTCATGCGTTTCTTCACGCGAAAATCAGCCAGAGACGAAGTCTGCACCTGCAAAGCAAAGGAGACCATGAAAAAGGTACAATTCCAAGTTCTGAACCAACCTATTGAGGCCATACCATTAACCCAATTCAAAATCCAAAAATCCACCTTCGTGCTTCACCGAGTTGCTGTTCCGCATTAGTACACGAGATTTCCAACTCTGCATTCCCATCATGCTTCATGGCATTGAGATCTAATAACAAACCTGCAATTGTTACCTCAATACATCACAAGTACAAACCAATATAAAAGCACGAGAATATTGTGAATTGCAAGCTAATGGCAAGTTGAATCCAAGAGAAAACTCAAGGCATTGTATACATAGTTGAAGGCTCAAACTTTCTTTACAATTCAAGAGTCACATTAATAAAAAGATTCAAGAAGTGAAGTCCTAATTCTACAATGACAATTTGAACTTAAACCTAAGAAAAGTGCAGCAACACAGAGTCAATCTTCATGCTTTATTGAGAATTTTGCTATAACCATAGTCTCCATTGTCATTTTGACCAGCACCTCGCATCTTCATCGTTCACCTGCAAAATACTGAAATAGGGATCACAAAGATAAAACATGTGATTTGTGTCAGCCAGTAAGCTTGAACCAAAGTCAGAGAAAAAAAACAAGATGGATACCATGCTACAAATGTGATTTACGAGGAAGTAGACATTGTACCAAAGTTAAACAAACTTCAACCGTTGTGAAGTTCCCCATACAGGGAACAATGCACATGAAAATAAGTGGAAAATATGGTTAGTATAACAACCAGATCCATGATCATTTTAAAGAAAAGTCACCAATAAGTGCATTATACGAGCAAGAAAGGTCTATGGATAATCCCAAGTGAAATCACGAGATTGAAAGCTATCCAAATAAATAGCCAGCTGTTGCACCCCAAACTTTGCCCTCACCTAGACAAGACATTGTGTACCAAGGTATCCTAAGAGTTTCAAAAGGTTCACAAGGTATCCCAAGCAGTTCTCAAGGTTCACAAGGTTCACAATTAGTCAAGAAGTTTGACAATTCCCTCAGACAAAGCATCCTCCTAAGCAATACATCCTAAACTAGGGTTTTGACTTTCATCAGGCTAAATGGACTTCCAAGGCTTCAAGTGAGCTTCATAGCATCCTATATGTCTTCAAGAATCCCTATGTCAAGTTTCAAGGCTTTCCCAAAAGGTTTGCTCAATCGGATGATCACGTAGGCTTAAATCAGTCAAAGTAGTTTAAAAGTCAAACCGAGGTCAACTGTGGTCAAACCAAAGTCAAACTTCATGATTTTTTGCCAACATCAAGTATATGAAGTAAAATTCATCATTTGATCAAGGGTTGATCATGATTCATCAAGGAAATTTCAGATCATCAAGAATCAGGAGTTTCTAAATTAGGGTTTTCATAGGAAAAGTCAACTGAACTTTGACCAGCCATAACTTTCACATGCTTCATCAAATTGTTTCCATCCAAAGTTCATTTTGAAGGAAATTGAATTCTCTACAACTTTGTGTCTTACAAGCCAAGCCTAAAAATGCGTCATTTGGAAGGTATGAGCTAAGACATTATAGGTCATTTCAAAAGTCAACAAAAAGTCAACATCTTCCAAAGGGCATAACTTGAAAATGGTAAACGATATGGACATGAGACCAAAGAGGTTTGTTACAAGACTCTTTAAGCTTTCCGAAATGTCCAAGAACACCTTCATAGCCTTAAAATTGAGGGATTGGTGTCTTTGCAAAGTTGGGAAAGTTTTGAGAGGTTTATTGAGGAAATGGGGTCTTAGAACCAATTCTTTCCACATGGGATTGCAATTTTATGACCCAATCTCTACCATGACATCATGCATGAATCAAATATCATTTATTCAGATTTTTAATAATTTTATTTTTATTTATTTTGATTTTATACATTAAAAATCATTTTAAATCAAAATAAAATATGAAAAGCTCAATATTTGATATGATTCTCATTCTAGAAACTCATAAACCTGATTTAAAATTGATTAAGAGATTCAAATTCGGGCTCAACCAAAGGGGAAAGGATTTGTGTAATTTTTTTACCAAAATAGCAAGTTGATTTGTTCATGATCAAGTCATTCAAAAAAGCCTATAAACCCACAACTTTCTGACCTAATTTGCTTACATTATATGTATACAAGTGATCACAAGCAAGAGAACACGATTTGGCAGCCTCCAAGAACACTCTTCACATTCAAAATTTTCCCTAAAATTTCAATTTTCGGTTTCATATTGACAGGCCAATTGAAGGTATTCTAAGGACATAGACATGATCCTTGGACTCTCTTGATACTATTTACACCATCATAAGCATCCATAACCTCATGAATAATGCAAACCGAATCGGTTTTATATCAAATTTTATTTTTTTTATTCATAATTTTAATGCATGATTAATCAATTTTGAGCTTGTAATATTGTTTGTTGAATGATGTAGATGGATTATGGGTGGTTTGTTATGAGTTTCGATGCAGGTTTGGAGTTCCACCATTGTTAGAGTTTGTAGCTCGTTTTAGGGTTTTGCGTGTGGAGCATTATAAATCCATTCAAAGACCATGGCTAGACTGTATACACCCCAAGGATCATATTAACCTAATTAATTTGATGAAACTATAGGCATGGCTATGAGATACGATTTTCGCAGGTTATGAATATGGGAAAATTCGCAGGAAATCTTGTATGTAATTTCGCAGGTACATTCGCAGGAACCAAGGAAGAAGATGATGAATTGGCGCTTAAATTAGAATTCAAAAACTTGTTTTAAAATATAATGTATTATTGTTGACTATATGCTGAACGCGCCACATGTGGCTCAGCTTGTTTGTGTGTTTGTGTGTGAATGTGATGGTCCTGGGTTCGATTCCCCCCAGGCCATTTTGTTTTGTTGCATTTTTTTGATTTATTACAGGTTATGATAAAAGGATTGCTGCTCATCCTATGAACACCAAGACGCGCTTGGCCTGGTGGTAATGGTTGTTGGACTGAAGGATGGAATCCTAGGGCCTGGGTTTGAATCCCAGGTATGTTTTTTTTTTCTCAATTTTTTTTCATGTTTTTATTTATTTACATTTACTTAATTCATTTAATTTCTAAATAATAATTTCTAAAACAAATGTTTATATTATTTTCTTATATAAAAACCTATATTTTAAATATTCAAACTTTATTTTCCTAAAATCAAATTATTTATATTTATTTTATAACTTTATATTTATTAATATTGTATATATTTTTTTGTAAATAAACTAATTAGGTTTAAATTAATAATCAAAAAACCTAATTTTCATAACCCTAACCCTAACCCTAATTTTCATAACCCTAACCCTAATTTTTTTAACTTTAAATATTTAACCTAATTATTTATAAATTATAATTAATCATTAATCAATTTTTTAAATATGTGAATAATTTAGTATTTGTTTATTATTATTAAAACCTATTTTCTTAATTAAAACTAAAAATCTTTTATAATATTAATTTGTCTTGTTAATTTCTTATTTCTTATTTTTATTTTTCTAACCTTTATTCTTATTATTATTGATATTATTGCTTATTTATTATTATTTATCTTTATTATATTTCTCGATTATATTTGTAATTGTCCCAAAGCTTTGTAATAGTTTAGGTTTATATTTTTTGCTTTATTTTTATTATTATGAATGTATTTACTATGTGGTTAGTAATTCTAGGGTGTGAATAACATACTTGTAATTAAAATTAAATTAGAATAATTAACTTAAATAAGATAAATATTTGAATATGAACATGCACACACGTAAGTCGATCTTTGATCGCCATCTTGCACTTTCTAGGGTTGCCTCTCAGTTGCCTATTTCAAAAGGTCAAGTAAGGTGTTTTAAGCAAAGTCCCTTCACCAATATCATCAAGTCCCTTCAGTTTATAAGATCAAGTCCCTTCGAGGTTGCCTACGATAAATGACCTTGTCCCTCCGAATAAAAGATGATAAGTCCCTACGAATTGCTAAAGACACCTTACAGTTGCCTATATCCAGATGTCCCTACACATGTCCCTTAACATCCAAGGTAATGACTACCTATTCCTTAATAATAGGGATAGTCTTACCCTTGAAAATACATAAAGAACAGTAAAGATTTCATATAGGGTAGGTTCCTCTTAATTACTTGCTCGCACTTCTTAAAATTACTTTTTACACCTCACTTTCTTAAACATTTTTCAAAACAAGGCTTTGTATACATCCATACGAGGATCATTACAAAGTACTTAGAAAAATTTCTAATCACACACTACACCTTTTTCAAAACAATTCAAAGTGAGCTAAGTAACTAAGAGCCCATGGATAACCATGGATATAAAGGGTGCTAACACCTTCCCTTTGTATAACCTACCCCCCGAACCCAAAATATTTTTAAGGTTTTTCCTGTTCTTTTATGTCCTTTCCTTTTGGATAAAATAAAAGTCGGTGGTGACTCTTGCTATCCGCAACATGACTAAAATTCAGTTCTCCTACCGTGTTACAAAACTGGCGACTCTGCTGGGGACTTAATAAAAGAGGGGTACCCTTAGGAATTAGATCACTTTAAATTTGCTTGCTTTGTTTGCTTAACTTTACTTGTTGGGGCTCTTATGTGTGAAAGATCCTAACCTGGATCTAGTGTACCTTAGGTAAATGGCAATAGACCAAGGAAACTGTACGGCGTATACCGATATGGTTAATCTGGTGGCCATAGTTAGTGTGACTTCTTGTTTGGTGCTTATGTTCCTTAAGTAAGTTAAGGATAATATGAGGCTGCCATATGTTTTCAATACACTAACTAACTTTTAGAACCCTAGTCATCCCATCTTGGCCTTTAGAAAGTAGTGAGATAATCGGCTTTGGTGAAGACTGGAGTTGGTTGATACTCGATACTACGCTCATTGAGATCCTAAACTTGGAGGGTTTTTGTTGGCAAGTAAGTTGCCTACTGAACAACCACCCTTGTGAAGGATCAATGATATTGAGATCCCTTAGAACCTGGTTACTTTGTAGGACAGGATGAACCAACTAAACTTTAGGGGAGGGTACTTACCTTTAAACCTCACGCAAGCCTTTAAACCTAGGGCTATTGTGTGACTTGTTTGTGTGTGCCACATGTTTGTGATTGAACATAACATCATGAAATCATCATGCATCATAAGCATAGCATTTTCACTAACCATTTCAAGGACCAAAGGATTTATCTTTGTTCTTTGTTGCAGGTCATGGCTTTTGCTCGTAGGAATACTATCCGGATCAACTTTGTAGGAATACCTTCTAAGCTTAAGGAATTGGTCTCTCAAGTTTCTGAAAACTCCCAATTCATCAAGAGGCATGGCCACCTACTGGATCTAGTCACTTCAGGGTTCAATGAAGACATGATGAGTGTCCTATTTCAGTTATTTGATCCTAAACATCATTGCTTTACATTCCCCGACTATCAGCTGGTTCCTACCATGGAGGAGTTCTCCAAACTACTGGGTATACCTATCCTTGATCAGAGACCTATCACAGGTTTGGAAAAAGAGCCTAAACCTGAAGTCATTGTTGCAACCCTACATTTGAAGAAATCAGACATTGTCATAGAAACGAGAAGTGGAGTTAAGGGTATCCTTGCCAAGGTATTGATGGAGAAAGCTCAAGTTTTCTTGAAGGCTATGAGTTATGATGCTTTTGAGGAGATCTTGGCCTTACTAATCTATGGCTTAGTATTGTTCCCTAATCCAGACCAGTTCATAAACGTACACGCCATCAACATATTTATGACTCGCAATCCAGTGCCTACATTACTTGGAGACATCTTACACTCTCTTCATACCCATACTACGAAGGCACGAGGAACTCTGATGTGTTGTATACCTCTATTGTCTAGGTGGTGTATTTCTCACCTTCCTCGATCAGTGATGAAGAATGAACAAGGGTTCAGGTGGTCTAAGAGGATTATGTCACTTTCTCATTCAAATATTCATTGGTGCTCTCGATCTATGGAGAATGTTACTATCATTGACCGGTGTGGGGAGTTCCCTAATGTGCCACTCCTTGGCATAAGAGGGGGCATTACTTACAACCCTTCTTTCGCTCTACGTCAGTTTGGTTATGCTCGGAGTGATAGTCCTCATGACATGCTTATTCAAGGTATTGTGTTTGACTACGACAACGATCTTCAAGGTTACCGTCAAAGGTTCATACGAGCTTGGGGTAAAGTGAACAAGGTTGACAGCAAGACTCTAGAACCAAAGTACACCATTCCTATGGATCCTTATCTCAGATGGGTACGGGCACGTGCTCAGACTCTTATGATTCCATATCTTGCCATCCTGCCAGTTACCATGGAGCCTGTTGCTGAAGGAGATACTTCTTATATCATTCTTCATCCAGACATGCCCACTGATATGAAAGAGTTACAGAGATCCTGGATCCAGTTGAAGGAACAAAGGGATTCTTTTGAGAATCATTTCAAAGCTAGTCAAGAAAGAATCTTGGAGCTGACAAGACAACTTCACGAAGAGCGAAATCTCAACACATACCTCCATACAAAGAGGAAACGTCCATGGGAGACTTAAAACCCCATCTTTATATTTATTTCACTTCATTGTAAGCCCAAGGGGAAAACAAGTTTAATGCTTACTAATAAAAGTTTACTTTCTGGTTGTTTAAACAAATTTGAATCCCGCAGTCCTTGAAAACATTGCATATGCATCTACATACCATATCATTGCATGACAGGTTGTCACAACAGGTTTCTCATCTTCTTGCTATTTATTTCAGCAGAAATGGCTCTCGAACAATCTGTCAAAGATCTTCAAGCTCAGAATGCTCAGTTTCAAGAAGTGATTCTAAATTTGTCCAAGGGGCAAGAAGAGTTGAAAACACTCCTCTCTAAGGACATGAAGAAGAAGAATCCTGAGGACAACAAAGATGATCAGCTGAAACAACTACAAGCTGAGATGGAAAAGATGAGGATCCAGATGAATGGCCAAATGGCTCTTATCCAGAGTTTGGCCCAGGGGCAAGAAGAGCTAAGAAGCTTTGTCAATAAGCTTCGGCATAACAGAGTTGGGAATCTAATCATCAGTCAACCTCCGTTGAAACAAGCTGACATGGCTGAAAGGAAAGTAAGGATAAGAGAAGGAAAGAGACAGGCTATTACTGATCATCCTTCAATGGAAGAAAGAAGGCCTTGTAAGGTTAATCCACTTTTATACAAGGAATGTAGAAGACAGTTCATCCGGTTCAGCACACCAATGTCACAAGTTTTGCAATGTCTGTTGGAGATGAAGTTGATTTCCTTGGAAAATTCTCCTAAAAATCCTAATACCTCCTCTCCTCGCTATAATCCCAAGGCAAGGTGTATGTATCACTCCGACTGTCCTGGACATGACACTAATAACTGTTGGGCATTGAAGAATAAGATTCAAGACCTAATTGACGAAGGAATACTCGAGGTTACGCCAGAAGGCCAGGTTATGTTCTTTTATCGTCCATCGAGCATCAAAGTTTCCAGATAACTGGAGTGACAAGTTTAGAGCAAGAGACTTTGAGAACATTTGAATTTTCATTTGTAATTTCTTTTGTTTGTTTAAACACTTACTATTATGTTAGACTTTATTTTCACTAATGCATTGCATATGTTTGTCTTGAGTTAATCCATTCATTTCACTATATTTAAAACTATGCTTCTTATTTCTATCTTGGGATATTTAACTCCTGATAAAGCTATAAGCCTGTAGAGGGAGGATGACGAAAACAATACCATAATCTTATGTAGTATGCTTTTGAAAAGACTATGCTGACGATGTACATGCATTGTTTCAATTCCTAAACAGTGGAGATATAAGGAAGTTAATCCCTAGTCAACCTTTTTGAGCCTATGAAGTAGGAGTTTTTATTCTCACGCAAATTAAAACCCTTATTCATAACCTGGGGCAGGGTAGTTACTCGGTTAACTCAACTATGCTAATTGTTTGTGTTGTACACAACTAATGATGTTTCCCTGTAATCACTAAAGTCTGCAAGTCAATATCTAGCAAAAGAAAATCTCACTAAGTCAAAACCTATGAAGGAGACTTAGTAAAAACATTAAGACATCCCGCTGACTGTAACCTTGAAATAAACAATTCAGGCAAAAAGAAGGGATAACAAAGTCAAAAGAAAAAAGGAGGTCACTATAGATCCTAAATAAAGAAAGATGATTGAATTTTCAAATAATTTTTTTTTGATTCCTGAATCATCACAAATGTCAATGTTACAATTCCAAACTACTTTGGAACCTCAATGCATAAGTTAACCGAACATAGGACTGGAGAACATCACGAAGAATGGGTTGGGTACAAATAAATTTGAGCCTTTATCCTTTGTTTCTTAAACCGTGAACCAGACCACGTTACAACCCTTTAAAAGTCCTAACTGAAGCATGGTTAGTTCGAAAGCGTACTGCTACAAAAAGGTATCCTGACTCCTTTAGGGCTTATTATAAAACTTGAGTTAATATCACAGTTTTCACAAAAATTGTTTTTCTAAAATAACTCTTTTCAAAACTTCAAGACAGACATAAGCATTGCATTTTTGAATTTATTTGTTTGCATATACCTAAGTGTTTGATAAACAGAGAAACTTACAGGATGAATGATCAATAAACCGAAGTCCTTATAATAAACAAAGTTACTTCCTAGATCAAAGTCCATGTATACAAAGGGGCATAGTCATTATCTCCCAATCAAGGGGGAAGGCCATGATACTGCCTAACTCTTTTGGGGCAATCAGGACAGGATTCAACTATGTTTAAGTAGCCAGGGGAAGATCTCCTCATCTATCTAAATTACCAAGGGTAACATTACAGAGTTCATAATGCAAGGGGCATAGTCACTGTTTCCCAATCAAGGGGGCATACCAAGTTACTGTTCAATTCATTCGGGGAAATCAGGTCCAGATTCAACAATGCTTAATAGCCAAGGGCAATGCACTCTTTTCAAATCTAATATCCGGAGCGTATATGGTCCATCACAATTTGAAGACACGTTCCTTTCATTGTATTACCTTGATATTGGATTCTCAGCAGAAGCCATTGTGGAAATTAATTGTCTACGCCAATAGTATCAGATAGTGTCAGTATCATCTCTTCAGATCCAGCTATGAGGATTTCTGGGAAGGTATTCAGGAAAGTTAAGTATCTCAGGAGCTCTAAATCCAATTGGTTATACACTCTCAATGTTGAAACAATTTTGTTTTCGAGTTCAGCTTTACTTTTCCCTCTTTATTCAAGTAGGAAATGCTTTCCGAATTCAGGTTTACTTTTCCCCTTTAACTAAAGCGAGAAATGTCCGCTGGTTATGTTGGAATGTATATATGCTTTTGAATATGGATTGATGTTTACCAGAAATGCATAAAATACAATAATAGCATTTACTAAGAACGAAGGGAGATATGAATTCAACGAAGCTTCGCCGGTTCATCCCCACAAGGTAATCTTTATGGATATCCATACATAACTCTTCAAGTAATATCTTATATTTCCCACTCGACAAAGCCTTCAAGCAGTTTCATATCCTCCAAAGAATTAAGTCTCCCAGATCTATGTCCATCTCTTTTATCCTCAGTCAGGATATTCAGAAACTTAATCCTTCAATAAGAAGTACGACAAACGAAAACGGGAAGTTCTAAGTACGATATTCTTAAACAAGACGGGAACAAAGTCCTCATATTCCTCAGCAACGAACCGGAATTAATTTTCCCTATCCAGCAGTTGTTATACAAAGATATTCAGACGCTTCTGGCTACATGATTCATACATACATCATTTACACCATATCACAGCATACGTACCCATAATGCATAAAACATTTGCTTAGGTACATCATGCCATACATGCATACATCTTGCATAAACTAACCTTTTCTTTTCAGGATAGTTGCAGGCAGATAAACAGTATCAAATAATTCAGAGATGATCTATACGAAGATCAGATACTGATATCCAATTAAGAGATAATCGCTACGAAGATTCATTTATGATATCAATGCAGTTTATCTGTGAAAGGGTACGTAAATGATCAATACGAAGATCTAGTGCTTAATCCAGGATATTTCCAGAGGAGATAATCGTTAACGAAGATTTATTTCTAATGGTTAACTATATTTGGGATAATGTGTAAATGATCTATACGAAGATCTAGCACTTAATCCAAGAGATTCTTTCAGAAGAAGTTCAGGGATAATCGCCACGAAGATTTAATCCTGATATTCCTTTTTGTCCTTGGGGAGGTATGTAAATGGTCTATACGAAGATCTATTACCTAATTAGGGATATTACCAGAAGAGATAATCGCTACGAAGATTTATTTCTAATGGTCTATGCAATAGTTTATCTGTGGGATGGTACATAAATGATCGATACGAAGATCTTGTACTTAACCCAAGATATTATCAAAAAACAATTTAGAAAATTTCGCCACGAAGATTTGATTCTGATGCTTAAATTAAAGTATGTTCCTAAAGATGGTTCAGAGCTAATCTATACAAAGATCTAAGTACTGACACCTAATGAAGGATATTTCCCCCCCAAAGATAATCCAGAGCCGATCTATACGAAGATCTAGTGCTGACATTCAACTCAAACTATGTTACAGGAATGATTCAGAGACAGCCTATACGAAGACCTAGTACTGATATCCAGTGACAACATGAAGATACTAACACCTTCTGATATTATGGATGGCATCTATAAGCCCATCTCTAGTTCCTCTAAGTGGCATCTTTAGTCCCACTCCATGCAATCACCAGTGTTACTTTATGCACCGGCGAGTGCAAATTTTTGGGCTTTTGTGTTCAATCCCCTTCAACCTTCCAAGTCACGAATGGCACACAGGCCAATCTAAACCCTCAAGTTTCAGAAAATTGAACAGGGGCAGCTGTTGCACCACAAAATTTGCCCTAACCTAGACCAGACATTGTGTACCAAGGTATCCTAAGAGTTTCACGAGGTTCACAAGGTATCCCAAGAAGTTCTCAAGGTTCACAAGGTTCACAATTAGTCAAGAAGTTTGACAATTTCCTCAGACAAAACATCCTCCTAAGCAATTCATCCTAAACTAGAGTTTTGACTTTCATCAGGCTAAATGGACTTCCAAGGCTTCAAGTGAGCTTTATAGCATCCTGTATGTCTTCAAGAATACGTATCTCAAGTTTCAAGGCTTTCCGAAAAGGTTTGCTTATTCGGATGATCAGATAGGCTAAAATAAGTCAAAGTAATTAAAAAGTCAAACCGAGGTCAACTGTGGTCAAACCAAAGTCAAAATTCATGATTTTTTGCCAACATCAAGTATATGAAGTAAAATTCATCATTTGATCAAGGGTTGATCATGATTCATCAAGGAGATTTCAGATCATCAAGAATCAGGAGTTTCTAAAATAGGGCTTTCATAGGAAAAGTCAACTAAACTTTGACCAACCATAACTTTCTCATGCTTCATCAAAATTTTTCCATCCAAAGCTCATTTTGAAGGAAATTGAATTCTATACAAATTTGCGTCTCACAAGCCAAGCCTCAAAATGCTTCATTTGGAAGGTATGAGCTAAGACATTATAGGTCATTTCAAAAGTCAACAAAAAGTCAACACCTTCCAAAGGGCATAACTCGAAAATGGTAAGAGATATGGACATGAGACCAAAGAGGTTTGTTAGAGGACTCTTTAAGCTTTCCAAAATGTCCAAGAACACCTTGATATCCTTAAAATTGAGGGATTTGTGTCTTTTCAAATTTGGGAAATTTTTTAGAGGTTTATTGAGCAAATGGGGTCTTAGAACCAATTCTTTCCACATGGGCTTGCATTTTTATGACCCAATCTCTACCATGACATCATGCGCGAATCAAATATCATTTATTCAGATTTTTATGAATTTTATTTTTATTTATTTTGATTTTATACATTAAAAATCATTTTAAATCAAAATAAAATATGAAAAGCTCAATATTTGATATGATTCTCATTCTAGAAACTCATAAAGATGATTTAAAACTGATTAAGAGATTCAAATTCGTGCTCAACCAAAGGGGAAAAGATTTGTGTGATTTTTTGACCAAAATAGCAAGTTGATTTCTTCATGATCAAGTCATTCAAAAAAGCCTATAAACCCACAACTTTCTGACCTAATTTGCTTACATTATATGTATACAAGTGATCACAAGCAAGAGAACACAATTTGGCAGCCTCCAAGAACACTCTTCACATTCAAAATTTTCCCTAAAATTTCAATTTTCGGTTTCATATTTACAGGCCAATTGAAGGTATTCTAAGGACATAGACATGATCCTTGGACTCTCTTGATACTATTTACACCATCATAAGCATCCATAACCTCATGAATAATGTAAACCGAATCGGTTTTATATCAAATTTTTTTTTTCGATTCATAAGTTTAATGCATGATTAATCAATTTTGAGCTTGTAATATTGTTTGTTGAATGATGTAGATGGATTCTGGGTGGTTTGTTATGAGTTTCGATGCAGGTTTGGAGTTCCACCATTGTTAGGGTTTGTAGCTCGTTTTAGGGTTTTGCGTGTGAAGAATATAAATCCATTCAAATCTGAAATTCTGTGATCAAGTATGAGATGTCCTAAGAGATGTCCCAACACTTGACAGATTTAACCAAAACTTAAATAGCAAGAAAAATAAACAACACAAAAGTTTGTTAACCCAGTTCAGTGTATAACCACACTTACATCTGGAGGCTACCAAGCCAGGAGGAAATCCACTATAAGTAATATTAATTCTAGACTTAAACCACCCTGTTTAATCTATCACTTAATAACTACCCAATGCAATTTCTACATAAGACACAACTTAGATAAGAGTACCCTACTCACTCCCCCTCAATCACACAGTGATCAAGTTTACAAGTTTAATAAAATTGAAGACATTCTTCAAACAATACAGCTTGATCTTACTTCACAGTTTCAATCAAGTCACAAATCCACTTTTGCTTAAAAGCTCATAAAGTGGTACAATAAACACAACCTGCTATTAAATCAATAAACACCCTATTTGGTCTTCTGGAATTCGTACTCAATTCTGTGAGTTTCTGTTGATTAAATAGGTGTTTGTAATTTGGGATTTCTGTAGGTTAATCCAGTCCTAAAAGCATGCAGCTTCCACCTTGAATTTAGGGTTTGTTACTTCCTAAATTCTAGGTGATTTTAGTTCCTCTGATTAATCTGAATCCTCATGATAAAACTCCATACAGATGCGCCTTGTTCTGTTTTGATCCATCCATAATTAATTCCAGATAACTCTCCTTAAATATCTCAGATCAGTTAGTCATTAATTAATTCTGGTAGCAGGTTTGAGATGTCTCAACATCTGTTGGGACATCCTGAAAAACTGAACTTAAGTCATTTACATAATGTCCCAACATCTGGTGAGACATCCTGAAATAAGTTCTTATACTCTGTTTGATAATGTCCCAAAATTTGATAGGACATTCTGAACTGAATTCAATATTTCTTGTTGGTCAAAAATTTTGCCAATTCTAGACAACTACAAACTCCCCCTTTGGCTAATTTTTGGCTAACATCTTTTCTGGTTTTCAGAGTGCAGCAGAAGTTCTTTTATCAGAGTATAACATTACTTTTCTGTTGATTCATATTTGAGATTACTCCCCCTCAAACATATATGTATCCAGTCTTGTTGCAACAGAAATATTTATCAAAACACACTGATTCAGTTCAGAAACAAACAACAGATATTTCATTCATAATTAAATAGCAATACATTTTGTTGTTGTTGTTCTCCCCCTTGTTAGACACAAATTTTGGGGCCAAAGACACTAATCCAGAATTATAATGCAGTGTTGTAATTACATTTGCCTCACATACAATTAATCACTCAGACTCATCACCTTCAGTTTCTTCATCATCCTCAGTTTCTTCATCATCCTCAGTTTCTTCATCATCCTCAGTTTCTTCATCAGAAGCAGCTTGCTGAGCACCTTCACTTTCCAGCCTTTGGATGATTTCTTCAAGTTTCAGCTTCCTTGCTTCAAGTTCTTTGCAAGTGCTCTTTAGTTCAGCAATCAATGCAGCCTTAGAGATTGGAGTCTTGGCAGTTAAAGGACCTGCAGATGTCCCAGAGGGTGCTTCAACATCTGCTGCATGATGACTTAGGAATAGTTTGTAATGAAAAGCCAGAGGGCTTTCTCTTTTGCAGACTGTGTCCTTCTCAGTGAGGATCCCAGGGTATTGACTTAGCACTATACCACACAGCAAGGAGGGAAAAGCTATTGGCAACTTTGTTGCAGAAGAGCTAGCATGCTTCAAGGTCTGATCAAATATGTAGGCACCATAATCCAGCTTAGTCTGAGTGCCCACAGCATAAATAAACCTGGCCAGGCTAGTGGATATTGAAGATGTGTGGTTGGTAGGCACCCAATTTGTTGTACCAATCCTGTTCAGCATGGCATATTTTCTTGTCAGCATGCTCACTGAGAGCTTTCCTTTAACTGGCCATGCCTTGACCTGGTTTGCAGTGATAACCTTGCAGACTTGGTTATCAGTCTTTCCTAGCTCATTTGGTCCATCAGACTCTCTTCCAAGGTATTGGTTGATGATCTGAGGAGAGAACTCTACACACCTGCCTCTAACAAAAACTTTTCTAAATTCAGAAGACTTACCATTGGCACAATCTTCCTGAAGATTGACAATGAATTCTTTGACAAGAAGTTCATAGTAGGGAGAAAGATTGGAGACTGTTTTGAAGAGGCCTGCAGCAGAGATGAGATCAATCAGTTCAGTGCACTCAAGTGCATTACTACTCAGCTCTCTTTCAAGGGCTACCCTTCTTTGGTACACAAACTTCCATCTGTTTACACTTGAAACATGATGAAATGAGATGTTGTACAAGGGAGCTTCTGGAACAGCAATTGAAGCCCTAGATGGTGCTGGTTTCTTCTTGGGAGGAAATGTTGGGACATCTGATTCAACATCTGAGTCTGACGGGGTGACAGCTTTCCTCTTCTGGGTTTGGACTTTACTCCATTGTTTTGTTGGACCAAAAGCAGCTTTAGCTTTGTCTTTCTTTGGAGTAGCTTTCGTCTTCTCAGGAATTTCAAGTTCTGCTTGCATCTTTCCTTTCCTAGACCTGAGCCTTTTGGCTATGCTAGGTCTTACAGAGGCTATGATCTCTGTATCAGAATCCTGCTCCAGGTTCACCACTAGAGGAGATTGAGCAGTCTCCTCTTCAGCTGGTTGATCAGCAGAGATATGATCTTCAGTTGAGGCTTTGGTCTGATCCTCAGATTCTTCTTCATCATTTTCATTTGAGGCCTTTTTCTGGTCCTCAGTTGGTTCAATATCAGCATCAGATGAGGTCTTTTTGTCATCCTCAGATGTTCCAACATCTATTGGGACATCCTGTTGAGCAGGAGTGTCCTTTGCAGCTTGAGTTTGATCTTCTTGAGGGGCAGGAATGGTGTTCAGAGGAATAGAAATACCACTAACCACTCTCTGTTCAGAAAGGATCTTGTTAACTATCTCCTTGATAGAAGCATCCACAAATTCAGAAGATTTTGGAGGCATGTTTGCTGGTGAAGGAATGCCTTTGGATTTGCTGCAGACTTGATCTTTAGCTCTTTTTGGATTTCTTGGCTTCTTAGCATGAGGAACACTTCCTCTTATTTCGTCCAGTGGGGTTGACTCCATGGGTACTACAGAAATAGGGGTTGCATGAACCACGTCTTCTTTGTTGAGAATTTCTTCAGGAATGTTAGGGTTCTAAGACATTGTCAAAGAAGATGGATGAAGAATTTTAGGGTTGATGATTTCTGAAGAACAGCTAGATAATATGATTCGCTTTTGATAGTATGATGAGAATATTGATAGCTTATTATAAGCTGTTACTAAATAAGTAGCCGTTACATTGCAAATTATTAGGAATGGAATACACAGGGTTCTTGACCAGACTGGTGTTGCCATCTGGTGCTTATGCCACACAATGTCATATGACATGTTGGCACATCTCCATAACTGCTAATTCTCATATAAGCATATTCCCAATTTGCCCCTTAAGTTCTCAAATTGTGTAGCATCCAATGCTTTGGTAAAGATATCAGCCAACTGCAGATTTGTAGCTACATGTTCCAATGAAATCACCTTTTCTTCTACAAGATCTCTGATGAAATGATGTCTGATATCAATATGCTTGGTCCTGCTATGTTGGATAGGATTCTTTGATATGTTGATTGCACTTAAGTTGTCACAGTACAATGTCATGACATCCTGTGGGACATTGTACTCAGTGAGCATTTGCTTCATCCAAACCAACTGAGAACAACTGCTTCCAGCTGCTATATATTCAGCTTCAGCTGTAGATAAGGATACACAATTTTGTTTCTTACTGAACTAAGAAATCAAATTGTTTCCTAGAAAGAAGCATCCTCCTGAAGTGCTTTTTCTGTCATCAGCACTTCCAGCCCAATCAGCATCACAGAAGCCAGTGAGAATTGGTTTGCATCCATGAAAGTACATTATGCCATAGTCACAAGTACCATTAACATATTTAAGAATTCTCTTGACTTGATTGAGATGACTGACTTTTGGATCAGCTTGATATCTTGCACATACACCTACTGCAAATGCTATGTCTGGTCTGCTAGCAGTCAAGTATAACAAGCTTCCAATCATGCTTCTGTATAAGCTTTGATCTACATTCTCACCCTTTTCATCTTTAGTCAGCTTTAAATGTGTGGGGGCAGGAGTTCTCTTATGAGTAGCATTTTCCATTCCAAATTTCTTGACTATGTTCTTGGTATACTTGCTTTGGGAAATGAACATTGAGTCTTCCATTTGCTTTATTTGCAGACCAAGAAAGTAGGTTAACTCTCCTACTAGGCTCATTTCAAATTCAGATTCCATCTGCTTGACAAAATGTTTGACCATCCTGTCAGACATCCCACCAAAGACAATGTCATCAACATATATTTGAGCAATCATGACATTTCCTTCTTCATCTTTAACAAACAAGGTTTTGTCAATTCCACCTTTCCTGTACCCTTGCTTGATAAGAAAAGTAGTTAATCTTTCATACCATGCCCTTGGAGCTTGCTTCAGACCATAAAGAGCCTTCTTTAGTTTGTATACATGATTGGGACAGCTTGGATCAACAAATCCTTTAGGCTGTTCTACATATACTTCTTCATTAAGATAGCCATTTAAAAAGGCACTTTTCACATCCATTTGAAATAGCTTGAACTTTAAGATACAAGCAATTCCCAAAAGTAGTCTGATTGATTCAAGCCTTGCTACTGGTGCAAAGGTTTCATCAAAGTCTACTCCTTCAATTTGAGTGTATCCTTGAGCTACAAGTCTAGCTTTGTTCTTTGTAACAACTCCTTGTTCATTTGACTTGTTCTTATACACCCATTTTGTTCCAATCACATTTATGTCATCAGGTCTAGGAACAAGATTCCACACTTCATTCCTTGTGAATTGGCCTAATTCCTCTTGCATAGCACAAATCCAGTATTCATCAGTAAGAGCTTCCTTGATGTTTTTAGGTTCTATTTTAGAAACAAAACAAGAACCTGAAATCACTTCTCTTGATCTAGTGCTCACACCTCTGTTGGGATCACCAATTATCAAATCTTTGGGATGATCCTTCTGTATTCTGATGGAGGGAGGTTTTCTGGATTGTTCTGTCCTTGCATCAGTTTGAGTGAAGTCATAATGATCACTCTTTTCTTCAGCTTCAATCTTGATATCAGTAGATGTTCCAACATCTTCTGGGACATCTGTAGGAACATCATCAATTATCACATTTATAGACTCCATGATAACCTTGGTTCTAGAATTAAATACTCTATATGCTATGCTGTTTATAGAGTATCCAAGAAAAATCCCTTCATCACTTTTAGGATCCATTTTTCTTCTTTGCTCCCTATCTGCCAGAATATAACAGTTACTTCCAAACACATGGAAGTACTTAACTGTGGGTTTTCTGCCCTTCCAGACTTCATAGATTGTGGACAAAGTTCCTTTTCTTAGAGTAACTCTGTTGTGGATGTAACAAGCTATGTTCATAGCTTCAGCCCAGAAATACAAAGGTAACTTTTTAGCATGGATCATAGCTCTTGCTGATTCTTGAATAGTTCTATTCTTCCTCTCAACAATCCCATTCTGTTGAGGAGTGATTGGTGAAGAATATTCATGATTGATTCCTTCTGAAGAACAGAAATCTAAGAACTTTTTGTTCTCAAATTCTTTTCCATGCCACTTCTTATTCTGATCACACAGCTGGCTTTTTCCCTTTGTATTCTTTGGCATAAGTCTTTGAATACATCAAATACATCAGACTTTTCTTTGATAAAATTTATCCATGTATACCTGGAAAAGTCATCAACCACCACATAGGCATACCTCTTGCCACCAAGACTTTCAACCTGCATAGGTCCCATAAGATCCATATGCAATAGTTCTAAAACTTTGGAAGTTGTCAGACGTTGGAGCTTTGGATGGGACATCTTGGTTTGCTTGCCTATTTGACATTCACCACATATTTTTCCATCATCAATCTTCAGTTTAGGAATACCTCTTACAACATCCATAGATATTATCTTTTTTATGCCTCTGAAATGAAGATGACCTAGCCTTTGGTGCCATAGTTTCACTTCTTCTTCTTTAGCTAAGGAGCAGGTTGAAGTAAGACTGAAGTCTTGAGATTCCCACATGTAACAGTTGTCTTTAGATTTGGCTCCTTTCATGACAACCTCTTGTTCTTTGTTAGTCACTATGCATTCAGTTTTGGTAAAGTTTACACTGTACCCTTGATCACATAATTGACTTATGCTGATCAGGTTAGCAGTTAAACCTTTAACTAGTAGCACATCATCTAGTCTTGGAACATCTTGACAGTCCAAGGTCCCAACTCCCTTGATTTCTCCTTTAGCTCCATCTCCAAAGGTTACATACCTAGATGAATGTGACTTTAAGTTTACTAGAAGATTCTTCAATCCAGTCATGTGCCTTGAACATCCACTGTCAAAGTACCAGTCTTCTTTAGCTGATACTCTTAGTGATGTATGTGCTATATATGCAGCACTTTTCTTTGACCATTTGAGTTGAGATTTCTTTTGATGCCTCTGCCCTGTGTGTTGTTCATCAGCAGATCTCCAAGATTGATTGTTGATCTTGTTCTTGGGTATGTAGCTTTGATCAGCCTGAATGCTAGTTTTTGGTCTCCATGCGTTCTTGATGACTTCTGTCTTCTGCTTAGGAGGTTGCTGATTTCTTTGATGTCTATGCAGCACTTTCTTGTTAACTTCTATTTTCTTCTTAAAAGGTTGTTGATACATCTGATTTGGATATCCATGCAGCTTATAACAATGAGGTTTGATATGTCCAAATCTTCCACAGTGATGGCATCTCCATCTTTGATACTTCTTCTTCATTTTGTTCTTTCCAGAATGTTGAGACATCTGTTGGAACATTATGTTTAACTTTGTGTTCTTTTCCTGATGTTGAAGCATCTGTTGGGACATCTTGTTTGACTGTATGGATTTTGAAGTAGTTTTGCTGGAGCTGGCTTCATCTTTATGTACTCTGTTAAATCCCATTCCACTTTTATCCCCTGAATGCTTATTGTTGTTGAGAATAACATCCAGTGTATTTGAGTTGCTGTTCAACATTCTAACAGATTTGGACATGTGTTCCAATTTGGAGTTGAGAAGACTTACTTCACTTTTCAAGGTGTCAATGATCTCTTGATCACTTTCTTTTTCATCTTCTAGTGCCTCATTCAACTTCTTTAGCTTTATAACCTCACTGCATATTTCAATACTTCTTTTGTACAGATCTTTGTAGGCTTGCTCAAGTTCTTCAGCAGGAAGCTCCCCATCACTGGAATCACTTTCAGATTCACATAGTCCAGCTAAAGCAGTGATATGCTTAGCTGATTCTTCTTCTGAATCACCTCCTGAGTCTTCATCAGACCAGGTCACAGAAAGTCCTTTCTTTTGCCTTTTTAAGTAGGTAGGACATTCATTCCTGATGTGTCCATATCCTTCACATCCATGGCATTTGACTCCTTTTTCTTGACTGGTCTTTTCAGCATAATTTGACCTTCTGTTAGAATCATAAGGTCTCTTGTTCTCAGAAGAGTTTGTGTATCTTCCACTGGGATTGGATTTGCCTTCCATCCCTCTGAGAATCTTTTTGAATTGTCTTCCAAGCATAGCAATGTTGTCTGATTAGCTTTTACCAGTTTCTGATTCATCATCTTCTTCTTCATCAGTATTTGTCACCAAGGCTATGCTTTTGTTCTTCTTAACATTTGTGTCATTCATTCCCATCTCAAATGTTTGAAGGGAACCAATGAGTTATTCAACTTTCATAGTGCATATGTCTTGAGCTTCTTCTATTGCTGTGACTTTCATGTCAAATCTTTTTGGCAAAGATCTGAGGATCTTTCTTACAAGTTTTTCATCAGTCATCTTTTCTCCCAAAGCTCCAGAAGTATTAGCTACTTCTAAGATGTTCATGTAGAATTCATGAACTGTCTCATCTTCCTTCATTCTCAAATTTTCAAACTTGGTGGTGAGAAGTTGAATTCTTGACATCTTTACCTTTGATGTTCCTTCATGAGTTGTTTTGAGAGTATCCCACACATCTTTGGCTAGCTCACAGTGATGCACAAGTCTAAAGATGTTCCTATCAATGCCATTGAATAGAGCATTTAAGGCCTTGGAGTTGCCTAGTGCTGAATTTTCTTCTTCCTTACTCCATTCTTCTTCAGGTTTCAACACTTTTGATCCATCTTTGGTGTCTTGGATAGGATGTTCCCATCCAATGTTGACTGCTCTCCAGGCCCTGTTGTCAAGTGATCTTAAGAATTCAATCATTCTTGGTTTCCAGTAGTCATAATTAGATCCATCCAGAATAGGTGGTCTATTTACTGATCCTATATCTCTGTCCATGTTTCCAGAATTTGTATTCCCTAGATCTCACCCAGTATAAACAGGCAGGGTGCCTGCTCTGATGCCAATTGAAATTCTGTGATCAGGTATGAGATGTCCTAAGATATGTCCTAACACTTGACAGATTTAACCAAAACTTAAATAGCAAGAAAAATAAACAACACAGAAGTTTGTTAACCCAGTTCAGTGTATAACCACACTTGCATCTGGAGGCTACCAAGCCAGGAGGAAATCCACTATAAGTAATATTAATTCTAGACTTAAACCACCCTGTTTAATCTATCACTTAATAACTACCCAATGCAATTTCTACCTAAGACACAACTTAGATAAGAGTACCCTACTCACTCCCCCTCAATCACACAGTGATCAAGTTTACAAGTTTAATAAAATTGAAGACATTCTTCAAACAATACAGCTTGATCTTACTTCACAGTTTCAATCAAGTTACAAATGCACTTTTGCTTAAAAGCTCATAAAGTGGTACAATAAACACAACCTGCTATTAAATCAATAAACACCCTATTTGGTCTTCTGGAATTCGTACTCAATTCTGTGAGTTTCTGTTGATTAAATAGGTGTTTGTAATTTGGGCTTTCTGTAGGTTAATCCAGTCCTAAAAGCATGCAGCTTCCACCTTGAATTTAGGGTTTGTTACTTCCTAAATTCTAGGTGATTTTAGTTCCTCTGATTAATCTGAATCCTCATAATAAAACTCCTTACAGATGCGCCTTGTTCTGTTTTTATCCATCCATAATTAATTCCAGATAACTCTCCTTAAATATCTCAGATCAGTTAGTCATTAATTAATTCTGGTAGCAGGTTTGAGATGTCTCAACATCTGTTGGGACATCCTGAAAAACTGAACTTAAGTCATTTACACAATGTCCCAACATCTGGTGAGACATCCTGAAATAAGTTCTTATACTCTGTTTGATAATGTCCAAACATTTGATAGGACATTCTGAACTGAATTCAATATTTCTTGTTGGTCAAAAATTCTGCCAATTCTAGACATCTACAAAATCCCATGGCTAGACTATATACATCCTAAGGATCACATTAACCCAATTAATTTGATGAAACTATAGGCCTGGCTATGAGATACGATTTTCGCAGGTTATGAATATGGGAAAATTCGCAGGAAATCTTGTATGTAATTTCGCAGGTACATTCGCAGGAACCAAGGAAGAAGATAATGAATTGGCGCTTAAATTAGAATTCAAAAACTTGTTTTAAAATTTAATGTATTATTGTTGACTATATGCTGAACGCGCCACATGTGGCTCAGCTGGTTTGTGTGTTTGTGTGTGAATGTGATGGTCATGGGTTCGATTCCCCCCAGGCCATTTTGTTTTGTTGCATTTTTTTGATTTATTACAGGTTATGATAAAAGGATTGATGCTCATCCTATGAACACCAAGACGCACTTGGCCTGGAGGTAGTGGTTGTTGGACTGAAGGATGGAAGCCTATGGCCTTATGTGTAGAAGAGTAAGTTATTTAAAGGAGACATGCTTTATTAGAAGATACATTGAGCCATATATAGAAGATACACTTATTGAAGAATCCATCATTTAAGAGCAACATACTTACCTTTCTTTTGGGGTTCATCTTCTTCTAGTTCTATCTCATGGCTTCTCAAGGAGCTGATCAGTTCTTCTAGAGATATTTCATTCAGATTTTTTGATAGCTTCAAAGCAGTGACCATGGGTCTCCAAGCCTTTGGCAAGCTTCTGATATTCTTTTTCACATGATCTACTGTTGAGTAGCATTTGGCCAGAACTTTTAGTCCATCTACCATAATTTGAAACCTTGAGAACATCTTCTCAATTGTTTCATCTTCTTCCATTTTAAATGCTTCATACTTCTGAATGAGAGCCAGAGCTTTTGTCTCCTTGACTTGAGTGTTTCCTTCATGTGTCATCCCCAGGGAGTCAAACATATGTTTGGTTGATTCTCTGTTGGTGATCTTCTAATATTCTATATATGAAATAGCACTCAGAAGTATGGTTCTAGCCTTGTGATGGTTTCTGAATTCCTTCTTCTGTTGAGCTGTCATGTTCTTTCTTTCAATCTTCTGACCATCTGCTCCAACAGGATGAATGTATCCATCTGTCACCATATCCCAAAGATCTCCATCTAGAGCCAGAAAGAAACTTTCCAGAACATCCTTCTAGTAATAAAAGTTGTCACTATTGAACACTGGATGTTTTCCATTGATCTTGTCATTTTGGTAGTCATTATTGTTGTTGCCAGCATCTGCCATTATGTTTTAACTTCTGGATCTTTTACTGAAACGGTTAAGTGTAAAACTCAGAACCTAGAGCTCTGATGTCAATTGAAGGAACGTAAAACACAAGGAAGGGGGGTTGGAATTTGGTTTTCAATAACTAATAAAAATGACTTTAGAAACACTTTGATTTATCCTGGTTCGTTTGAACTCAAACTACATCCAGTCCACCCGCCATGGTGATTTTGCCTCAATCAACGATGTCTTAATTCACTATTCAAATTTGAATACACACAAAGACCTACGGTCAATATCTTCTTGAGTCTACTGACTTAAACTAGTCACTCAAGGAAAATGAACGTATCTTTTACAAAGATAAATTAAGTAACTATAATGCTTTTAATAAGCTTTAATCACAAAGTGATTTGTTACAAAATATTTAGAGCAATATGAAAAAGTGTGAAGATATATCGTGAGAACCAGAGCAGCAAATCTTCAGCTTAAATCCTTTATATAGTTGCTTGAATAATGTAGTCGTTAGAAACATCTAGAGCTTTATTTGGATATAAGTTAATGCCATAAAATCCTTCCAAAATAAGAGATTCTTGTTCCCATCATTTATTCTGATTTTCTTTAATTAATCTTTAACGAGAGAATCACAATCTTCTAGGCATGAATCAGAGTATTTTGAGAACTTCTACAATGCACATTTAAAGAAGTTAATTTCAACACATATTAGAACTTCTATTCTTACAGAAGAATAATTGTTATCATCAAAACTATTAGAGGATTAGAATCAAAATTGTTCTAACAGATAGTTGATGGGTACCTCACAAAGCACCCTGAGCGACATGAGTAGCCTAGATGGAATTTGCCCATCCTGTATAACAGAAAAAATGTCTAAGGGCTCAATATTGAACTGGACAAGGATGACATGGTATATGCCATGTGTTCAATATAGACATAAGGGCAAAAGGGTAATTGCACGCGTAAATAATATCACAAAAAGTTTTGTCAGATCACAGGACAATTATGTGACTTGGGTAGCATTGATGTGTTGCTAGATATCGCTCACTGTTTATTATGTTAAATACATGATTTAATATAATTGCCAATGTCGCGAAATCCTACAGGGTCACACACATAAGGAGAGTTAGAGAAGAGGTGGAATAAATAAGTGTAAACACCCCAAATTTTCCCTCACCCATTCACACCAAGGCTTGTGATCTTTTCATGTGCATAAGTTCAAATCATAGCATCTCATATTGCATTTTTGCTTCACTGCATTGTTTCAAAGTCATCTGCATCTAGGGTTTGTGATCTGAGCAATCCAAGAGCTATTTGAGCCACTCCAAAGGTCTTCAATCATCCCAAGAGGGTCCATGTATGTTATAGCATCACATTATATCCTCTCAAGATCAAAGAAGTCAAAGAATCACAAGAACTGGGAAAGGCATGGAAGCAGAGCTAGGTTTAACTGCACAGATGACCTAAAATTAGGGTTTTGGTTTCAGAGGTGTAAACACCCCAAATTTGCCCTCACCCATTCACATCATGGCTTGTGATCATTTCATATGCATAAACACAATCATATCATCTCATATCTCATTTTGGTTCACTGGATAGTTTCTAAGTCATCTGCACCTAGGGTTTGTGATCTGAGCAATCCCAAAGCCTCTTGAGCCACTCCAAAGGTCACCAATCAATTCAAAGGGGTCTACATGTGTTCAAGTATCATATTCCATTTTCTCAAAGTCAAAAATTCCAAAGAATCACAAGAACTGGGGTTTGAGTGGATGCAGAGCCAAGTTTGACTGCACAGTTGACTGAAAATTAGGGTTTTGGTTTCAGAGGCCATAACTCCAAATTTTTTGGTCATTCTTGTTTCCATTGGTCTCTATATGGTATAGGGAGTATGCATATCAATTTTCATGAAGAAATTCCATGGGGAAGTCATCTGATCAAGGGTTGACTTTTCAGACAAGTCAGTGCAAAATCAGGGCATCTGAGGCCCCCAATGACCCAACCAATGGGTGATCTTCATCATTTTGAGTGTATATGATCTTTATTTGATCATGGAAGAAGATTGAAGTTCATAGAAATCAAGAATTTAGGGTTTTTGCAAATGTTGACTTTTTGGGCATAGTTGACTTTTCAAGAATGCATCATTTTAGGTCATTCTTCAAGCCTTGATTCTTGATCCAAAAATGCTTCAAATGGAAAAACTTTGGTCATGAAAGTTGTAGATCTCATTTTTCCCTTTTCAAAAAGTACAAGAACATGATCAAACTCTTCTTGGATCAAAAGTTATGGTGTGACAAAGTTGGCAAAAATCATTGATTTTCAAGGCATGCTTCAAATGGAAATTTTGCAAGATCATGAACCAAAGCCCAATGTGACTTCTAATTCACTTCAAACCAGCACACAAACATTCTCTAAGTCATAAAAATCAGAATTGAACCAAGAATGCCCATGGTTTATGGTTTGTTGGACAAGGAAATCACATGTGAACCAAAGTTGCTACAACTTGAAAAACCACTCATTTCCCTTCACCAACTTGCTGCATTGGCCCTTGAACCAAGCTAGCCCTTTCCCCTCATTCTGCTGCGCAGCCCCATGCCTTGTACTTGCCTAGATCATGAGCCATACTTCACTTACACAAAAAGGTGGACATTTTACAAAAGCAAACTTACCAATCACTATAGGCCAGGTCACATCATCTGACCTATAGGATTATAATACATTATCATTTTGCAAGCCATTTCATGTACAAGGAAAGGCTGAAACCCTCTCAACATACACATTCACAAAAACACTCCCTTTTGCATAAGCTTTCGAATCTGTCTCCACAGCATACAAACACTCAAACCACCTTCACCAATCAACTCACCTTGCATTATTGAGTAGAAACCACCAAGAGCCAGGCCTGTTTTGAGCAAGAATACCCCATTGCCATTTCTCACCTCGGCCTGCATTTTCCTTCGAATCTCCCTCTACAAACCTCAAACACAAGAACAAACTCCACCAACAATCTCCACTCACCTCACTGACCAGAAACCAACCATTGTTTTGACCTGAAACACCCCATATCTCAGATACGATTTTCACACTCCCTTGGTCAGAGCTTCTGCAAACTCACTCAGGAGCTTGTTTAAGCTCCAACTAAGCATCCAAAGCTTCAAAGGTGGATCATTGGGGCCTGATTGAGCCAAAGAATCATCCAGAAAGCTCCTGAATCAAAAGCTCCATCTCAGGTGACACCATGAACTTTTTTTTCCAGAACCCCTTTTTCTTGTTAAAATCTTGTTGTGTATGTTACACTGATCATTGGGATCTATTTACTTTTGAAAATAAGCCAGAAATGAGTATGCTATGGTGTTCTGAAAGTTTGACCTAGAAATTTCATTGCTTCGATTCTTGTTTGTGTGTGAGTTTAAACATGATTTGATGATGGATTCGTGCTTAGGATAGTTGGTAGATGGTTTCTGGAGATTTAGGGCTTCCGATTTGGCCTAGGGAGAGAGATTGATTTTGGGGATGGCCGGAGAAGACGACCGGAACACTGTTCCGGTCGCCTGAATGTGATTAACGGCAGGGTTAGGGTTTTAAGCATTAATTAGCAAATTTGAATCTGAGCCGTGAGATGTGGCGCGCAGTCAACTCCCGCGCGTGTGACTTTGAATTCAGGCCCTTGGATCAGCTGACTTCTCATTAATTCATTTAAAATTCATTTATTTTCATATTTATTTCATTTAACTTGCATAATTATTTAAAAATAGTAAAAAAGGTTTAAAAATTATGAAACTTTTTCCTCTGAGTTTTATTAATTTTGTAAACACAAAAATATTTTTATTTTATTTTTTAACATTAAAAAAGTATTTTTAAATATTTAAAAGATTATTTTTAATTGATTAATGGAAATTAATTAATTAAAAATACTTTTAGGTATTTAAAAATCACCAAAAAAATTCATGAAATGTTCTAAGACATTTAGAAACATTGTCCAACCTTCAAACCAAATTTCTTTTTTGATCTTGATGCATGTTAAGAATTTTTTTCATTGAATTAAATCATTTTTGTGCATTATTTTGATCATAAGTTCAAAAATTCATTTCTGCCTATCTAAGAAGGTTTGGACATTGATTCTTTTTGTATTGCATTCTATTTGGCATGTAGTTTTTGAGATAAAATGGCCATGAATTGATCTTGCATTTTCAAATTGTTTGGCATTTCTTTTGTTTAGGAACCCTAAAAACCCTAATAACTTAGAAAAATCATAACTTAGGATTGGTTAAGAGTTGAGACTGTTGGATTTATTAATTCAGCGTCACCCTTAGGGATTCGATGGGCTTAACATCCCAACCCATGGCGCTTAATAGGCGCAGCCCCTTGAAAGACTCTATACTATAAGGAAATAAAGTTGCGCCTTCACTAACAGCAATTGCTTTTAGTGCAGTGGTAAGCGCTTGATCCTACAAGTGGTATCAGAGCCAGGTCATGGGTTCGAATCCCCCCGGCTGACACTGGGGGGGAGATTGTTGGATTTATTAATTCAGCGTCACCCTTAGGGATTCGATGGGCTTAACATCCCAACCCATGGCGCTTAATAGGCGCAGCCCCTTGAAAGGCTCTATACTATAAGGAAATAAAGTTGCGCCTTCACTAACAGCAATTGCTTTTAGTGCAGTGGTAAGCGCTTGATCCTACAGAGACCTCCCCTTTTGACATTGGTTTAGTATAGGGTTAGGGTTTCTTTAAGTGGCATTTTCCATTTTTTATCTTAGGGTTTGCTTCTGTTTTGGGTTTTTGTTTGTTGTTTGATTCATAAACCCTAATTTGGGCTTTCATTTGCATTCTCCTTGCATTCTCTTGCATAACATGACTTGTCTTAGCATTTCAAGCATTCTTGTGATTCATTTGACATCTTAAGACATATAGGAAGCATGTTTGATCATTGCATCACATATTTGCTATGTCATTTGCCTTGTATGCTTCATAACTTTTCATGTTCATCCATGCTTCTTAACTTGCATCATTTGCATCCATAATCTTGTATGAACATCTCCATGCCTTGCCTCATGTTTGCAGCACCTCATAACATCATTATCATCATCAACATGCTTCTGGTTTTGTTTAGCATCATACCATTTCATCCCATCTAGCATTGCATTGCATTTCTTTCTAACATTTCAGGTGGTAAGTAAACTTGAGAAGTGAATTTGCCTTCACTTCTCATAACTTTTCTTTTCATTTTTCTTGCATACATTGCTGAATTTCCATTTGTGTTTGAGTTTGAGCTTGCTTATTATTGTTCCTCCCACTTTCTTTCTTCAAGTGACTTGACTTCTTGAATGAAGCAAGTCACTTTGCTTCTCTTGATCTTGTTCATCTGCTTCCTGGTGGCTCCTTTGAAGATTGTTCTTGCAAACCTCACAAACTTTAGGGACAACCAAGCATGATAATGAATTAGGGTTTTTATTAGTCTCCCCTCATAGTTTTACCTTTGTGTCTCTCTTTGAGTCTTCTCTTCTCATCTCATAATCAGGGACTAAACCCTAAAGGCTTTAAGGCTTTGTGATTAAGCTTATGCCTGCATCCTTCTCTTAGGATGGAGTGTATAACTTTAATCCTAAGTGTTAAACCCTTAATGTGTTTAAATCTCTTAATCAATTCACTTAATAATCATCAAGACATCACACTTGTAACTTGGGCCTTGCATTAGGGTTCTAATTCTTCCTTAAGTGGTTAAGAAGGACTAACCCTAGTGTTAATGGACAAGTCCCTCTCAAGTTGTCTTACAAATCATAAAATTCACTTCATCATCATATCATTAATTAAAATCCACTTAATCAAAGGCTTGTTTTGTCATGAGTTTAATCCCTAATCATGGATTAAGTTGAGGAGCTTTCCTCAGCTTAAACATTCTCATCTATTATCCTTCTATTAGGATGGTGTAATGAGTCTGTTTAATCCTTGATTATGGCTTAACCTCATTACTCAACACTAAACAAAAACACCAAAAACATCTAAATAATCATAAGTAGGTTAATGATCTTAACTCTACATCAAAAGGTGATTAAGTGTGAGAATCTGACTTCACACTTAAGGTATTCTCATTACCCCTAATCAGAGGGAAGATGTGATGAGTTTACTAAATCCATTGGTTTAGGCTTAAGCTCATTAACTTATGACAAACTTTCAAAAGCAATAAAAGACTGAAAACTCAAAAACAAACAATAATCGTCTCCTCAGGGATTCTTTTCTCATCACCTTCACTCACAAACGAGAACTTGCTTCTTCCGTCTAATGCAAGACAGTTTGCACCTGAGCCAGACAGGTCATACACTTGAGCATTGACAAGCAAGCAGTTCACAAGTCAATTCATCTTTCAAGTCTCTTTGGGTCGAACTACGGTGTTCTGACTTCCTCATTGCACGAGAGGATACGTAGGCATAACTTAACAGTTATCGAACAAAAGTCTCTGTATATTCCCCCTCTTTCCAGCTTCATTCTTTAAGCCTCATGATCTTGAGCATTTCATTCTTGCCCTTACACTGACACTGTATATATCACACTTTGCACCTCTTTTACACTGACACCTGTACATCTCTTTCCAGCTCTGTATACACAAATTGCACTGACACTACCCCTTTAAAACACAAATCTTTTAAGCGTGGATCCCGTCGAGTACGGCGGACAATCAGGGTGCTAATACCTTCCCAGGTTGTAACCAACCCCCTTTCTCAGTCTCTCTGGTTCGCAAACCGTCTTATCCGTATCTTTCTAGGTCTATGCATCATTGCCTTTCCTCCGGGATAAAAATGCCTAGCTGGCGACTCTTTTCATCTCCAGTGAGTTCACGGCTGTGTGTTCTCATTGTCCCTCTCGCCGACCGTTCGCGTCTGTACCCTTATTTGACCTGGTGTCACTTATCGGGAGCGACAGCTTGGCGACTCTGCTGGGGACCCTTATACTGCAACCAGGGCTTCTGGTTCTTTTTGTGGGTTCCTCCTAGCGCTTGATTGATTTGTGTTTACTGGGGTGTTATGTGCTATTTGTGTTTGTACATTTCATTTATTGCTTTATGTACAGTTTTGTTTATTTTCTTTCTTTACAGCTTTACATATATCATACTGTCATACTGTGTCTGGCTGGATCTGTTTGTTTGCTTTGGTGGGTGGGTGTTTCATTGAGAGTTAAGATCCTATACCTGGGATCTGAGTGACACCTAGGCTAGAGTGAATCATATTCTTTCCCATTCCATTTCGGTCTGGTGCGGGAATATGAAACACGGTTCAGATGTGGGTTTCTTCTTGAGAACTCTGTGTTGCAGATTTCCTGCAATGCTAGGGCTATCTGGGAAGCCTGCTAAGTCTGGATGACCTTTTAGTATTGACCTTCAGAAACTGAGGTGAATTAGAGGAGGAATTGTTATGGTTATTGTAAACATTGTACCTCCGGGTTAGAAGTGTTTACACTTCTCATAACTGATCCAAGTCTGAGGATCCTTGTTTTAGAACACCACCTGTGAGGGGGTTGGGCTGTTTACAGGTTTGTAGGTACCTTGACCTCAGAATACCCTGTTACTTTGATTTTGTTAAGAATACTCCATGTTGGACAGTTCTTGTGATTCTAAAACCCTGGACATGTGGCTCTTTATTTGAGTCCCCCACCTTGGTTACTGGATTTATAGACCTCCATCTGGAATTCTTGAACACACATGGACTTATATCAGGGCATTTTAATCAGATCCAGCTCAGTCACGAACCCTTTGCATATCATTTGCATACATAATCATTGCATCATATTAACATTTGCTTATTTGTGTTTCAGGGTATCCATCTTCATCTGGTTTTGGTTTTGACCCCATCTTCAGTTTTGGCCTGCCTCCATCAGCACTTGTTACCAGCTATCTACTCCAGCCAATCAGTGGCCCTTCTCTTCAGTATCTTCATCAACACTTGTCATCATGGCTCCAAAGAAAAGCAACATCACTTACCATTTCTTCCAACCAGACTTATCAGACATCAGGAGGATTCAGACCCTGATCACTCCAGATCACATACCTTTGTTCAGGGAGCATTTTGGGGATATACTTGACATGGTTATGGATCTGGACCCTTCACAGAGAAGCCTGATCCATACCTGTATTCAGTTTTATGATCCCCCATTGAGAAGTTTCACCTTTCAAGACTTTCAGTTGGGCCCTCTTTTGGAAGAATACTCATCATTGATTGGTTTGCCTATCAGGGCTGGAATCCCTTTCAACCCTGAGATGGTCTTTCCTGCTAATGGAGAAGTAGCAAAAGCTTTGCACCTGGAACCTGTTTTGATTGAGCAGCATATGACCTCTAAAGCTGGAATCCCTGGTTTTCACTTGGATTTCCTGATTTCTCAAGCTATCCAGAAAGCTTCTCTAGGAGAGTGGAAAGCTGTTTGTGCTTTGTTGGCCTTAAGTGTATATGGAATTGTGTTGTTTGCAGATGAGCCTCGATTCATTAGCAAGAGTGCAATCCATCTGTTCATCCTGAAGAACCCAGTACCAACTTTATTGGGTGATCTCTATTACTCAGTACATCAGAGGAATGAGAAGCAGAGGGGAAGGCTAGTGAGGTGTTGTGCTCCATTATTCCATGCTTGGCTTCTTAGGCATCTACCCAGGACAGATGCATTTCTAAATCCTCATCAGCAAAGCAACTGGGCTAAGAGACTCACTGTCCTAACTTCAGCAGATATCAGATGGTGCACTCAAAGCACCAAGGGCAGAGATATCATCACCAGTTGTGGGCACTTTCCCAATGTGCCCTTAATAGGAGTTAAGGGAAGTATCAATTACAACCCTCTGCTGTTCAGGAGGCAATTGGGCTATGCACTGGTCCATACTCCTAAGGCACAAGACCTGGTTGAGACCCTCTACTGTGAGAACAAGATTAGTCTGGCAACTGTTAGGCAGGCTGCCTGAGCCTGGGATCATGTTCAAACCAAGGGAATCACCATTCTGGGGAAGTGCAATAATGTGGCATCGGCACAATATTATGATTGGTCCTATGCTAGGGCCCAATTCTCTGGAATGCCCTTTACCATAGAAGACATGCCTGAGTCATCTTCAGCACCACCTCCAGCAACTGCCAGCCTGGAAGAGTTTGAGAGCTTGAAGGAGAGAAATGAGAAGTTAACCCAAGCCTTGCAGAAGACCCTCTATGAGAGAAAGGATGGAAGACTGGATATTGAGAGGCTGGAGAAGTTGAAGAAAGAGCATCTGGCTAAGATTGAGAAGTCTGAAGATTATATTAAGAAGTCTAGGGCCGGAGAACAAATTCTGAAGAATGCTTGCAAAGAAGCTCAGTTCCAGAGAGCAAGGACAGACTTGTATTTGAAGGAGAGTCAGGCCAGGTGGGTCCGGATCACTGAGGCCCGTACTCTAGAAGACAAGAGAGTTCAAGACAAGATGGAGCAGATGGAAGAAGCCCTGACAGCAGTCCAAAGGGAGATATCAGAGCTAAAAATCAGAGCTGGAGTGAAGAGGTCTAAGGACCAAAGTCAGAACAAGAAGTTGACCACAGCTGTTGCTACCCGGAACCTCCTTATCCGGAATCTCACGGAGCGTCCGGCTGATCCTGTGACCGAAGCACTTCTCAAGGAAGTTCGTGAGGATGAGTTTGGCCTTGGAGTTTGATCATTTGCTTGTTGTTGTTTCTATTCCATGTACTTTTACTTTTTTGATGTATTTTTGACCCCTTTTAGGGCTGGTGTTGTAAAATGAACAAGTTGTATTATTTCATCTTATGTAATATATTTGTGTTAGTTTGTTCCATCCAAGTTTACTTCAAAAGCAACTTCAACAGCATCATCTTCAAGGGTCTGGAAGGGTCAAAACTGAATGCCAAGCCGGATACCTTGAGAGCAAATAAGCATAACTGCATTGCATGCTAACCCTTTGTTTGTTTTGTAGGTTTTTGTTTTGTTGTTGCTAACCTCTGTTGTGATATTCAGGAATTATTGCTCGGCGACGAGGATTCCCACTCAACAGGCCACACAGGTACCCCACTAGAAACAACCTTCCGGGAATTCAAATGGATCAGGTACAACAGGACCTTGCAGAGGTCAGAAATCAGATGGCAAACGAAAGATTGGAGATGAGAACACAGATGACGCAGTTCATGGAAGTTATGAACAACATGGCTCAGAGCCAGGAAAGACTGAGGGCCCTAGTGGAAAGGCAAAATCAAGAGGATCCACATGTAGGGACTGCCGGCACCAGCAACAATGAAAGGGTACAACCTCACATTAACCCCCCTGTGTTTGGCCCACATCTACATCCCGAGATCAACATTCCTGCAAACGTTCAAGGGACCGCCACTGCAGCCAGGGTATTGCAAGAAGACCCTCAAGAGGATCAATTTACAGTAATGGGTGCTGGGGAAGAAGCTTACGATAGACGGTTGGAGGAGATAGCTGAGAAGTTAAGGTCCTTAGAATCTCAAAATTCTTTGGGTTTCGACGTCATGGACATGGGTTTGGTAGACGGGGTCAGGATCCCCCATAAGTTCAAGCCTCCTTGTTTCGAAAAGTATAATGGGACTTCATGCCCCCGGACTCATCTACAGTCATTTCTGGGAAGGCTGAAGGCCTATACAATGGATGAGAAGCTCTGGATGTTCTACTTCGAAGACAGCTTGACTGGAGCATCAAGGGAATGGTATTCCCATTTGACAAGAGCAACTGTGAGATGCTGGAAGGACCTGGCAGAGGCCTTCATCAGACAGTATCAATACAACTTAGATATGGCACCCAACAGGACTCTCCTAATGGGCATGTCACAGTCGTCAAGGGAAAGTTTCCGAGAATATGCCCAGAGATGGAGGCAATTGGCTGCTGCCGTTCAACCCCCTATGTCTGAAAGGGAAATGGCAGACATGTTTATGAACACTCTTCAGGGAACGTATATTGACAGGTTGGCTGCTTTCTCTTCCACTAGCTTCGCAGATGTTGTCATAGCTGGGGAGAGAATTGAAAGCCTGTTAAAAATGGGTAAGATCTCTGACAATGGAGCCAGCTCGTCCAGTAGTACAAGAAAGCCTTTTGCAGGCCCGAGAAGAACTGGCGAGACCAATGCCATTCACACCAACAGGGGCAGACCCCAGTACGTTCAAAGGTCAATAGCAGCAGTCACCATTCCTGCTCCAGCTCATCCTCAGCCAGTCTATCAACCTCCGCAACAAAACTATCAGCCACAACCTCAGTATCATCAGCAGAATCAGTATCCTCCAAGAAACTACAACAACAGTAACACCAACAACAACAATCAACAAAGGCCATTCCAGCAAAGGCCATCTCAAGCTAACAGAGTGATCGATCCGATCCCCATGCCATATGCTGCCTTGTTGCCACAACTTCTGAAACTCAACCTAGTTGATCTAAGAACGTTGGCACCTCCGGATCCCAACAGTCTACCAAGGAACTATGACTCCAATGCTAGGTGTGCTTTTCATTCAAACGCACCTGGTCACAATACAGAAAAATGCAGGGCTCTGCATATGAAGGTACAAGACTTGGTAGACTCCAAGGCTCTGAATTTTGCACCGCCGCCCAATGTCAATAAAAACCCTATGCCAAATCATGGTGGTCCCCGAATTAACGCTATTGAAGAAGACAGACCGTCTTATTTAATAACCAGTGTGGATCAGATCCGGACACCGTTGGTGGAAATCAAAGCTCAACTCCGTGAATGCCAAATATTTTCGGGGTGTGAACTAGGGTGTGCCTACTGCAATATTTCATTGAATGGGTGTGAGGACCTGAGGAATGGCATTGACAGCCTTATTCAGAGTGGCCTGCTCCAGATCACCACATCATTTCCAACAAATCCAGCAACTTCATCAGCAACGGTTTCAGAACCTCCCACAACTGCAGCAACTATTGTTCCCGACAATTCTACGGCTCCATCAACAAGTACTTCATCCATCATCTCAATTGATCGACTATCAACAAATTTTCCTGCTACAACTTCAGCTTCACTCCAATCTGAATCTCCAGCAACAACAACATCAGTCCTTCCAACAATACCTCCTACAACACCAGCAATCAATCATGAAGATGTCTCTACTGTCACCATATTCTACAATCCTGAAAACAACTCCGCCTACCATTCAGAAGGTGCTGCTCCCACCAGAGCACCAGTTACAATCTTTTATGATCCACAAACAATTACAGTCCCTTCAGCAGCAGCAATCACGCCAGTCACTGTCACGGTGCCTGGACCAGTACCATATGAAAGCAATAGGGCCATCCCTTGGCACTATGGCTCTGACGTGTACTGCGAAGGAAAAAGAATCACTCTTGAAACATCAACACCTGCACCACAAGTAGATAATGTGGGGGGAGGCGGAGGCTTCACTCGAAGCGGACGTCTCTTTGCTCCACCAATTCAAAGACCTACTGCCGAAGCAGAAGCTGCTGCCAAGGCGAAGGGAAAGAGCCCGGTGCAGGAAGATCAAGCTGCCAAAGAAGCCTTGAAGACTCCATTCGATCAGGAAGTTGATGAGTTTATGAGAATCATCAAAAAGAGTGATTATAAAATTGTGGATCAGCTTCACCAGACGCCATCCAAAATCTCTATCCTCTCACTGCTTATGTGCTCCGAAGCCCATCGGAATGCACTACTTAAAGTCTTGCACGCAGCTTACGTGCCTGAAGAGATTACTGTCAACCAGTTGGAAACCGTGGTTGGAAATGTTACTGCTAGCAATGGGCTAGGGTTCACCAACACTGACTTGACAGCGAATGGCCGCAACCACAACAAAGCCTTGCACATAACCATGGAATGCAAAGGAGCTGTCCTTTCTCATGTGCTGGTAGACACAGGTTCATCCCTGAATGTCTTACCAAAGAAGGCTCTGGTGAAGTTAGAATATGATGGATTGGCAATGAGACCCAGCAACCTGGTGGTAAGAGCCTTTGATGGTTCGAAGAGATCGGTTCTGGGAGAGATTGAGCTGCCCGTGACAATTGGCCCACAGACTTTTAAAACTATCTTTTATGTGATGGACATTCAGCCCGCCTACAGCTGTTTGTTGGGTAGACCCTGGATTCACGCCGCCGGCGCAATAACGTCTACCCTTCACCAAAAGATAAAATTTGAGTGGGAAGGCCAAGTTGTTACAATCTGTGGGGAAGAGGATATATTCGTTAGCCATCTGGCTACTTATAAATACATTGAGATGGATGGAGAGATCCATGAAACAATGAGCCAAGGTTTTGAAGCCTTGAATGTCAATGAAGCATCTGCTGTATCTGGGATCTCCATGGCATCTTACCAACAAGCCCGGAAGGTTGTTGAGGAAGGAACTGCCCTAGGATGGGGCAAGGTCTTAGCTGTGGAAGAGAAGAAGGACAAATTTGGGTTGGGTTACAGACCAACTCAACAACAAGCAAAGGCTGCTGAGGAGCTTGGTTTTGTCAGTGGGGGGATGCTTACCCCCGATGCTATCAACTGTCTGGAAGACGAGCTGGAAGAGGAGCGCAATCTGGAGAATTGGATTCATCCAAAGATCCCGGGGAGCAGTATCTCGAACTGGTCTTCCCAGGAAATTATAAGAGTTACTCATGCAGAGTAATTATTATTTCCTGTATTTTTATAGCATGCATCAAAGTCTTGCATCTTGCCCAAGATGACAAGACTCATTTTGTAATCAGGGCCATCTGTACTTTTGTGCAAACAAGATTAAATTAATGAAATATCAGACATCTTTTTGCAAACGAGTCTTTTTCTTTTCTGCTCACTGTTTTTCCATTTTTCTTTTTGTACAAAAATAAGTGGCGGTGTTTTCAAAATGATAACTTCATTTCACCTTTTTCTAAAGCAAGATTAAAATCAATCACTAAAATGAACAAACTTAACCCTTGCAGAGAGTGCCTTCCAGACAGCACCGACAACAGCACGGCTATGACTTCGTATGACTTTGACAATCCAATCAATCAAGCTGATGAAGGGGTTGATGAAGAATATGAGCTTCCTGAAGAGCTAGCCAGGTTGTTGAGACAGGAGGAAAAGGTTATTACTCCTCACCAGGAGGAGGTTGAAGTGATTAATCTTGGTACGGAGGAAGACGTGAAAGAGGTTAAAATCGGGGCCTGCCTGCAAGACTCAGTGAAGAGACAACTGATAGATCTGCTTCAAGAGTATGTTGATGTGTTTGCTTGGTCGTATCAAGATATGCCAGGGTTGGATACCGATATAGTTGTGCACAAGCTGCCTTTGAGGGAAGAATGCCCACCAGTCAAACAGAAGTTGCGTCGTACTCGCCCAGACATGGCTATGAAAATCAAGGAAGAGGTACAAAAACAATGGGACGCCGGGTTCCTTGCTGTAACTAGCTATCCGCCATGGGTTGCTAACATAGTACCTGTGCCTAAGAAAGACGGCAAAGTAAGAATGTGTGTCGATTACCGGGATCTGAACAGAGCCAGCCCGAAGGATGACTTCCCATTACCTCACATTGATGTATTGGTGGATAACACGGCCCAGTTCTCGGTATTCTCCTTCATGGATGGATTTTCGGGATACAATCAGATCAAGATGTCACCTGAAGACATGGAGAAGACAACATTCATCACACCTTGGGGCACGTTCTGTTACAAAGTGATGCCATTCGGACTGAAGAATGCTGGTGCAACGTATCAACGGGCTATGGTGACATTGTTCCACGATATGATCCATAAGGAAATAGAATGTTACGTGGATGATATGATCGCCAATTCCCTTACAGAGGAAGATCACCTGGTGAATTTGCTGAAGTTGTTCAAGCGTCTGAGGAAATACCAACTGAAGTTGAACCCCAACAAATGCACATTCGGGGTGCGATCTGGTAAGCTGCTGGGCTTTATTGTAAGCGAGAGGGGGATTGAAGTTGACCCCGATAAAGTCAAAGCTATTCAAGAGATGCCTGCACCGAAAACAGAGAAAGAAGTTCGAGGGTTCTTAGGTCGATTGAACTATATCTCACGGTTCATATCCCACCTTACAGCAACCTGTGAACCCTTGTTCAAGCTTTTAAGAAAGGAACAAACGGTCAGGTGGAACGAAGATTGCCAGAAGGCTTTTGACAAGATCAAGGAGTATTTAAAAGAACCTCCAATCCTCATGCCGCCAGTTGAAGGAAGACCTCTGATTATGTACTTGACAGTATTAGAAGAGTCAATGGGGTGTGTGTTGGGCCAGCATGACGAGTCTGGTCGAAAAGAGTATGCAATATACTACCTAAGCAAAAAGTTTACCGACTGTGAACAACGTTATTTGCTGCTCGAGAAAACTTGTTGTGCTTTAGCGTGGGCTGCTCGCCGACTGAGACAGTATATGTTGACCCACACTACTTTATTGATCTCAAAGATGGATCCAGTCAAGTACATATTTGAGAAGCCAGCTCTTACCGGACGGGTTGCAAGATGGAAAATGATTCTCACAGAATACGACATACAGTACACATCTCAGAAAGCCATCAAGGGCAGTGTACTATCTGAATATCTTGCTGAGCAACCCATTGATGACTACCAGCCTATGAGATTTGACTTCCCTGATGAAGACATCATGTTCATTAAAGCAAAAGATCATGAAGAGCCTATTCACACTGAAGGGCCTGACCCGGAGGAAGAATGGACTATGATGTTTGACGGGGCTGTTAACATGAATGGTCGTGGTGTTGGTGCAGTACTCATTACACCCAAAGGAGTTCACATGCCTTTCTCGGCAAAACTCACTTTCAACTGCACTAACAACGAAGCTGAATACGAAGCTTGTATCATGGGTCTTGAGGAAGCCATTAACCTCAGGATCAAGACATTGACCGTGTTCGGAGATTCAGCTCTGGTAGTTAATCAAACTAACGGAAATTGGTACACCCACCAGGATCATCTGATACCTTACAGGGATTATACGAGAAGGTTACTGACTTTCTTCACAACAGTTAAACTTGAGTATATCCCTCGGGACGAGAATCAGTTTGCAGATGCTCTGGCTACCATTTCGTCCATGATCAAAGTTCAAACGGCCAACTTTGTACCCCAGATTTCAGTGTCCAGACTTGATAGACCAGCATATGTATTTGCAGCAGATGTTGTCAAAGATGATAAGCCTTGGTTCCACGACATTAAGTGTTTCTTGGAGGATCAAACATACCCACCTGGGGAATCTTCCAATGATAAGAAGACTTTGAGAAGGCTTGCTGGTAGTTTCTTTCTGAACACTGATGGGTCTTTATACAAAAGGAACTTTGATATGGTACTCCTCAGATGTGTTGACAAGACGGAAGCAGATTTGTTGATGCATGAAGTGCACGAAGGACCCTTTGGTACCCATGCAGGAGGGCATGCCATGGCTAAGAAATTGCTAAGATCAGGTTATTACTGGATCACAATGGATGCAGACTGTTGTGCCTATGCCAGAAAATGCCACAAATGCCAGATTTATGCAGATAAGGTGCATGTGCCTCCCAATCCTTTGAACATCATGTCTTCACCATGGCCCTTCGCCATGTGGGGCATTGATATGATTGGCAAGATTGAGCCAACTGCTTCAAACGGCCACAGATTCATCCTGGTTGCCATTGATTATTTCACCAAGTGGGTCGAAGCAGCCTCATATGCAAATGTTACAAGACAAGTGGTAGCCAGATTTCTGAAGAGAGATATCATCTGTCGATATGGAGTTCCCGAGCGAATCATTACTGATAATGGTTCCAACTTGAACAACAAAATGATGGCAGAGCTGTGCCGGGACTTCAAGATCCAACATCACAATTCTTCTCCTTACAGGCCAAAGATGAATGGTGCTGTTGAGGCAGCAAATAAGAATATCAAGAAGATTGTGCTGAAGATGGTAGTCACTTACAAAGACTGGCATGAAATGCTACCATTTGCCTTGCATGGGTACCGCACATCAATCAGAACATCCACTGGGGCAACGCCATATCAGCTTGTGTATGGTATGGAAGCAGTCCTACCTGTTGAAGTTGAATTACCCTCTCTACGGGTATTGATGGATGTTAAACTGAGTGAAGCAGAATGGGTTCGGGCCCGATACGAACAACTGAGTTTGATCGAAGAGAAAAGATTGGCTGCAATCTGTCATGGGCAGTTATATCAGAAGAGAATGAAGAAAGCCTTCGATCAGAAAGTCAGGCACCGAGAGTACCAAGTAGGAGATCTTGTGTTGAAAAGAATCCTCCCTCCTCATACAGACCACAGGGGCAAATGGACTCCAAATTATGAAGGACCATTCGTGGTAAAGAAAGTTTTCTCTGGTGGAGCACTGATGCTCAGCACCATGGATGGTGAAGATTTCCCGTCCCCTGTGAATTCAGATGCAGTTAAAAAATACTTCGCATAAAATGACCCGCTGGACATAAAAACAGAATGTAAGTCCAGGCAAAAATAGGGCATCCCGGCGAGTCAAAAACAGAATAAAAAGACTCGGGCAAAAATAAGGGAAATAAATGAAAAAATGTACACCCGCTGAGTTGAAAAGCCGCATTGGACAACTCAGGCAAAAATGGGTATCCCGATGGATTGAAAACCCGAAAGGGCGATCCATGCAAAATAAGGGAATAAGCGAATAACTGCACTCTGAATTCGTCTGTATCACTTACAACTTGGAAAGCTCCAAAAGGATCAAGCTTCAATCAGAATCAGCCTCCTTCAGAAAGCAAGACGAGAAGAACGTCATTGTCATACGAGTCATAGCGGAAGAGGAAGCTCCTTGAAAGCATCGTCAAACATCGCCAGTACTTTGTTTCTCAATTTGTAACAATCTCCTCATTTCAGGAGATATGTTTCTTTGACTGTATCTTGCCAATTCAGAGCATTTGAATTAATAAAATCAGATTTTTCAGTCATGTTTCGTTTTTACGTTTATTATTTTGCAAAGAATTGTCTGATATCTCTAAAAATACAATTGCATAAGTACAGATGCTTTCCTCTAAAAATAAAAACACATGCTCGCGGGGAATATACTTACTCTTGAGGGTGCTTAACTCCTATGACGGAATCCAGTAAAGGGTACCTCGGGACCTTTTGTACGTTTCATTATCTTTGCAGGATTGCAGGAATCAACAAACGGCCTTAGCACTCAAGGTGCTTTCTCCCCAGCTGAGTGGCCTCTCATTACTCTCCCCAGCTGAGTGACCAACAACATTCCCCAGCTGTAGTACCAATTTTTCTTCCTCAGCAGAAGGCAGAAGTCAGGGAATCATCTCCCCACAAAATCATCAGCCTCTACTCAGAAGAGCAACGCCTGAAGAAGTCACAACAGAGTACAGAAGGTTTCCACAAACCCCAGCTGGGTCCTATATTACGAGGATATGTCAATCAGTGACCCATATCCCCAAGCAGATACATCATTAGATCTATCAATGATCTCATCCCCAGCTGGAGGGTCCATTTCAAGCAGATCAGCTAGAGATCTTCGCAGCATCGGGATCCAAATCCCGGTTTGATATCTTTGCATAATCATAGCATTCGCATCATATTATCCCCTCAGAGCGTAGCATTCCGTCTAAAACGGAGCATTACGGCAAAAATCAAACGCATAGCATAATCATAAGTCATGTTGTGAATTGAATACCTGTGAATAATAAACCGTTCATCATCATTGTACAGAAATCCCCACCAGGGTCCCAGCAAAAGCAGCTGCCTCTCCAATCACAAACACCATCATAAACACCTTTGGACACCCGCCCGTGTCATCACCCCCCAGTAAAGTTGCCTGAATACACTTTACAAACCAAGATCACCCGTATTACAGATACTACCTGACACCCGTCCGTGTCAAATCACCAGCAGAAAGCCAAAGAAATCAGCTTTGCACTCACATATGCCTCCTATACTTGTATATACATTTTCTTGACACCCGTCCGTGTCATATCCCCAGCGCAGTCGCTTACACTTTCATCACCCATATACTTGTTGATATTATATACTCTTCTCCTTTTGACGCTCGTCCGTGTCACCCTCCCCAGCAGATAAACACTCGTCTGTACAATACTTATATTTACTACTCACGTTACGCTTATACAGATACTCGTCCGTATCTTGTATACACCATCTATATCCCCACAGATTCGACAGTAGCCCTTGTTTTTTGTTAACCAGTTGGTACTCGTCCGTACCATCATCTCAGAACATTGCGTCTAGTGTTTGTTTCTACATGATACTCGTCCGTATCATAGTCTTAAGGATGCTCGTCCGCATCTTTAATCCATACACCGTGTCAAACACTTATGTCTTCTTGAATATAGATACTTGCCCGTGTCTACTATCCCCCAGAAGAGTCCTTTCAGATGCAACACTCGTCCGTGTTCTTTGTTAACCAGTTGATACTCGTCCGTATCATCATCTCTGAACATGTGTCAGTTTGTTTCTACATGATACTCGTCCGTATCATAGTCTTAAGGATGCTCGTCTGCATCTTTAATCTACACACAATACCAAACACTTATACCTTTTGTTTCTTGGGTGTAAACGCTCGTCCGTGTTTACTATGTCCCCAGTAGATCGCCAATAAATTTTCTTTTTATCTAACACTCGTCCTGTGTTATGATAACCCTGAGAGCAGCCGTACCCTGCTAAGTGGTCGTCCTCCACTTCTTGATGGTCGTCCTCCATCATGCTCATCCGATGGCCGTCCCCATCGTTGATATTTTAGCAGCCGTCCCCTGCTAGGTGGTCGTCCTCCACCTCTTGATGATCGTCCTTCATCACTTTATCCAATGGCCGTCCCCATTGTTGATTTTGGTTATCTGGCATTCGTCCTATGTCATGATAAACCCTGAGAGCAGCCGTACCCTGCTGAGTGGTCGTCCTCCACTTCTTGATGGTCGTCCTCCATCATGCTCATCCGATGGCCGTCCCCATCGTTGACCTTTTATCCGGCATTCGTCCTATGTCGCGATATTTTCGGCAGCCGTACCCTGCCAGGTGGTCGTCCTCCACCTTTGATGGCCGTCCCCATCATATTTCTTTTATCCCCGACAGAGCAGCCGTCCCCTGCTAGGTGATCGTCCTTCACCTTTGATGGCCGTACCCCATCATCTGTTTATTTCATTTATTCTTTAATCCGAAGGCCGTCCCCGTCGTGGTCCCTTTTCCTTTTAGCCCGATGGCCGTCCCCATCGTTGGTTACTTTACCTTTATGAACTTGATGGCCGTCCCCGTCATGCTTCATTAAATCCTCAGAAAATTTTACAGCTTTATCTTGATGGCCGTCCCCATCATGATTTTATTTTCCCCAGCTAGTCGGCCGTCCCCGTCTTGGCTTTACTTTTTATCCCCAGCATGTCGGCCGTCCCCGTCATTGCTCTTTACCCAGCAGTCGTCCTCTACTCGACTGTCGTCGTCCGTCGCCCACACTTTACAATATACTTTATTTCTTTTACAATCTATATCCCTTTTCTTCTTCATTCCGTGAGTGCAAATTTTGGACTGTCTTTGGTATTCAACCACAAGTTATCTTGTTTGTCTGTTAAGCCGTCGCTTACATCCTGCACAGCTAACTCATGTTTGAATAGGGGCAGCTGTAAACACCCCAAATTTACCCTCACCCATTCACATCATGGCTTGTGATCATTTCATATGCATAAACACAATCATATCATCTCATATCTCATTTTGGTTCACTGGATAGTTTCTAAGTCATCTGCACCTAGGGTTTGTGATCTGAGCAATCCCAAAGCCTCTTGAGCCACTCCAAAGGTCACCAATCAATTCAAAGGGGTCTACATGTGTTCAAGTATCATATTCCATTTTCTCAAAGTCAAAAATTCCAAAGAATCACAAGAACTGGGGTTTGAGTGGATGCAGAGCCAAGTTTGACTGCACAGTTGACTGAAAATTAGGGTTTTGGTTTCAGAGGCCATAACTCCAAATTTTTTGGTCATTCTTGTTTCCATTGGTCTCTATATGGTATAGGGAGTATGCATATCAATTTTCATGAAGAAATTCCATGGGGAAGTCATCTGATCAAGGGTTGACTTTTCAGACAAGTCAGTGCAAAATCAGGGCATCTGAGGCCCCCAATGACCCAACCAATGGGTGATCTTCATCATTTTGAGTGTATATGATCTTTATTTGATCATGGAAGAAGATTGAAGTTCATAGAAATCAAGAATTTAGGGTTTTTGCAAATGTTGACTTTTTGGGCATAGTTGACTTTTCAAGAATGCATCATTTTAGGTCATTCTTCAAGCCTTGATTCTTGATCCAAAAATGCTTCAAATGGAAAAACTTTGGTCATGAAAGTTGTAGATCTCATTTTTCCCTTTTCAAAAAGTTCAAGAACATGATCAAAATCTTCTTGGATCAAAAGTTATGGTGTGACAAAGTTGGCAAAAATCATTGATTTTCAAGGCATGCTTCAAATGGAAATTTTGCAAGATCATGAACCAAAGCCCAATGTGACTTCTAATTCACTTCAAACCAGCACACAAACATTCTCTAAGTCATAAAAATCAGAATTGAACCAAGAATGCCCATGGTTTATGGTTTGTTGGACAAGGAAATCACATGTGAACCAAAGTTGCTACAACTTGCAAAACCACTCATTTCCCTTCACCAACTTGCTGCATTGGCCCTTGAACCAAGCTAGCCCTTTCCCCTCATTCTGCTGCGCAGCCCCATGCCTTGTACTTGCCTAGATCATGAGCCATACTTCACTTACACAAAAAGGTGGACATTTTACAAAAGCAAACTTACCAATCACTATAGGCCAGGTCACATCATCTGACCTATAGGATTATAATACATTATCATTTTGCAAGCCATTTCATGTACAAGGCAAGGCTGAAACCCTCTCAACATACACATTCACAAAAACACTCCCTTTTGCATAAGCTTTCGAATCTGTCTCCACAGCATACAAACACTCAAACCACCTTCACCAATCAACTCACCTTGCATTATTGAGTAGAAACCACCAAGAGCCAGGCCTGTTTTGAGCAAGAATACCCCATTGCCATTTCTCACCTCGGCCTGCATTTTCCTTCGAATCTCCCTCTACAAACCTCAAACACAAGAACAAACTCCACCAACAATCTCCACTCACCTCACTGACCAGAAACCAACCATTGTTTTGACCTGAAACACCCCATATCTCAGATACGATTTTCACACTCCCTTGGTCAGAGCTTCTGCAAACTCACTCAGGAGCTTGTTTAAGCTCCAACTAAGCATCCAAAGCTTCAAAGGTGGATCATTGGGGCCTGATTGAGCCAAAGAATCATCCAGAAAGCTCCTGAATCAAAAGCTCCATCTCAGGTGACACCATGAACTTTTTTTTCCAGAACCCCTTTTTCTTGTTAAAATCTTGTTGTGTATGTTACACTGATCATTGGGATCTATTTACTTTTGAAAATAAGCCAGAAATGAGTATGCTATGGTGTTCTGAAAGTTTGACCTAGAAATTTCATTGCTTCGATTCTTGTTTGTGTGTGAGTTTAAACATGATTTGATGATGGATTCGTGCTTAGGATAGTTGGTAGATGGTTTCTGGAGATTTAGGGCTTCTGATTTGGCCTAGGGAGAGAGATTGATTTTGGGGATGGCCGGAGAAGACGACCGGAACACTGTTCCGGTCGCCTGAATGTGATTAACGGCAGGGTTAGGGTTTTAAGCATTAATTAGCAAATTTGAATCTGAGCCGTGAGATGTGGCGCGCAGTCAACTCCCGCGCGTGTGACTTTGAATCCAGGCCCTTGGATCAGCTGACTTCTCATTAATTCATTTAAAATTCATTTATTTTCATATTTATTTCATTTAACTTGCATAATTATTTAAAAATAGTAAAAAAGGTTTAAAAATTATGAAACTTTTTCCTCTGAGTTTTATTAATTTTGTAAACACAAAAATATTTTTATTTTATTTTTTAACATTAAAAAAGTATTTTTAAATAGTTAAAATATTATTTTTAATTGATTAATGGAAATTAATTAATTAAAAATACTTTTAGGTATTTAAAAATCACCAAAAAAATTCATGAAATGTTCTAAGACATTTAGAAACATTGTCCAACCTTCAAACCAAATTTCTTTTTTGATCTTGATGCATGTTAAGAATTTTTTTCATTGAATTAAATCATTTTTGTGCATTATTTTGATCATAAGTTCAAAAATTCATTTCTGCCTATCTAAGAAGGTTTGGACATTGATTCTTTTTGTATTGCATTCTATTTGGCATGTAGTTTTTGAGATAAAATGGCCATGAATTGATCTTGCATTTTCAAATTGTTTGGCATTTCTTTTGTTTAGGAACCCTAAAAACCCTAATAACTTAGAAAAATCATAACTTAGGATTGGTTAAGAGTTGAGACCTCCCCTTTTGACATTGGTTTAGTATAGGGTTAGGGTTTCTTTAAGTGGCATTTTCCATTTTTTATCTTAGGGTTTGCTTCTGTTTTGGGTTTTTGTTTGTTGTTTGATTCATAAACCCTAATTTGGGCTTTCATTTGCATTCTCCTTGCATTCTCTTGCATAACATGACTTGTCTTAGCATTTCAAGCATTCTTGTGATTCATTTGACATCTTAAGACATATAGGAAGCATGTTTGATCATTGCATCACATATTTGCTATGTCATTTGCCTTGTATGCTTCATAACTTTTCATGTTCATCTATGCTTCTTAACTTGCATCATTTGCATCCATAATCTTGTATGAACATCTCCATGCCTTGCCTCATGTTTGCAGCACCTCATAACATCATTATCATCATCAACATGCTTCTGATTTTGTTTAGCATCATACCATTTCATCCCATCTAGCATTGCATTGCATTTCTTTCTAACATTTCAGGTGGTAAGTAAACTTGAGAAGTGAATTTGCCTTCACTTCTCATAACTTTTCTTTTCATTTCTCTTGCATACATTGCTGCATTTCCATTTGTGTTTGAGTTTGAGCTTGCTCATTATTGTTCCTCCCACTTTCTTTCTTCAAGTGACTTGACTTCTTGAATGAAGCAAGTCACTTTGCTTCTCTTGATCTTGTTCATCTGCTTCCTGGTGGCTCCTTTGAAGATTGTTCTTGCAAACCTCACAAACTTTAGGGACAACCAAGCATGATAATGAATTAGGGTTTTGATTAGTCTCCCCTCATAGTTTTACCTTTGTGTCTCTCTTTGAGTCTTCTCTTCTCATCTCATAATCAGGGACTAAACCCTAAAGGCTTTAAGGCTTTGTGATTAAGCTTATGCCTGCATCCTTCTCTTAGGATGGAGTGTATAACTTTAATCCTAAGTGTTAAACCCTTAATGTGTTTAAATCTCTTAATCAATTCACTTAATAATCATCAAGACATCACACTTGTAACTTGGGCCTTGCATTAGGGTTCTAATTCTTCCTTAAGTGGTTAAGAAGGACTAACCCTAGTGTTAATGGACAAGTCCCCCTCAAGTTGTCTTACAAATCATAAAATTCACTTCATCATCATATCATTAATTAAAATCCACTTAATCAAAGGCTTGTTTTGTCATGAGTTTAATCCCTAATCATGGATTAAGTTGAGGAGCTTTCCTCAGCTTAAACATTCTCATCTATTATCCTTCTATTAGGATGGTGTAATGAGTCTATTTAATCCTTGATTATGGCTTAACCTCATTACTCAACACTAAACAAAAACACCAAAAACATCTAAATAATCATAAGTAGGTTAATGATCTTAACTCTACATCAAAAGGTGATTAAGTGTGAGAATCTGACTTCACACTTAAGGTATTCTCATTACCCCTAATCAGAGGGAAGATGTGATGAGTTTACTAAATCCATTGGTTTAGGCTTAAGCTCATTAACTTATGACAAACTTTCAAAAGCAATAAAAGACTGAAAACTCAAAAACAAACAATAATCGTCTCCTCAGGGATTCTTTTCTCATCACCTTCACTCACAAACGAGAACTTGCTTCTTCCGTCTAATGCAAGACAGTTTGCACCTGAGCCAGACAGGTCATACACTTGAGCATTGACAAGCAAGCAGTTCACAAGTCAATTCATCTTTCAAGTCTCTTTGGTTCGAACTACGGTGTTCTAACTTCCTCATTGCACGAGAGGATACGTAGGCATAACTTAACAGTTATCGAACAAAAGTCTCTGTATATTCCCCCTCTTTCCAGCTTCATTCTTTAAGCCTCATGATCTTGAGCATTTCATTCTTGCCCTTACACTGACATTGTATATATCACACTTTGCACCTCTTTTACACTGACACCTGTACATCTCTTTCCATCTCTGTATACACAAATTGCACTGACACTACCCCTTTAAAACACAAATCTTTTAAGCGTGGATCCCGTCGAGTACGGCGGACAATCTGGGTGCTAATACCTTCCCAGGTTGTAACCAACCCCCTTTCTCAGTCTCTCTGGTTCGCAAACCGTCTTATCCGTATCTTTCTAGGTCTATGCAGCATTGCCTTTCCTCCGGGATAAAAATGCCTAGCTGGCGACTCTTTTCATCTCCAGTGAGTTCACGGCTGTGTGTTCTCATTGTCCCTCTCGCCGACCGTTCGCGTCTGTACCCTTATTTGACCTGGTGTCACTTATCGGGAGCGACAAGAGGCCATAACACCAAATTTTTTGGTCATTCTTGTTTCTATTAGGTCTCTATATGTTATGAGGATCATGCATATCAATTTTCATGAAGAAATTCAATGGGGAAGGCATCTGATCAAGGGATGACTTCTTGAGCAAGTCAGTGCAAAATCAGGGCATCTGAGGCCCCCAAGGACCCAACCAAAGGGTGTTCTCCATCATTTTGATTGTGTATGATCTTTATTTGATCATAGAAAGTGTTGGAAGTTCACAAAATTGAAGAATTTCAAGCCATTTGCAAAGTTGCCTTTTTGGGAAAGTGACTTATAATAAAAACATGCCATTTTGGGAAAGTTTTTCAACCTCCTCTTTTTGATTCAGAAATGATTCAAAAATGAGAAAACTTTGGTCATGAAAGTTGTAGAATGGATCATTCCCTTTTCAAAAAGTACAAGAACTCATTCTAATTCATTTTGGATCAAAAGTTATGGCTTGTCAAAGTTGGACAAAATCACATAATTTCAAGTTTTACACTAAAGAGGCTAAGTAGCAAAACCTCATGCCAAGACAAAATGTGACTTCAAATGGACTTCTATGCATTACACAAACATGAACCATGACCTAAAAATCAGAATGCACCAAAGAATATCCAAATTTCATGACTTGTGCATTAAGAAACTTCAAAAGGGCCAAAAGATCACAAAATTGCAAAACCACACATAAACCTTAATCCACTTGCTGCATTGCCTCAAATCCATTTCCATGGTTCTCCTTGATCACAGCTGAGCGAAGCCATGCCTTTGTACCTTGACTGAACCAGCCCATACCTCTTCTTACACAAAAGTTGACTTTATGCAAAATGGCCCATACCAATCAAGCTAGGCCAACAACAACTCTCCGACCTATCCAAACTTGATACATGTACCAAAAGGAACTCAACACATAACACAACACAACCTAATCTCTCCCACAAGTCAGCATCCTCAAAACTCACCTCTTATGCATTTTCATTCGAATCTCTCCATACAAGCTTCAAACCTCAAAACAAACTTCATAGGATCACTCAATATGATCCTCTGATCATTTCCCAACCACCAATTTGCCCTGAAAAGCCCACAAACAGAAACACGATTTTTCACTTCCCTTGAACAGAACTTCATCCAACTCTTAAACCAGCCACATTAAACTCCAACCAAGCATTGCAAGCTTCTCAGGGGGTTCATTGGAGCCATTTTGAAGCAAAGAAGCAGTCAGAAAGCTCCATTTCAGGTGAGTTCAAGAACAATTTTTCCAGAAACTTGTTTTTAAGTTACTAAATGATTCTTTATGCTTCACTGATCATGTTGATGTGTTTTTTTTGAAAATGGTTGAGAAATGAGTATGTATTCGTGTTCTGAAATTTTTTGACCTAGAACTGTTTTGATTCGATTCTCACTTTTGATGTGTTTTAAATGTTGTTTGTTTGTTGATTCTTGATGTATGATGTATGTGGATCATTTCTAGGCAGAGAGATTGGATTTTTGAAGCCTAGGGAAGAAGTTAGCAATTTTCAGGGAGGGTTGTGGCCGGAGAAGATGACCGGAGGTCATTTCCGGCCACCTGAAAGTCATTAATTCATTAATCACGTTTAGGGTTCAGTTTGAATGTGGACCATGGATTCAGTTGACCAGTGTTGACTCCCGCGCGTTTGTGTGGCTCAGATCACTCCATTAAGCCCTAATCCACGTCATTAACATAATTAATTGGGTTTTATATTTAATTTGGTCAGTTTGAATTGCAGCCATTGGATCTGGCGCGGGTCAACTCCCTCCAAAACCAGTTTAAACCTCAGCGTCAGGATCTGTTGACTTTCCCTTTAATTCATTTTTTATTTCATTTTATTTGTTTTATCTATTACGAATTATTTAAAATAGTAAAAAACATTTAAAAATTCTGAAAATTTTTGTCAATCATTTCATTAATTTTCAGATCCCAAAAATATTTTTTTTATTTATTTTTTGCATTAAAAATCATTTTTAAATCATTTAAATGTTTATTTTTAATTAGTTAATGAAAATTAATTTATAAAAAATGCATTTAGGTATTTAAAAATCACAAAAAAATTCACATTGCATGTTAAAACATTTAGAAACATTATCAAACTCTCAAAACAAATTTCTTTTTGGTTCTTGACCTACTTTGACCTTTTTCATTGGAATTAAATTCTTTTAAAGGCCATATTTTTGTTCAAACTTGGAAGAATCCATTCTGCCTAACCATGAAGAGTTTGATGATGATTCTTCTTGCATTTCATCTTGTATAGCATGTAGTTTCTAGGTTTAAATTGGTTTGAATTTGTTCTTCATTTTCAATTTGTTTTGCATTTTTCATTGTGAAGTGCCTTAAAACCCTAGCCAACTTGAGAAAATCATAACTTTCACTAGGTTAAGAGTTAGGTCCCCTCCTTTGGGAAGTGAACTTGTGTAGGGTTAGGGTTCCCTTGTTCCCATTTTCAATTTTTTATCACATCATTTGCTTCTGGTTTTGAATTTTTGCATTGCATGTTGTATGTAAACCCTAATTTGTGCCATCCTTTGCATCCATCTCTCATTTGCTTGCATTTAAGAACTTGCCATGATATTTTGTGCATCCACATGATTCATAAAACATCTTAGGACATATTAGAATCATGTTTGACCATTTCATCTTTCATTTGCCATGTTATATGTCCATTCCACTTCATAAACTCTCATGAACTTCCATGGTTCAAAGCATGCTTCATTTGCATCCTCATCCTTGTTTGATCACTCTCATCTCTTGTCAAGTGTTTGCATCATCTCTTAGCATCATTAACATCATGTTTGTGCTTCTGGCTTTGGTTTTCACCATGGCATTTCATCTCACTTTCATTGCATTTCATTTCTTTTGCTAACTTTTCAGGTGGTAAGTTGTTTTGAGAAGTGAATTTGCCTTCACTTCTCACAATCTCTTTTCATCTCTCTTATGCATCATTGCTGCATTTTATCTTGTGTATTAGAGTGAGCTTGCTCATTCATACTCTTTCCCACTCTCTTTCTTCAAGCAACTTGTCTTCTTAAGTGAAGCAAGTTGTCTTGCTTGTCTCTGTTTCTTTCTCCTTTCATCTGCTTCTCTTCTGGTGGCTTCTCTCTTGAAGATCTTTTGCAAGCCTCATTAACCCTAGGAACAACCAAGCATGATCACAATTAGGGTTTGATTAGTCCCCCAAATAGTTTTACCTTTGTGTCATCTTTGAGTCTTCTCTTATCACCTCATAATCAAGGACTAAACCCTAAAGGTCTTAAGGCTTTATGATTAAGATTATGCCTGCATCCTTCTATTAGGATGGAGTGAATAACTTTATTCCTAAGTGTTAAACCCTTAATGTGTTTAAATCCTTTAATCAATTCACCTAATAATCACTAAGACATCAAGCTTGTAACTTGGGACTTGCATTAGGGTTCTAATTCTTCCTTAATTCGTTAAGAAGGACTAACCCTAGTGTTAATGGACAAGTCCCTCTCAAGATGTCTTAAAAACCATAAAAACCATTTCTTAACCTTACCGTTACTTAAAATCCATTTAATAAAGGCTTTGTTTTGTCATGAGGTTAATCCCTAATCATGGATTAAGTTGAGGAGCCTTCCTCAGCTTAAATGTTCTCATCTATTATCCTTCTATTAGGATGGTGTAATAATCCATTAAATCCCTGATTATGGCTTAAACTCATTACTTAACACTAAAAAAAAATACCAAAAACATCTAAATAATCACAAGTAGGTTAATGATCTTAATCCTACATCATGGTGATTAAGTGTGAGGTGCTTACTTCATGCTTAAGGTATTCTCATTACCCCTAATCAGAGGGAGGATGTGATGAGTTTACTAACCCTTGGTTCAGGCTTAAGCTCATTAACTTATGACAAACCTCAAAAAGCAATAAAAGACTGAAAACTCAAAAACAAACAATAATCGTCTCCTCCGGGATTCTTTTCTCATCTCATTCACTCACAAATGAGAACTTGCTTCTTCCGTCTAATGCAAGACAGTTTGCACCTGAGCCAGACAGGTCATACACTTGAGCATAGACAAATAGGCAGTTCACAAGTCAATTCATCTTTCAGTCTCTTTGAGTCGAACTACGGTGTTCTGACTTCCTCATTGCACGAGAGGATACGTAGGCATAACCTAACGGTTATCGAACAAAAGTCTCTGTATATTCCCCCCTCTTCTAGCATTATTCTCTAAGCCTCATAGTCTTGAGCATTCCACTCCTGTTCTTACACTGACACTTCTTTTATTCACTTCACATTTTTCTTACACTGACACTTGCATTATTTTCCAGCTTTTGCACACAGATAGCCCTGACACTACCCCTTTAAAACACAAACCTTCCAAGCATGGATCTCGTCGTGTACGACGGACAATCTGGGTGTTAGTACCTTCCCAGGTTGTAACCAACCCCTTTTCTCAGTTTCTCTGGTTCGCAACCGTCTTATCCATCTTTTCTCAGGTTTATGCAGCATTACCTTTCCTTCGGGATAAAAATGCCTAGCTGGCGACTCTTTTCGTTCTCCTTCTTTTCGCCGACCGTTCGCGTCTGTACCCATTTGACCAGGTGTCATTTTGGTGTGAGCGACAGCTTGGCGACTCTGCTGGGGAACCTTATACTGTAACCAGGGCTTCTGGTTATTTTTGTGGGTTCCTCCTAGCGCTTGTTTGATTTGTGTTTACTGGGGTGTTATGTGCTAATTGTGTTTATATAGTTGCTTTATTTATTGCTTTATGTACATCTTTATTTATTGCTTTCTTTACAGCTTTTCATATTTCATACTGTCATTATCATTGTTGGATATGGTTTGCTGTTTTGGTGGGTGGGGTTCTATTGAGAGTTTAAGGTCCTATACCTGGAACCTGAGTGACACCTAGGCTAGAGTGGTTCATGTTCTTTCCCATTCCATTTCGGTCTGGTGCGGGAATATGAAACACAGTTCAGATGTGGGTTTCTTCTTGAGAACTCTGTGCTACAGATTTCCTGTAGTGATAGGGCTATCTGGGAAGCCTGCTAAGTCTGGATGACCTTTATTATGACCTTCAGAAACTGAGGTGATTAGAGGAAGATCTTTTATGGTTATTGTAAACACTGTACCTCCGGGTTAGAAGTGTTTACACTTCTCATAACTGATCCAAGTCTGAGGATCCTTGTTTTAGAACACTACCTGCGAGGGGGTTGGGCTGTTTACAGGTTTGCAGGTACCCTTGGCCACATCATATCTTGTTACTTGTTTTGTTTAAAAGTACCTCACTTTGGACAGTTCTTGTGATTTAACCCTGGACATGTGACTCTTTATTTGAGTCCCCCACCCTAGTTACTGGATTTCTGAACCTCCATCTGGACTTCTTGAACATACATGGGCCTTATATATCAAGACAGATAATCAGATCCAGCTTGATCACAAACCCTTGCATATCATTTGCATATATCATCATTGCATCATTTAACATTTGTTTATTTGTTTTTCAGGGTATCCACATTATATTTGGCTTGGTTTTGACCCCTTCTTCTGCAAAGACCTCTGCTTCAGTTGTCTTCATCAGTTGTCTGCTTCAGTAATCTTCATCATCACCAGCATCAGCCTATCAGTGGCTCATCTCCAGTATCAGTTTTGGTCTTCATCATCACTTGTCTTCAGCTCTTCATAAGCAGTCATGGCTACTCCCAGGAAGAGCAACATATCTTACCATTTCTTTGAGCCTGTGTTGACTGGTATCAGACAAGTCCAGTCACTTATCATCCCTGACCACATCCCATTATTCAGAGAGCATTATGGAGGTATCCTTGATATGGTTATGGACCTAGACCCTTCTCAGAGGAGTATGATCCACACCTGCCTACAGTTTTATGACCCTCATTTGAGATGCTTCACATTCCAAAACTTTCAGCTAGGACCTCTGCTGGAAGAGTTTTCATCATTGATTGGAGTACCTGTCAGGGATGGTGTCCCCTTCAACCCAGAAATTCCAGCTCCCAGCAATGGGGAAGTAGCAAAAGCACTGTACCTAGAGCCTACTTTGATTGAGCAAAACATGACAACAAAGGCTGGGATCCCTGGTTTGCACTTGGATTTCTTGACTTCTCAGGCCATCCTGAAGGCCTCTTTGGGAGAATGGAGGGCAGTCTGTGCACTGTTAGCCCTCAGCATATATGCGACTATACTGTTTGCAGATGAGCCCAAATTTATCAGCAAGAATGCCATTCATCTTTTCCTTCTGAGGAACCCAGTACCCACATTGCTGGGAGATTTCTATTATTCCATTCATTAGAGGAATGAGAAACAGAGAGGGAAGTTGGTGAGGTGTTGTGCTCCTTTGTTTCACACTTGGCTGCTCAAACACTTACCTAAGACAAATGCCTTCCTGAATCCTCACCAACAGAAGAATTGGGGTAAGAGGCTCATTGCTTTGACTTCAGATGACATCAGGTGGTGCACCCAGAGCACCAAAGGCAAGGACATCATCACTAGCTGTGGGCAATACCCAAATGTACCTCTGATAGGAGTAAAGGGTTGCATCAACTACAATCCTTTGCTATTTAAGAGACAATTGGGCTATGCATTGGTCCACCCTCCTAGAGTGCAAGATTTAGCAGAGACCCTGTATTGTGAAGTGAAACCAAATTCAGCTGTTGTCAGACAAGCATATTGGGCTTGGGACAACATCCAGACAAAGGGGGTGGCTATTCTTGGAAAGTGTAATATTGTTGCTTTAGCTCAGTACTATGACTGGTCCCATGCAAGAGCTCATATTACTGGAATGCCCTTCACCTTGGAGGACACACCTGGACCCCCTACAGTACAGCCTACAACAACTGTCAGCCTGGAAGAATTTGAGAAGCTGAAGGAAAGGAATGAGAATCTGTCTCAAGCTCTGAAAAAGACCCTTTGGGAGAGGAGTGATGGTCGTCTGGACATTGAGAGGTTGGAGAAGCTTAGGGTAGAGCATCTGGCCAAGATTGAGAAGACTAAGGACTACATCAAGAAATCAAGAGCTGGGGAACAAATATTGAAGAATGCCTGTAAGGAGGCCAAGCTTCAGAAGGTTAGGACTGAGCCCTATCTACGAGAGAGTCAGGCTAGGTGGGTCAGGATCACTGAAGCCCGAACGCAAGAAGATAAGAGAACTCAAGCCAGGATTGAGCAGTTAAAGGCCAATGAAAGGAAGCAACAGGAAGCTTTGCTGGCAGCCCAGAAGGAGATTTCAGAGTTAAAGCTTAGGGCTGGTTTGAAGAGGACAAAGGACCAAGACAGGCACAAGAAGCTGACCACTGCCATTGCCACCAGGAACCTCCTCATCAGGACTATTACAGAACATCCAACTGGTCCAGTGGCTGAGGCACTTCTGAAGGAGGTTAAGGAGGATGAGTTTGGGCTAGATGTCTGACTTTTTGACTGTTGTTGTTTTCATTTGATATACTCTTCTTTGTGTTGTATTTTTACCCTTCAGGGGCATGTGTTGTAAAACAAACTATGTATTGTTCACCATCTTGTAATATATTTTAGTTTGTTTCCATTTGGGTTTTCTTTTCTCAGCAGCATCAAAGCATCTTCCTCGAGGTCTGGAAAGGTCAAAGCCAAGAACCAAACCGGATACCTTGGAAAACAAATAAGCATACTGCATTGCATACTAACTTTTGTTTTGTTTTGTAGGTTTTTGTCATTTGTTTGTTTCTAACTTTGCTTTGACTTCAGGAAATATTTCTCGTCGCCGGGTGTTCCCTGTCAACCGTACGCACCGGTACCCTACTCGCAACAACCTTCCTAGTATCCAAATGGAGCAAGTACAGTAAGACCTGACTGAGGTCAGAACTCAGATGGCTAATGAAAGAGTGGAGATGAGGAACCAAATGACTCAATTCATGGCTGTGATGACTGGCTTGTCCCAGAGTCAAGAGAGGCTAAGGGCATTGGTGGAAAGACGAACTCCCGAGGAACCTCACCCTGGAACTGGAGGAACTAGCAACAATGAGCGAGGCCAGCCTCATATTAATCCACCAGTATTTGGACCTCATCTGGATCCGGAAGTCAACATCCCGGGAAATGTACAAGGAAACACTGCTGGGGGGAGAATCTTGCAAGAAGATCCCCAAGAAGAACAATTTACTGTCATGGGAGCTGGAGACTGTAAACACCCCAAATTTGCCCTCACCCATTCACACCATGGCTTGTGATCATTTCATATGCATAAACACAATCATAACATCTCATAGTACATTTTTGATTTACTGCATAAATTCAAAGTCATCTGCACCTAGGGTTTGTCATCTGAGCAATCCAAGAGCCTCATGAGCCACTCCAAAGGCCACCAATCACTTCAAAGGGGTCCATGTGTGTTCTTATATCATATTACATCCTCCCAAAGTCAAAAATGCAAAAGAATCACAAGAACTGGGATTGGTATGGATGTAGAGCCAAGTTTGACTGCACAGTTGACCTGAAATTAGGGTTTTGGTTTCAAAGGCCATAACTCCAAATTTTTTGGTCATTCTTGTTTCCATTGGTCTCTATATGGTATAGGGAGTATGCATATCAATTTTCATGAAGAAATTCCATGGGGAAGTCATCTGATCAAGAGTTGACTTTCTGGACAAGTCAGTGCAAAATCAGGGCATCTGAGGCCCCCAATGACCCAACCAAGGGGTGATCTTCATCATTTTGAGTGTATTTGATCTTTATTTGATCATGGAAGAGGTTTGAAGTTCACAAAATTCAAGAATTACAAGATTTTGCAAAGTTGACTTTTTTAGGGCATGGTTGACTTTTAAAGAATATGTCATTTTATGCCACTTTTCAAGCCTTGCTTTTTGATCCAAAAATGCTTCAAATGGAAAAACTTTGGTCATGAAAGTTGTAGATTAGATCTTTCCCTTTTCAAAAAGTACAAGAACATGACCTAATTCTTTTTGGATCAAAAGTTATGGTGTGTTAAAGTTAGCAAAAATCACTAATTTTCAAGTTATGCCTCAAATGAGAAACTTGCAAAAACTTTGTACCAAGGCATTTGTGACTTCTAGTTCATGTCTAACCAATGTACAAACATCACACAAGTTCTAAAAATCAGATTTGGACCAAAAGATCACATGTTCATGGTTGGCAAAGCAAGAGATTTTCATGAAGTTTCAAAAATGATCAAGTTGCAAAACCACTCATCACACTTCACCCACTTGCTGCATTGGCTATTGAACCAGCCATAGCCTCTCACCTCACCATGCTGCACCAGCCCACATGCTTGTACTAGCCTATGGTTCAACCCATGCCTCTCTTACCAAAAAGTTGACATTTTGCAAAAGTGGACTTACCTATCACAGCAGGCCAGGTCACATCATCTGACCAATTGGAGTTGTTTATACTATCCATTTGCTAGCCATTTCACACAAGGAGCCAGCCTGAAACAAGCCCTAAGACATCATTCACAAACTCACCCTCTCAAGCAAAACCTTTCGAATTTGTCTCCACAGCACACAAACACAAAAACCAAATCCATTGATCAACTCACCTTGCTTCACTGAGCCAAAACCAGCAAAACTTAGGCCTGAACCAAGCAAGAACTGAGCTTCTCCATTTTTCACTCCAAAAGCAAAAGCATTCGAAACTCACTCCACAGGCCATAAACACTCAAGCAAACTCCATAAACCTTCTCAACTCATCACCCTGAGCACAGAGAACCCCTCACCCATGCCTGAAACAGCCTGAATCACCATCACCATTTTCAACTGAGCTTGAGCAGAAGCTGTTCAAACTCCTTAACCAGCCAACATAAATTTCTTCTAAGCATCCAAACATCATCAAAGGGTCATAAGGAGTGGTTTTCATCAAAGGAAAGGGTCAGAAAGTTACAAGAGTGAAAGCTTCGAAACTCAGGTAGCTCAAGAACTTTTTTTCCAGAAATCATTTTTTAAGTTCTTAAGTTGTTCTATATGCTCTCCTGATCACAACTATGTCATTGGTTTTAAAAATGGTTGGAAAATGAGGATGTAATCATGTTCTGAAACTCTGTGACCTAAAAATGTTTGTTTCGATTCTTGATTTTAAGGGAATATAAATGTTGTTTGTGATGGGGTTTTGATTCAGTAGGTTATGGGAATCATTTCTGTATGCTTGGTTTTCATTTTTGTTGCGTTTTGAGGTTTTTTGGGGATTTTCAGGTGGGGTTCCCACCGGAGAAGACGACCGGAGGTCTTCTCCGGCCACCTGAAAATCATTAGGGTTTAATCAGGTCATTAACTTCCATTTGAATCTCATGCGTCAGATTGCTTGACTTTGTTGACTTCCCGCGTGCATGAATGGTCCAGATTCGTTCATTTGCCCTAATCTTGTTTAATTAGAATAATCATAATTAATTAACTCAGAAGCAATCCAGCCCCTCCACTAACACGCGCAGTCAACCCATTCAAACCCAGAAGCCATCCCAGCCCTCCATTCAGTTGACTTTCCCATTTTCTTTGTTTTAATTCATTTATTTCATAATTGTTTTACCTAATTTATTTAAAATAGCAAAAATGTTTTAAAAATTATGAAACTTTTTGTCAAGAGTTTCATTAATTTTTAAAACACAAAAATATTTTTATTTGCATTTTTTGCATTAAAAAAGTATTTTAAAATATTTAAAAGTTTATTTTTAATTGATTAATGAAAATTAATTTATTAAAAATACTTTTAGGTATTTAAAAATCACCAAAAAATTCAAGAAATGTTCTAAGACATTTAGAAACATTGTCCAACCTTCAAACCAAATTTCTTTTTTGATCTTGATGCATTTTGAGAATATTTCATTGATTTAAAATCATTTTTATGCATTAATTTGATCCAAAGTTCCAAAAATCATTTCTGCCTATCCATGAAGAATTGGACATTGATTCTTTTTGCATTGCATTGTGTTTGGCAGGTAGTTTGTGAGATTAAATGGCCATGATTTGATCTTTCAATTTCAATTTGTTTGGTAATTTTCTTGTTTAGGAACCCTAAAACCCTAGCAAACTTGTAAAAATCATAATTTGAACTTGGTTAGGAGTTGAGACCTCTCCTTTGGGCAGTGGTTTAGTATAGGATTAGGGGTCCTTTGAGTGGCATTTTCATTTTTTTATCTTAGGGTTTGCTTCTGATTTTGGTTTTGTTTGATTGCATTGTTCATAAACCCTAAATTGGGCTTCCATATGCATCCATCTTGCATTCTCTTGCATAACATGACTTGCCATGACATTTCAAGCATCCATGTGATTCATTTGACATCATAAGACATATTGAAAGCATGTTTGATCATTGCATCATGTATTTGCCATGTTGTATGCCATGTGCACTTCATAACTTTTCATGTATGTTCATGCTCCTTAACTTGCTTCATTTGCATTCATGAACTTGTATGATCATCTCCATGTGCTGCCTCATGTTTGTAGCATCTCATAGCATCATTATAATCATAAACATGCTTCTGGTTTTGTTTCTCATCATACCATTTCATCTCATTTTGCATTGCATTGCATTTTCTTTTCTAATCTTTCAGGTGGTAAGTGACTCTGAGAAGTGAATTTGCCTTCACTTCTCATAACTTTTCTTTTCATCTCTCTTGCATCCATGCTGCATTTTTGTATGTGTTTGAGCTTGAGCTTGCTCATTCTTCTTCTTCCCACTTTCTTTCTTCAAGTGACTTGACTTCTTGAATGAAGCAAGTCACTTTGCTTCTCTTGATCCTTTCATCTGCTTCCTGGTGGTTCCATTGGAGATCTTTCTTGTTTAACCTCACAAACCTTAGGAACAACCAAGCATGACAATGATTAGGGTTTTGATTAGTCTCCCCTTTTAGTTTTACCTTTGTGTCTCTCTTGAGTCTTCTCTTCCCATCTCATAATCAGGGACTAAACCCTAAAGGCTTTAAGGTCTTGTGATTAAGCTTATGCCTGCATCCTTCTATTAGGATGGAGTGTATAACTTTAATCTTAAGTGTTAAACCCTTAATGTGTTTAACTCCTTTAATCAATCCATCTAATAATTATCAAGACATCACACTTGTAACTTGGGCCTTGCATTAGGGTTCTAATTCTTCCTTAATTGGTTAAGAAGGACTATCCCTAGTGTTAATGGACAAGTCCCCCTCAAGTTGTCTTACAAACCATAAAATCACTTCTTCATCATACCATTAAATAAAATCCACTTAATCAAAAGCTTGTTTTGTCATGAGTTTAATCCCTAATCATGGATTAAGTTGAGGAGCTTTCCTCAGCTTAAACATTCTCATCTATTATCCTTCTATTAGGATGGTGTAATGAGTCTGTTTAATCCCTGATTATGGCTTAACCTCATTACTCAACACTAAACAAAAACACCAAAAACATCTAAATAATCACAAGTAGGTTAATGATTTTAACTCTACATCAAAAGGTGATTAAGTGTGAGAATCTGACTTCACACTTAAGGTATTATCATTACCCCTAATCAGAGGGAAGATGTGATGAGTTTACTAACCCATTGGTTTAGGCTTAAGCTCATTAACTTATGACAAACTTTCAAAAGCAATAAAAGACTGAAAATACAAAAACAAACAATAATCGTCTCCTCCGGGATTCTTTTCTTATCTCATTCACTCATAAACGAGAACTTGCTTCTTCCGTCTAATGCAAGACAGTTAGCACCTGAGCCAGACAGGTCATACACTTGAGCATAGACAAGTAAGCAGTTCATCAAGTCAATTCACCTTTCAGTCTCTTTGGGTCGAACTACGGTGTTCTGACTTCCTCATTGCACGAGAGGATACGTAGGCATAACTTAACAGTTATCGAACAAAAGTCTCTGTATATTCCCCCTCTTTCCAGCATTATTCTTTTAAGCCTCATGATCTTGAGCATTTCATTCTTGTTCTTACAATGACACTTCACTTATACACTTCACTTCTCTTACACTGACACCTGTACATCCTTTTCCAGCTCTTTCATACACAGATTGCACTGACACTACCCCTTTAAAACACAAATCTTTTAAGCGTGGATCCCGTCGAGTACGACGGACAATCTGGGTGCTAATACCTTCCCAGGTTGTAACCAACCCCCTTCCTCAGTCTCTCTGGTTCGCAACCGTCTTATCCATATCTTTCTAGGTCTATGCAGCATTGCCTTTCCTCCGGGATAAAAATGCCTAGCTGGCGACTCTATTCATCTCCAGTGAGTCCACTGCTGTGTGTTCTCATTGTCCCTTTCGCCGACCGTTCGCGTCTGTACCTTTATCTGGGCCGGTCCCATTTATCGGGAGCGACAGCTTGGCGACTCTGCTGGGGACCCTTATACTGCAACCAGGGCTTCTGGTTCTTTTTGTGGGTTCCTCCTAGCGCTTGTTTGATTTGTGTTTACTGGGGTGTTATGTGCTTATTTGTGTTTGTATATTTGTATTTATTTTTGCTTTATGTACAGTTGATTACTGCTTTCTTTATAGCTTTGCATTATATCATATTGTCATACTGTGCTGCTGGCTGGATCTGTTTGTTTGCTTTGGTGGGTGGGTGTTCCATTAAGAGTTAAGGTCCTATACCTGGGACCTGAGTGACACCTAGGCTAGAGTGAATCATATTCTTTCCCATTCCATCTCGGTCTGGTGCGGGAATATGAAACACGGTTCAGATATGGGTTTCTTCTTGAGAACTCTGTGTTGCAGATTTCCTGCAATGCTAGGGCTATCTGGGAAGCCTGCTAAGTTTGGATGACCTTTTAGTATTGACCTTCAGAAACTGAGGTGAATTAGAGGAGGAACTTTTATGGTTATTGTAAACACTGTACCTCCGGGTTAGAAGTGTTTACACTTCTCATAACTGATCCAAGTCTGAGGATCCTTGTTTTAGAACATCACCTGTGAGGGGGTTGGGCTGTTTACAGGTTTGCAGGTACCTTGACCTCAGAATACCCTGTTACTTTGATTTGATTAAGAATACTCCATGTTGGGACAGTTCTTGTGATTCTAAACCCTGGACATGTGGCTCTTTATTTGAGCCCCCCACCTTGGTTACTGGACTTATAGACCTCCATCTGGATTTCTTACACACATGGACTTATATCAGAGCACTTGATCAGATCCAGCTCAGTCACAAACCCTTGCATATCATTTGCATACATAATCATTGCATCATATTGACATTTGCTTATTTGTATTTCAGGGTATCCATCTTCAGTTGGTTTTGGTTTTGACCCCATCTTCAGTGTTGACCTATATTCATCAGCACCTGCTTCAGCTATCATCTATCTACTTCAGTCACCAGCACCAGCCAATCAGTGGCCCATTCTTCAGTATCATCATCAGCACTTGTCTCAACTCAGTCTCAACATCATGGCACCTAAGAAAAGCAACATCACCTACCACTTCTTCCAACCAGAGTTAGCTGACATCAGGAGGATTCAGACCCTGATCACTCCAGACCATATACCACTGTTCAGGGAACACCATGGAGATATACTTGATATGGTTATGGATCTGGACCCCTCACAGAGAAGCCTGATCCACACTTGCCTTCAGTTTTATGATCCCCCACTGAGATGTTTCACTTTTCAGGACTTTCAGCTAGGCCCCTTATTGGAAGAATACTCATCATTAGTTGGTATACCTATCAGGGGTGGAGTCCCTTTCAACCCTGAGATGGTCTTTCCTGGTAATGAGGAAGTAGCAAAGGCATTGCATCTGGAACCAGTCCTGATTGGGCAGCATATGACTTCTAAGGCTGGAATCCCTGGCCTGCATCTGGATTTCTTGATCTCTCAAGCTACCCTGAAAGCTTCTTTAGGAGAGTGGAAAGCAGTCTGTGCTTTATTGGCCTTGAGCATATATGGGATCATATTATTTGCAGATGAGCCTCGATTTGTTAGCAAGAAGGCAATCCATCTTTTCATCCTGAAGAACCCAGTGCCAACTTTATTGGGGGATCTCTACTATTCAGTGCATCAGAGGAATGAAAAGTAGAGGGGAAGACTAGTAAGGTGATGTGCTCCTTTGTTCCATACTTGGCTTCTCAGGCATTTGCCCAGGACAGATGCATTTTTGAACCCTCATCAACAAAAAAACTGGGCTGGAAGACTTACTACTCTAACTTCAGCTGATATCAGGTGGTGCACTCAAAGCACAAAAGGCAGGGATATTATCACCAACTGTGGGCATTTTCCCAATGTGCCCCTAATAGGAGTTAAGGGTAGTATTAATTACAACCCTTTGTTGTTCAAAAGACAATTGGGCTATGCACTGGTCCACACTCCTAAGGCACAGGACTTGGTTGAGACTCTTTATTGTGAGAACAAGCTTAAGCTGGCTATTGTTAGGCAGGCAGCCTGGGCCTGGGATAATGTGCAGACTAAGGGGGTAACCATCCTGGGGAAGTGTAACAATGTGGCATCAGCACAATACTATGATTGGTCCCATGCTAGGGCTCAAATTTCTGGATTGCCTTTCACTATTGAAGATATGCCTGGACCTTCCACAGCACCACCTCCAGCAACTGTCAGCTTAGAGGAGTTTGAGAAGTTGAAAGAGAGAAATGAGAAGTTGACTCAGGCTCTACAGAAGACCCTCTGGGAGAGGAGTGATGGTAGGTTGGATATTGAGAGGTTAGAAAAACTGAAAGTGGAGCATCTGGCTAGAATTGAGAAGTCTGAAGATTACATTAAGAAGTCTAGGGCTGGAGAACAAATATTGAAGAATGCCTGCAAGGAATCTCAGTTCCAGAAAGCCAGGACAGACTTGTATCTGAAGGAGAGTCAGGCTAGGTGGGTCAGGATCACCGAGGCTCGTACTCTGGAGGACAAGAGGGTCCAAGACAAGATAGAGCGGATGGAAGCTAGTACAAAAGAGCAGCAAGAAGCCCTGGCAGCAGCCCAGAGGGAGATGTCAGAACTGAAGATCAGAGCTGGAGTGAAGAGGTCAAAGGACCAAAGTCAACACAAGAAGCTAACTACAGCTGTTACTACCAGGAATCTTCTCATCAGGAACCTCACGGAGCGTCCAGCTGACCCTGTGACCAAGGCACTTCTCAAGGAAGTTCGGGAGGATGAGTTTGGTCTTGGTGTTTGACCATTTGCTTGTTGTTGCTTTTATTCCATGTACTTTTATTTTCTTGTAATGTATTTTGACCCCTCAGAGGGCTTGTATTTGTAAACAAACTGTGTACCATTGGCCTTTTGTAATATATGTATTAGTTTGTTCCATCCGAGTTTACTTCAAAAGCAACATCAACAGCATCTTCGAGGGTCTGGAAGGGTCAAAACTGAATGCCAAGCCGGATACCTTGAAAACAAATAAGCATATTGCATTGCATGCTAACCCTTTGTTTGTTTTGTAGGTTTTTTGTTTTATTGTTGCTAACTCTGTTATGATGTTCAGGAATTATTGCTCGACGACGAGGGTTCCCACTCAATCAACCACACAGATACCCCACCCGTAACAATCTTCCAGGCATACAGATGGATCAGATGCAGCAGGACCTTACGGAGGTCAGAAATCAGATAACCAACGAGAGGTTGGAAATGAGAACTCAAATGACGCAATTTATGGAGGTAATAAACAACATGGCCCAAAGCCAGGAGAGGCTCAGAGCACTGGTAGAAGGGAGAAATCAGGAAGATCATCAGCCAGGGACTGCTGGGACTAGCAACAATGAAAGAGTCCAACCACATGCTAATCCCCCCGTCTTTGGCCCCCACCTCCATCCAGAGGCCAACATTCCTGTCAATATACAAGGGCCTGCCACAGCAGGGAGGGTACTGCAAGAAGACCCCCAGGAGGATCAGTTCACAGTAATGGGAGCTGGGGAAGAGGCTTATGATAGAAGGTTGGATGAGATAGCCGAGAAGTTAAGATCCTTAGAGTCTCAAAACTCTTTAGGTTTCGATGTTATGGATATGGGCTTGGTAAACGGGGTCAGGATTCCCCACAAGTTTAAGCCACCATGCTTTGAGAAGTATAATGGGACTTCCTGTCCCCGAACCCATCTACAATCTTTTCTCGGGAGGCTAAAAGCCTATACCATGGACGAGAAGCTGTGGATGTTCTATTTTGAGGATAGCTTGACTGGAGCTTCGAGGGAATGGTATTCCCATCTGACAAGAGCAACTATTAGATGCTGGAAGGACCTGGCAGAGGCCTTCATCAGACAGTATCAGTATAATCTGGATATGGCACCCAACAGGACTCTCCTAATGGGAATGTCACAGTCATCTAGAGAGAGCTTCCGAGAATATGCTCAAAGATGGAGACAGCTTGCTGCTGCTGTCCAGCCACCTATGTCAGAAAGGGAGATGGCTGATATGTTCATGAACACCCTTCAGGGGACTTACATTGATAGGCTAGCTGCCTTCTCATCTACCAGCTTTGCAGATGTGGTCATATCCGGGGAGAGAATTGAAAGCCTATTGAAGATGGGTAAGATCTCGGACAACGGTGCAAGCTCATCCAGTAATGCAAGGAAGCCTTTTGCGGGCCCAAGAAGGACTGGTGAGACCAATGCCATCCACACCAACAGGGGCAGGCCCCAATATGTTCATAGATCTGTGGCAGCAGTCACCATTCCCGCTCCAGCTCATCCACAACCAGCCTATCAACCTCCGCAGCAAAACTATCAGCAACAACCTCAGTACCATCCACAAAATCAGTATCCTCCGAGAAATTACAACAACAGCAACACCAACAACAATAATCAGCAAAGGCCATTCCAGCAGAGGCCATCACAAGCCAATAGGGTGATCGATCCGATCCCTATGCCATATGCTACATTGCTGCCACAACTCCTGAAACTCAACCTAGTTGAGCTAAGGACGTTGGCACCTCCAGATCCCAACAGTCTACCCAGGAATTACGACTCCAACGCCAGATGTGCCTTCCATTCAAACGCACCTGGCCACAGTACAGAAAAGTGCAGAGCCTTGCACATGAAGGTACAAGACCTGGTAGACTCTAAGGCTCTGAATTTCGAACCACCACCCAATGTCAATAAGAACCCCATGCCAAACCACGGTGGTCCCAGAATCAACGCTATTGAAGAAGACAAGCCGTCTTATTTAATAACCAGTGTGGGTCAGATCCGGACACCGTTGGTGGAGATTAAGGCTCAGCTCCTCGAATGTCAAATGTTCCCGGGGTGTGAGTTAGGGTGTGCTTACTGCAATATTTCAATAAATGGGTGCGATAACCTGAGGAATGGTATAGATGGTCTCATTCAGAGTGGCCAACTTCAGATCACCACATCATTTCCAACAAATCCAGCAATCTCATCAGCAACAGTTCCGGTATCTCCTACAACTGCAGCAACCATTGTTCCTGACAATTCTTCGGCTTCATCAATAAGTACTTCATCTATCATCTCAAGTGAACAGTTATCGACAAATGTTCCTGCTACAACTTCAGCATCACTCCATTTTGAATCTCCTACAACAACAACACCCATCCTTCCGACAATGTCTCCTACAACACCAGCAACAAATCATGAAGATGTCTCTACTGTCACAATATTTTATGATCCTGAAAACAACTCTGCCTACAACTCAGAAAGCGCTGCTCCCATCAGAGCACCAGTCACAATTTATTATGATCCACAAACTATCACAATCCCTTCTGCAGCTGCCATCAGTCCAGTCACTGTCACAGTGCCTGGACCAGTACCCTATGAAAGCAGTAGGGCCATCCCTTGGCACTACGGCTCTGACGTATACTGCGAAGGACAAAGAATAACTCTTGATACATCAACACCTGCACCACAAATAGATAATGTGGGAGGAGGCGGAGGCTTCACTCGAAGCGGACGTCTCTTTGCTCCACAAATTCAAAGACCCACTGCCGAAGCAGAAGCTGCTGCCAAGGCAAAAGGAAAGAGCCCGGTGCAGGAAGATCAAGCTGTTAAGGAAGCTTTGAAAACACCATTCGATCAAGAGGTTGATGAGTTTATGAGAATCATCAAAAAGAGTGATTACAAAATAGTGGATCAGCTTCACCAGACGCCATCCAAGATCTCTATCCTATCACTGCTTATGTGCTCCGAAGCCCATCGGAATGCACTACTCAAAGTCTTGCACGCAGCTTACGTGCCTGAAGAGATCACCGTCAATCAATTGGAAACCGTGGTTGGAAATGTTACTGCTAGCAATGGGCTAGGGTTCACCAATACTGACTTGACGACGGAAGGCCGCAACCATAACAAGGCCTTGCACATCACCATGGAATGTAAAGGTGCAGTCCTTTCCCATGTGCTGGTAGACACAGGGTCATCCCTTAATGTCTTACCGAAAAAGGCCCTGGTGAAGCTAGAATATGAAGGATTGGCATTGCGTCCCAGTAACCTGGTAGTAAGAGCCTTTGATGGTTCTAAGAGATCGGTTCTGGGAGAGATTGATCTGCCTGTGACGATTGGCCCACAAACCTTTAAAACGATCTTCTATGTGATGGACATTCAGCCTGCCTACAGCTGTTTGTTGGGTAGACCATGGATTCATGCCGCTGGCGCAGTAACGTCTACCCTTCACCAGAAGTTAAAATTCGAGTGGGAAGGCCAAGTCGTTACTATCTGTGGGGAGGAGGATATATTTGTTAGCCATCTGGCTACTTATAAGTATATTGAGATGGATGGGGAGATCCATGAAACGATGAGTCAAGGATTTGAGGCCTTGAACGTTAATGAAGCATCTGCTGTATCTGGAATCTCCATGTCATCTTATCAACAAGCCCGGAAGGTTGTTGAGGAAGGAACTGCCCAAGGCTGGGGCAAGATTTTATCTGTGGAAGAGAAGAAGGACAAATTTGGGTTGGGTTACAGACCAACTCAACAAAATCAAGCAGAGGCAGCTAAGAAGCCCGGTTTTGTCAGTGGGGGAATGCTCACCCCTGATGCTATCAATAATTTGGAAGACGAGCTGGAAGAAGAGCGCAACCTGGAAAATTGGATTCGTCCAATGATCCCGGGGAGCAGTATCTCAAACTGGTCTTCCCAGGAAATTATAAGAGTTACTCACGCAGAGTAATTATTATTTCCTGTATTTTTATAGCATGCATCAAAGTCTTGCATATTGCCCAAGATGACAAGACTCATTTTGTAATCGGGCCATCTGTACTTTTTGTGCAAACAAGATTAATCAATGAAATATCAGACATCTTTTTGCAAATGAGTCTTTTTCTTTTCTGCTCACTGTTTTTCCATTTTTCTTTTTGTACAAAAAATAAATGGCGATGTTTTCAAAATGATAACTTTATTTCACTTTTCAAAGCAAGATTAAAATCAAATCACTAAAATGAATAAACTGAACCCTTGCAGAGAGTGCCTTCCAGACAGCACCGACAACAGCACGGCTATGACTTCGTATGACTTTGACAATCCAATCAATCAAGCTGATGAAGGGGTTGAAGAAGAGTATGAGCTTCCTGAAGAGCTAGCCAGGTTGTTGAGACAAGAGGAAAGGATTATCACTCCTCACCAGGAGGAGGTTGAAGTGATTAATCTTGGTACAGATGAAGACGTGAAAGAGGTTAAAATCGGGGCCTGCCTGCAAGACTCAGTGAAGAGACAACTGATTGATCTGCTTCAAGAATATGTGGACGTGTTTGCTTGGTCTTATCAGGATATGCCAGGGTTGGACACCGATATCGTCGTGCACAAGCTGCCTTTAAGAGAAGAATGCCCGTCAGTTAAACAGAAACTGCGCCGTACTCGCCCAAACATGGCAATGAAAATCAAAGAAGAGGTACAAAAGCAGTGGGACGCCGGGTTCCTTGCTGTAACTAGCTACCCACCGTGGGTTGCTAATATTGTACCTGTGCCTAAGAAAGACGGCAAAGTAAGGATGTGTGTTGACTACCGGGATCTGAACAGAGCCAGCCCGAAAGATGACTTCCCATTACCTCACATTGATGTATTGGTGGATAACACGGCTCAGTTCTCGGTATTCTCCTTCATGGACGGATTTTCAGGATACAATCAGATTAAGATGTCACCTGAAGACATGGAGAAGACAACCTTCATCACACCCTGGGGCACGTTCTGTTACAAAGTGATGCCATTCGTACTGAAGAATGCTGGTGCAACATATCAACGGGCTATGGTGACATTATTCCACGATATGATCCATAAGGAAATCGAGTGTTATGTGGATGATATGATTGCCAAGTCCCTTACAGAGGAAGACCACCTGGTAAATCTGCTGAAGTTATTTAAGCGTCTGAGGAAGTACCAACTAAAGCTGAACCCCAACAAATGCACATTCGGGGTGAGATCTGGTAAGCTGCTGGGCTTTATTGTAAGCGAGAAGGGGATTGAAGTTGACCCTGATAAAGTCAAAGCCATCCAAGAGATGCCTGCACCGAAAACTGAGAAAGAAGTTTGAGGGTTTCTGGGTCGATTGAACTACATCTCAAGGTTCATATCGCACCTCACAACAACCTGTGAGCCTCTGTTTAAGCTGTTAAGAAAGGAACAGACGGTCAGGTGGAACGAAGACTGCCAAAGGGCTTTTGACAAGATCAAAGAATATCTGCAAGAACCTCCAATCCTTATGCCTCCAGTTGAAGGAAGACCTCTGATAATGTACTTGACAGTATTAGAAGAGTCTATGGGGTGTGTGCTGGGCCAGCATGACGACTCTGGTCGAAAAGAGTATGCAATATACTACCTAAGCAAAAAGTTTACCGACTGTGAACAACGTTATTCACTGCTCGAGAAAACTTGCTGTGCTTTAGCGTGGGCTGCTCGCCGACTGAGACAGTATATGTTGACCCACACTACCTTGTTGATTTCAAAAATGGACCCAGTTAAGTACATTTTCGAGAAGCCAGCTCTTACCGGACGGGTTGCAAGATGGCAAATGATTCTCACAGAATACGACATCCAGTACACTTCTCAGAAAGCCATCAAGGGCAGTGTATTGTTTGAATATCTTGCTGAGCAACCTATTGATGACTACCAGCCTATGAGGTTTGACTTCCCTGATGAAGACATCATGTTCATAAAATCAAAAGATCATGAAGAGCCTATTCACACTGAAGGGCCTGACCCGGAAGAAGAATGGACTATGATGTTTGACGGGGCTGTTAACATGAATGGTCGTGGTGTTGGTGCAGTACTCATTACACCCAAAGGAGTTCACATGCCTTTCTCGGCAAAACTCACTTTCAACTGCACTAACAACGAAGCTGAATACGAAGCTTGCATTATGGGTCTTGAGGAAGCCATTGACCTCAGGATCAAGACATTGACTGTATTCGGAGATTCAGCTCTGGTAGTTAATCAAACCAACGGAAAATGGTACACCCACCAGGATCATCTGATACCTTACAGGGATTATACAAGGAGGTTATTGACTTTCTTCACAACAGTCAAGCTGGAGTATATCCCTCGGGACGAGAATCAGTTTGCAGATGCTCTTGCTACCATTTCATCCATGATCAAAGTTCAAGCCGCTAACTTTGTACCTCAGATTTCAGTGTCCAGACTTGATAGACCAGCATATGTATTTGCCGAAGATGTTGTCAAAGATGATAAGCCTTGGTTCCATGACATTAAATGCTTCTTGGAGGATCAAACATACCCACCTGGGGCATCTTCCAATGATAAGAAGACTTTGAGAAGACTTGCTGGTAGTTTCTTTCTGAACACTGATGGGTCTTTATACAAAAGGAACTTTGATATGGTACTCCTCAGATGTGTTGACAAGACGGAAGCAAATTTGTTGATGCATGAAGTGCACGAAGGGTCTTTTGGTACCCACGCTGGAGGGCACGCCATGGCTAAGAAGTTGTTAAGATCAGGTTATTACTGGATCACGATGGATGCAGACTGTTGTGCTTACGCCAGAAAATGCCACAAATGCCAGATCTACGCAGATAAGGTGCATGTGTGTCGCTCCCGACAAATGAAAATGGGTCAGATGAAGGTACAGACGCGAACGGTCGGCGAAGGGAACAGTGAGAACACACAGCCGTGAACTCACTGGAGATGAATAGAGTCGCCAGCTAGGCATTTTTATCCCGGAGGAAAGGCAATGCTGCATAGACCTAGAAAGATACGGATAAGACGGTTTGCGAACCAGAGAGACTGAGAAAGGGGGTTGGTTACAACCTGGGAAGGTATTAGCACCCAGATCGTCCGTCGTACTCGACGGGATCCACGCTTAAAAGATTTGTGTTTTAAAGGGGTAGTGTCAGTGCAATCTGTGTATAAAAGAGCTGGAAAAGGATGCAAGTGTCAGTGTAAAAGAAAAGTGAAGTGTATAATGATGTGTCAGTGTAAGAACAAGAGTGAAATGCTCAAGACTATGAGGCTAAAAGAATAATGCTGGAAGAGGGGGAATATACAGAGACTTTTGTTCGATAACTGTTAAGTTATGCCTACGTATCCTCTCGTGCAATGAGGAAGTCAGAACACCGTAGTTCGACCCAAAGGGACTGAAAGGTGAATTGACTTGTGAACTGCTTACTTGCCTATGCTCAAGTGTATGACCTGTCTGGCTCAGGTGCTTACTGTCTTGCATTAGACGGAAGAAGCAAGTTCTCGTTTATGAGTGAAGGTGATGAGAAAAGAATCCCGGAGGAGACGATTATTGCTTGTTTTTGTATTTTCAGTCTTTTATTGCTTTTTGGAGTATGTCATAAGATAATGAGCTTAAACCTAAATCAATGGATCTGGTAAACTCATCACATCATCCCTCTGATTAGGGGTAATGAGAATTACCTTAAGTGTGAAGTCAGATTCTCACACTTAATCACCTTTGATGCAGGGTTAAGATCATTAACCTACTTGTGATTATTTAGATGTTTTTTGTGATTTTTGTTTAGTGTTAAGTAATGAGGTTAAGCCATAATCAAGGATTAAACAGACTCATTACACCATCCTAAAAGAAGGATAATAGATGAGGGAGTTTAAGCTGAGGAAAGCTCCTCAACTTAATCCATGATTAGGGATTAAACCCATGACAAAACAAGCCTTTGATTAAGTGATTTTTATTGGTGGTATGATGATGAAGTGTTTTTTTATGATTTGTAAGACAACTTGAGGGGGACTTGTCCATTAACTTTAGGGTTAGTCCTTCTTAACCACTTAAGGAAGAGTTAGAACCCTAATGCAAGGCCCAAGTTACAAGTGTATTGTCTTGATGATTATTAGGTGGATTAATTAAGAGATTTCAACACCTTAAGGGTCCAAGACTTAGGATTAAAGTTATACACTCCATCCTAAAAGAAGGATGCAGGCATGATCTTAATCACAAAGTCTTAAAGCCTTGAGGGTTTAGTCCCTGATTATGAGGTGAGAAGAGATGACTCAAGGAGAGACACAAAGGTAAAAACTATGGGGGAGACTAATCAAAACCCTAATTCATTATCATGCTTGGTTGATCCTAATGTTTGTGAGGTTTTCAAGAACAATCTTCAGATGAACCACCAGGAAGCAGATGAACAAGATCAAGAGAAGCAAAGTGACTTGCTTCATTCAAGAAGTCAAGTCACTTGAAGAAAGAAAGTGGGAGAAGGAAGAATGAGCAAGCTCAAACTCAAACACAAGTAAGAATGCAGCAAGGTATGCAAAAGAAGATGAGAAGAAAAGTTATGAGAAGTGAAGGCAAATTCACTTCCCAAGTTACTTACCACCTGGAATGTTAGAAGCAAATGCAATACAATGCTAAATGAAATGAAATGACATGATACAAAGCAAAACCAGAAGCAATGTACATGATGATTATGATGTTATGAAGTGCTGCAAACATGCAGCAAGGCAATGAAATGTTCATACAAGGTTATGAATGCAAAGGATGCAAGAAAAAGCCCAAATTAGGGTTTACAAAGCAAACATCAAACACAAACCAAAAACAGAAGCAAACCTTAACATAAAAAATGGAAAATGGTACCCAAGGAAACCCTAGACCTATAATGAATCACTGCCCAAAGGGGAGCTCTCAACTCTCAACCAAACTCAAGTTATGAATTTTACAAGTTATTAGGGTTTTTTAGGGTTTGTAACAAAAGAAATACCAATCAATTAGAAAATGCAAGATCAAATCTTGGCCTTTTTATCCTTGAAAGTACATGTCAAATAGAAAACAATGCAAAAAGAACCAATGTCTCAACCTTTACTAAAAGACAGAAATGAATTTTCAAACATATGATCAAAATAATGCACAAAATGTGATTTAATTCAATGAAAAATTCTTAAAATGCATCAAGATCAAAAAAGAAATTTGGTTTGAAGGTTGGACAATGTTTCTAAATGTCTTAGAACACTTCATGAATTTTTTGGTAATTTTTAAATACCTAAAAGTATTTTTAATTAATTAATTCTCATTAATCAATTAAAAATAATCTTTTAAATATTTAAAAATACTTTTTTAATGATAAAAAATAAAATAAAAATATTTTTGAGTCATAAAAATTAATAAAACCTTAAAGAAAAAGTTTCATAATTTTTAGGATTTTTTAGCTATTTTAAAATAATTGTGCAAAATAAAAGAAATAAAATGAATTAAAAATTGAATTAAAATAAAAGTAAACAGATTGGATGGCCAGGATGGACTCTGGGTTTAAACTCATTGACTGCGCGCGCTAGTGAAGGGCCAGGATGCATTCTGATTAAATTATCCTAATTAATAATTAATTAAATAAGTGATGGAGATTAGGGCTAATGGAAAGGATCTGGGCCATCAAATTGGGAGGGAAGTCAAACATTCCACGCGTATCAACGGACCAAATTCAAACTTGACTTAATGACTGTAATTAGGGCAAACTAAACTCAGGTGGCCGGAGAAGACTTCCGGTCATCTTCTCCGGCCAGAAGGTCACCGGAAAAATCTCAAAACCTCTCAAAACGTAAAATAAATGAAAACTAAGATCATGGAAACGTTCCTCTCATCCTCACGAGTCAAAGCCCTATCCTAAAACAAATTTATTTAACCTAGACAAGCTGAATCGAAGAGGGAAAGTTCTAGGGTTCGTGAGCTTCAAACAGCAATTAAATTCTCAAAACACATCCATTTCAAAAACTAAAAGCATCAGCATGATCAGGAGAACATAAGGAACAAATTTGTAACATAAAATGAGATTTCTGGAAAAAATTATTTGGAGCTACCTGAGATTTGCAACCTCTGACTTAGGAACTTTCAGGCCCTTTCTTTAAGTGCAAGCTGCTCCTCTTGGCCCCCCAAAGATGTCTAGATGCTCAAATGGAGTTTAAACTTGCTGGATGATGAGTTTCGAAGAGAACTGCTTCTGCTCAGTCAACAATGGCAGATGAGTTCTTGGCACTTTCAGGCTGTGAAGAAGGGTTGTTTATGACCTATGAGGTGTATTGAGAAGGTTTATGGTGTTGGTTGAAGTGTTTGTGGCTTGAGGAAAGAGATTCGAATGAATCTGCAGAATGAGGGTTGGTGATGGCAGTGAGGGTTTCTGGTGATTTCAGGCTTTGTTTCTTGATGCTTTGTGTTCTATAGATCAAGGTGAGATGAATGGGAGCAAAAGTTTGGATGTTTGCAGGCTGTGTGATGAAATTCGAATGAAGTTGCAAGTTGGTGTGTTTTTTGTGTAAGTTGTGAATGGTGTGTTTTCAGCCTTAGCTCTTGATATGTTTAGCTTGCAAATTGTACATGTGACTCTCTCTCATTGGCTGACTGATGTGACTTGTGCTTTATGGATTGGTAGGTTAACTTTTGCAATTTTGTCAACTCTTGTGTAAGAGAAAGCATGGCTTGATCTAGGCTTGGTACATGGCTAGGGCTGGCGCAGCATGGGGTGGTGAGAGACTATGGAAGGTTCAGCAGCCAATGTTGCAAGTTGTGAGGAGTGATCATGAGTGTTTTGCAACTTGTTGTACTTTTGGTTCACATGTGATCTTTTGGCCAACCAAGCATGAAATCATGGGAAAGCTTAGTCCAATTCTGATTTTATGGACTTAGAGAATGTTTACAAGATGGTTTGACATGAATTGAAGGCTGCATTTTGACTTGATTCAAAACTTAGCAAAATTTCCACTTGGTGCATAACTTGAAAAACAATGATTTTTGGCAACTTTGCATGGCCATAACTTTTGATCCATGAAGAGTTAGATCATGTTCTTGTACTTTTTGAAAAGGGAAAGATGAGATCTACAACTTTCATGACCAAAGTTTTTCCATTTGAAGCCTTTTTGGATCATAAATCAAAGCTTGAAAATTGACCTAAAATGATGCATTCTTGAAAAGTCAACAAAACCCAAAAAGTCAACTTTTGCAAAAACCCTAAATTCTTGATTTTATGAACTTCAAACTTCTTCCATGATCAAATAAAGATCATATACACTCAAAATGATGAAGGTCACCCATTGGTTGGGTCATTGGGGGGGCCTCAGATGCCCTGATTTTACACTGACTTGTCTGAAAAGTCAACTCTTGATCAGATGACTTCCCCATGGAATTTCTTCATGAAAATTGATATGTATACTCCCTATACCATATAGAGATCCATGGAAACAAGAATGACCAAAAATTTTGGTGTTATGGCCTCTGACACCAAAACCCTAATTTTCAGTCAACTGTGCAGTTCATCCTGGCTCTGCATCCACTCAAACCCTAATCCTTGTGATTCCTCTGCAATTTTGACTTTGTGAGGATGCACTATGACATAAGAACACACATGGACCCCTTTGAATTGATTAGTGGTCTTTGGAATGGCTCAGGAGGCCCTGAGGTTGCTCAGATCACAAACCCTAGGTGCAGATGCCTTAGAAGCTATGCAGTGAATCAAAATGAGATGTGAGATGATATGTTTTGTGTATATGCATATGAGATGATCACAAGCCATGGTGTGAATGAGTGAGGGCAAATTTGGGGTGTTTACAGCTGCCCCTATTCAAACATGAGTTAGCTGTGCAGGATGTAAGCGACGGCTTAACAGGCCAAACAAGATAACTTGTGGTTGAATACCAAAGACAGTCCAAAATTTGCACTCACAAAATGAAGAAGAAAAGGGATATAGATTGTAAAAGAAAATAAAGTATATTGTAAAGTATGGGCGACGGAGGACGACCGTCGAGCAGAGGACGACTGCTGGGTAAAGAGCGATGACGGGGACGGCCGACATGCTGGGAGAAGTGTGTAAAATAAAGCGATGACGGGGACGGCCGACACGCTGGGGATAAAAGTTAAAGCCAAGACGGGGACGGCCGACTAGCTGGGGGAAATAAAATCAATGGGGACGGCCATCACGATAAAACTGTAAAATTCTCTGGGGGTTAATGAAACATGACGGGGACGGCCATCAAGTTCACAAAGGTAAAGTAGCCAACGATGGGGACGGCCATCGAGCTAAAAAGGAAAAGGGACCACGACGTGGACGGCCGTCGGGTTAAAGAATAAAGGGACCACGACGGGGACGGCCATCGGGTTAAAGAATAAATGAAATAAACAGATGATGGGGTACGGCCATCAAAGGTGAAGGACGATCACCTAGCAGGGGACGGCTGCTCTGTTGGGCATAAAATGGTAAATATGATGGGGACGGCCATCAAAGGTGGAGGACGACCACCTGGCAGGGTACGGCTGCCGAAAATATCAACGATGGGGACGGCCATCGGATAGAAAAGGTCAACGATGGGGACGGCCATCGGACGAGCATGATGGAGGACGACCATCAAGAAGTGGAGGACGACCACTCAGCAGGGTACGGCTGCTCTCAAAGTTCATCATAACACAGGACGAGTGTTAGATAACTAAAATCAACAATGGGGACGGCCATTGGATAAAGTGATGAAGGACGATCATCAAGGGGTGGAGGACGACCACCTAGCAGGGGACGGCTGCTAAAAATCAACGATGGGGACGGCCATCGGATGAGCAAGATGGAGGACGACCATCAAGAAGCGGAGGACGACCACTCAGCAGGGTACGGCTGCTCTCAGGGTTATCATAACACAGGACGAGTGTTAGAAAATTTGTTTGCGATCTACTGGGGATATAGTAAACACGGACGAGCGTTTACATCCAAGAAACAAAAGGTATGAGTGTTTGGTATTGTGTATAAATTAAAGATGCGGACGAGCATCCTTAAAACTATGATACGGACGAGTATCATGTAGAAACAAACTGACACATGCTCAGAGATGATGATACGGACGAGTATCAACTGGTTAACAAAGAACACGGATGAGTGTTACATCTGAAGGGATTTTTCTGGGGAAATATAGACACAGACGAGTATCTATATTCAAGAAGACACAAGTGTTTGACACGGTGTATGGATTAAAGATGCGGACGAACATCCTTAAGATTATGATACGGACGAGTATCATGTAGAAACAAACACTAGACGCAATGTTCTGAGATGATGGTACGGACGAGTACCAACTGGTTAACAAAGAACAAGGACTACTGTCGAATCTGTGGGGATATAAATGATGTATACCAAAATACGGACGAGTATTTGCATAAGTGTACCAATGAGTAGTGGATGTGTACAGATGAGCATTATCTGCTGGGGAGAGTGACACGGACGAGTGTCAAGAAAGAAAAGTAACATTAACAAGTATATGGGTGATGAAAGTGTAAGTGAACTTGCTGGGGATGTGACACGGACGGGTGTCAAGAAAGTGTATACAGGCATAGGCGACCATGCTAGGGATATGACACGGACGGGTGCCAAGGATGAGCATATATGGGTATATGTGAGTGCAAAGAGGGTGTCTTTGGCTTTCTGCTGGTGGTTTGACACGGACGGGTGTCAGGAAATATCTGCAATACTGGTGATCTTGTTTGTAAAGTATATTCAGGCAACCTGCTGGGGAAAGATGACACGGACGGGTGTCAAAAGGGGTTATGCACTGGTGTTTGTGATTTGAAAGGCAGCTGCTTTTGCTGGGACTCTGATGGGGATGTTTCTGTATATATTCTGTACGCTGACAGGTTGTCAATATTTACAAGTATTCGAATCACATCATGGCTTATGATTATGCTATGCATTTGATTTTTGCCGTATTGCTCCGTATTAGACGGAATGCTATGCTCTGAGGGTGAATATGATGCGAATGCTATGATTATGCAAAGGGGCACCGATCCGGGATTCGGATCCCATTGCCGCAAAGATCTCTGGCTGATCTGCTTGAAGTGAAACATCCCAGCTGGGGATGAGATCATTGATAGATCTGTAGTTGTATCGGCTTGGGGATAGAAGCCACTGATTGACATATCTTTATAATACGGGACCCAGCTGGGGTTTGTAGAAGCGTTCCTCCCCTCTGTTGTGACTTCTTCGCGCGTTGCTCTTCTGAATAGAGGCTGGGGAAGGTGTGGGGAGATGATTCCCTGATTTATGCATTCTGCTGAGGAAGAATGGCAACTCGGCTGGGGAAAGTGAGAGGCAACTCAGCTGGGGAGAGCATTTCAAATGTTGAGATTGAGTGCATGTTGATTTGGCAACTTCGCTGGGGAAGTGGAGAGCCACTCAGCTGGGGATAGAGCATCTCGGATGCTGATATCTTTTGTTGATTCGCCAGCTTGCTGAGATATACCTTGCATGCCCCCAAGTTGCGTCCTGGATACCTGCAATCCTGCAAAGATAAGGAAACGTACAAAAGGTCCCGCGGTATCCCTTACTGGATTCCGTCATAGGAGTTAAGTACTTTCAAGAGTAATCACATTCCCTGTAAGCATGTGTTTTTATTTTTAGAGAAAGGCATCTGTACTTATGCAATTGTATTTTTAGAGATATCAGACAACTCTTTGCAAAACATAAATGTAAAAGACGAAACATGACTGAAAATCTGATTTTATTAATTCATGTGCCCTGAATTGGCAAGATACAGTCAAAGAAACAAATCCCCTGAAATGAGGAGATTGTTACAAATTGAGAAACAAAGTGTTGGCAGTGTTGATGACGCTTTGAGGAGCTTCCTCTCCCGCTATGACTCGTATAACAATGACGTTCTTCTCGTCTTGCTTTCTGGAGAGAATCGATTCTGATTGAAGCTTGATCCTTTGGAAGCTTACCAAGTTGTAAGTGATACAGACGAATTCAGAGTGCAGTTGTTCGCTTATTCCCTTATTTTGCATGGATCGCCCTTTCGGGTTTTCAATCCATCGGGATACCCATTCTTGCCTGAGCTGTCCAATGCGGCTTTTCAACTCAGCGGGTGTACATTTCTTTGTTTATTTCCCTTATTTTTGCCCGAGTCTTTTATTCTGTTTTTGACTCGCCGGGATGCCCTATTTTGCCTGGACTTACATTCTGTTTTTATGTCCAGCGGGTCATTTTATGCGAAGTATTTTTTAACTGCATCTGAATTCACAGGGGATGGGAAATCTTCACCATCCATGGTGCCGAGCATCAGTGCTCCACCAGAGAAAACTTTCTTTACCACGAATGGCCCTTCATAATTGGGAGTCCATTTACCCCTGTGGTCTGTATGAGGAGGGAGGATTCTTTTCAGCACAAGATCTCCCACTTGGTACTCTCGATGCCTGACTTTTTGATCGAAGGCTCTCTTCATTCTTTTCTGATATAACTGCCCGTGGCAGATTGCAGCCAATCTCTTCTCTTCGATCAGACTCAGTTGTTCGAATCGAGACCGAACCCATTCTGCTTCACTCAGTTTGACATCCATTAATACCCGTAGAGAGGGTAACTCAACTTCAACAGGTAGGACCGCTTCCATACCATATACAAGTTGATACGGTGTTGCCCCAGTGGATGTTCTGATTGATGTGCGGTATCCATGCAAGGCAAACGGTAGCATTTCATGCCAATCCTTGTAAGTGACTACCATCTTTTGCACAATCTTCTTGATGTTCTTGTTTGCTGCCTCAACAGCGCCGTTCATCTTTGGCCTGTAAGGAGAAGAATTGTGATGTTGGATCTTGAAGTCCCGGCATAATTCAGCCATCATTTTGTTGTTGAGATTGGAACCATTATCAGTAATGATCCGCTCGGGCACTCCATATCTACAGATGATATCTCTTTTCAGAAATCGCGCTACCACTTGCCTTGTGACATTTGCATATGAGGCTGCTTCGACCCACTTTGTGAAATAGTCGATGGCGACCAGGATGAATCTGTGGCCATTCGAAGCAGTTGGCTCAATCTTGCCAATCATGTCAATGCCCCACATGGCAAAGGGCCATGGTGAAGACATGATGTTCAAAGGGTTCGGAGGCACATGCACTTTATCTGCGTAGATCTGGCATTTGTGACATTTTCTGGCATAAGCACAACAGTCTGCATCCATTGTGATCCAGTAATAGCCTGATCTTAACAACTTTTTAGCCATGGCATGCCCTCCAGCATGGGTACCGAAAGAGCCTTCATGCACTTCATGCATCAGTAGATCTGCTTCCACCTTATCAACGCATCTGAGAAGTACCATATCAAAGTTCCTCTTATATAAAGACCCATCAGTGTTCAGAAAGAAACTTCCAGCAAGCCTTCTTAAAGTCTTCTTATCATTGGGAGATGCCCCAGATGGGTATGTTTGATCTTCCAAGAAGCACTTAATGTCGTGGAACCAAGGCTTATCATCTTTAGCAATATCTGCTGCAAATACATATGCTGGTCTATCAAGTCTCGATACAGAAATCTGAGGTACAAAGTTAGTAGTTTGAATTTTGATCATGGACGAAATGGTAGCCAAGGCATCTGCAAACTGATTCTCATCCCGGGGGATATACTCAAGTTTGACTGTTGTGAAGAAAGTCAGTAACCTTCTCGTATAATCCCTATAAGGTATCAGATGATCTTGGTGCGTATACCATTTTCCGTTGGTCTGATTGATTACCAAAGCTGAATCTCCGAATACGGTTAACGTCTTGATCCTGAGGTCAATGGCTTCCTCAAGACCCATAATGCAAGCTTCGTATTCAGCTTCGTTGTTAGTGCAGTTGAAAGTGAGTTTTGCCGAGAAAGGCATGTGAACTCCTTTGGGTGTAATGAGTACTGCACCAACACCACGGCCATTCATGTTAACAGCCCCGTCAAACATCATAGTCCATTCTTCTTCTGGGTCAGGCCCTTCGGTGTGAATAGGCTCTTCATGATCTTTTGCTTTGATGAACATGATGTCTTCATCAGGGAAGTCAAACCTCATCGGCTGGTAATCATCGATGGGTTGCTCAGCAAGATATTCTGATAGTACACTGCCTTTGATGGCTTTCTGAGATGTGTACTGTATGTCGTATTCTGTAAGAATCATCTGCCATCTTGCAACCCGTCCGGTAAGAGCTGGCTTCTCGAATATGTACTTGACTGGGTCCATTTTTGAGATTAACAAGGTAGTGTGGGTCAACATATACTGCCTTAGTCGGCGAGCAGCCCACGCTAAAGCACAGCAAGTTTTCTCGAGCAGTGAATAACGTTGTTCACAGTCGGTAAACTTTTTGCTTAGGTAGTATATTGCATACTCTTTTCGACCAGACTCGTCATGCTGGCCCAGCACACACCCCATTGATTCTTCTAATACTGTCAAGTACATAATTAGAGGTCTTCCTTCTACTGGCGGCATAAGGATTGGAGGTTCTTGCAGATATTCTTTAATTTTGTCAAAAGCCCTTTGGCAATCCTCATTCCACCTGACCGTTTGTTCTTTTCTCAGTAGCTTGAACAAGGGTTCACAGGTTGCTGTGAGGTGAGATATGAACCTCGAAATGTAGTTCAATCTACCCAAGAACCCTCGAACTTCTTTCTCTGTTTTCGGTGCAGGCATCTCTTGGATGGCTTTGACTTTATCAGGGTCAACCTCAATCCCTTTCTCGCTTACAATAAAGCCCAGCAGCTTACCGGATCGCACCCCGAATGTGCATTTGTTGGGGTTCAACTTCAGTTGATACTTTCTCAGACGCTTGAACAACTTGAGCAGATTCACCAGATGGTCTTCCTCTGTAAGGGACTTGGCAATCATGTCATCCACATAACATTCTATTTCTTTGTGGATCATATCGTGGAACAATGTTACCATAGCCCGTTGATAAGTTGCACCGGCGTTCTTGAGCCCAAATGGCATTACCTTGTAGCAGAACGTGCCCCAGGGTGTAATGAATGTTGTCTTCTCCATGTCTTCAGGTGACATTTTGATCTGGTTGTATCCTGAAAATCCATCCATGAAGGAGAATACCGAGAACTGAGCCGTATTATCAACCAATACATCAATGTGAGGTAAAGGGAAATCATCTTTCGGGCTGGCTCTATTCAGATCCCGGTAATCAACACACATTCTTACCTTGCCGTCTTTCTTAGGCACAGGTACTATGTTAGCGACCCACGGCGGATAGCTAGTCACAGCAAGGAACCCGGCGTCCCATTGCTTTTGTACCTCTTCCTTGATCTTCATAGCCATGTCTGGACGAGTACGGCGCAGCTTCTGTTTGACTGGTGGGCACTCTTCTCTCAAAGGCAACTTGTGCATGACAATATCGGTATCCAACCCTGGCATGTCCTGATACGACCAGGCAAACACATCGACATACTCTTGAAGTAGATCTATCAGTTGCTTCTTCACTGAGTCTTGCAGGCAGGCCCCGATCTTGACTTCTTTCACATTTTCTTCTGTACCAAGATTAATCACTTCAACTTCCTCCTGATGAGGAGTAATGACCCTTTCCTCTTGCCTTAACAACCTAGCTAGCTCTTCAGGAAGCTCATATTCTTCATCAACCCCTTCATCAGCTTGATTGATCGGATTGTCAAAGTCATACGATGTCATAGCTGTGTGGTTGTAGGTGCTGTCAGGATGGCACTCTCTGCAAGGGTTTAATTGGTTCATTTTAGTGATCTGATTTTAGTTTTATTTAGAAAAGCGAAATGAAGTTGTCATTTTGAAAAACACTGCCATTTATTTTTGTACAAAAAGAAAAAAAATGGAAAAACAGTGAGCATAAAAGAAAAAGACTCGTTTGCAAAAAGATTGTCTGATATTCATTAATTTAATCTTGTTTGCACAAAAGTACAGATGGCCCTGATTACAAAATGAGTCTTGTCATCTTGGGCAAGATGCAAGACTTTGATGCATGCTAAAAATACAGGAAATAATAATTACTCTGCTCGAGTAACACTTATAATTCCCTGGGAAGACCAGTTCGAGACACTGCTCCCCGGGATCTTCGGACGAATCCAATTCTCCAGGTTGCGTTCCTCTTCCAGCTCGTCATCCAGACAGTTGATAGCATCGGGGGTTAGCATCCCCCCGCTGACAAATCCTGGCTCTGCAGCAGCCTTCACTTGATGTTGAGTTGGTTTGTAACCCAACCCAAATTTGTCCTTCTTTTCCTCCACAGCTAAGATCTTGCCCCAGCCCAGGGCGGTTCCTTCCTCAACAACCTTCCGGGCTTGTTGGTATGACGACATGGAGATCCCCGACACAGCAGAGGCTTCATTGACATTCAAGGCTTCAAAACCTTGGCTCATGGTTTCAACGATCTCTCCATCCATTTCAATATACTTGTAAGTAGCCAGATGGCTAACAAATATATCCTCCTCCCCGCAAATTGTGACAACTTGGCCTTCCCACTCATATTTTAACTTTTGGTGAAGGGTAGACGTTATAGCGCCAGCGGCGTGAATCCAGGGTCTACCCAACAAACAGCTGTAGGCGGGCTGAATGTCCATCACATAAAAGATAGTTTTGAAGGTCTGCGGGCCAATTGTCACAGGCAGCTCAACTTCTCCCAGAACCGATCTCTTCGAGCCATCAAAAGCTCTAACCACCAGGTTGCTGGGTCTTAATGCCAGTCCATCATATTCAAGCTTCACCAGAGCCTTCTTTGGTAAGACATTCAGGGATGATCCTGTGTCCACCAGCACATGTGAAAGGACAGCTCCTTTGCATTCCATAGTTATGTGCAAGGCTTTGTTGTGGTTTCGGCCATCCACTGTCAGGTCAGAATTGGTAAAGCCTAGCCCATTGCTAGCAGTGACATTTCCAACGACCGTTTCTAACTGGTTGACAGTAATCTCCTCCGGCACGTAAGCTGCGTGCAGTACTTTCAGTAGTGCATTCCGATGGGCTTCGGAGCACATGAGCAGTGAGAGGATGGAGATTTTGGATGGAGTCTGGTGAAGTTGATCCACAACTTTATAATCACTCTTTTTGATGATCCGCATAAACTCATCAACTTCCTGATCAAATGGAGTCTTCAGGGCTTCTTTGACAGGTGGATCTTCCTGCACTGGACCTTTTCCCTTTGCCTTGGCAGCAGCTTCTGCCTCGACAGTAGGTCTTTGGACTTGTGAAGCAAAGAGACGTCCGCTTCGGGTGAAGCCTCCGCCTCCGCCCACATTATCAATTTGTGGTGCAGGTGCTGATGTTTCAAGAGTGATTCTTTTCCCTCCACAGTATAAGTCAGAGCCATAGTGCCAGGGGATGGCCCTATTGCTTTCATATGGTACAGGTCCAGGCACCGTGACGGTAACTGGACTGATTGCTGCTGCTGAAGGGGTCGCAATTGTTTGTGGATCATAAAAGATAGTAACTGGTGCTCTAGTGGGAGCAGCACCCTCTGAATGGTAGGCGGAGTTATTTTCTGGATCGTAGAAGATGGTAACAGTAGAGACATCTTCATGATGGTTTGCTGGAGTTGTAGGAGGTTCTGTCGGAAGGACTGTTGTTGTTGTTGATGGAGAGTCGAAGTGGAATGAAGCTGATGTTGTAGCAGGAGAAACTGTTGAAAACTGATCATTTGGTAGGACAAATGAAGTACTTGCTGATGGTGTTGATGAATTGTCGGGAACATTAGTTGCTGCAGTTGTAGTAGGGTCTGGAACCGTTGTTGATGAAGCTGCCGGATGTGCCGGAAATGATGTTGTGATTTGTAAGAGGCCACTCTTAATAAGGCTGTCAATGCCATTCCGCAAGTCTTCACACCCATTCCATGAAATATTGCAATAAGGGCACCCCAACTCACACCCTGGAAATATTTGATTTTCACGGAGTTGAGCTTTGATTTCCACCAATGGTGTCCTGATCTGATCCACACTAGTTATCAAATAAGACTGTTGGTCTTCTTCAATGGCATTAATTCGGGGACCACCATGATGTGGCATCGGGTTTTTGTTGACGTTGGGCGGAGGAGCAAAATTCAAAGCCTTGGAATCTACCAAGTCTTGCACCTTCATATGCAAAGCCCTGCATTTTTCCGTACTGTGACCAGGTGCGTTGGAATGAAAAGCACACCTAGCGTTTGAGTCATAGTTTCTTGGTAGACTGTTTGGATCCGGAGGTGCCAACGTTCTTAGCTCAACCAGGTTGAGTTTCAGAAGTTGTGGCAATAAGGCAGCATATGGCATTGGAATCGGGTCTATCACCCTGTTAGCTTGAGAGGGCCTCTGCTGGAATGGCCTCTGTTGATTGTTGTTGTTGGAGTTGTTATTGTAGTTGTTTCTTGGAGGATATTGATTTTGCGGGTACTGAGGTTGTTGTTGGAAATTTTGTTGAGGAGGTTGATAGACTGGTAGAGGATGAGCTGGAGCAGGAATTGTGACTGCTGCTATGGTTCTGGGAACATAATGGGGCCTACCCCTGCTGGTGTGAATGGCATTGGTCTCGCCAGATCTTCTCGGGCCTGTAAAAGGCTTTCTTGTACCACTGGACGAGCTTGCACCATTATCAGATATCTTACCCATTTTTAACAGGCTTTCAATTCTTTCCCCAGCTATAACAACATCAGCGAAGCTAGTGGAAGAGAAAGCAGCCAACCTGTCAATATACGTTCCCTGGAGAGTGTTCATAAACATGTCTGCCATTTCTCTCTCAGACATTGGTGGTTGAACGGCAGCAGCCAATTGCCTCCATCTTTGGGCGTATTCACGGAAACTTTCCCTTGACGACTGTGACATGCCCATCAGGAGAGTCCTGTTGGGTGCCATGTCTAAGTTATACTGATACTGACGGATGAAGGCCTCTGCCAGGTCCTTCCAGCATCTTACAGTTGCCCTTGTCAAGTGGGAATACCATTCCCTTGATGCTCCAGTCAAACTGTCTTCGAAGTAAAACATCCAAAGTTTCTCATCCATTGTGTAGGCCTTCAGCCTTCCCAGGAACGACTGTAGATGAGTCCTGGGGCATGAAGTCCCATTATACTTTTCGAAGCACGGAGGCTTGAACTTGTGGGGGATCCTGACCCCGTCAACCAGCCCCATGTCCATGACGTCGAAGCCCAAAGAATTTTGAGACTCCAGTGATCTCAACTTTTCAGCTATTTCATCCAATCGCCTATCATAGGCCTCCTCTCCAGCACCCATGACTGTGAATTGGTCCTCCTGAGGATCCTCTTGAAGCACTCTGGCTGCAGTAGCCGTTCCCTGAACGTTTGCGGGGATGTGGATCTCAGGATGTAAATGTGGGCCAAACACTGGGGGATTAACATGCGGTTGCACCCTTTCGTTGTTGCTTGTGCCAGCAGTTCCTACATGGGGGTCCTCTTGAGTTCTTCCCTCCACCAAAACTCTAAGCCTCTCCTGACTTTGAGCTAAATTATTCATCACTTCCATGAATTGAGTGATCTGGGTTCTCATCTCCACCCTTTCGTTAGCCATCTGGGTTCTGGCCTCGTTGAGGTCTTGCTGCAACTGGTCCATTTGGATGCCCGGAAGGTTGCTTCTAGTTGGGTACCTGTGTGGCCTGTTGAGAGGAAATACCCGGCGACGAGCAATACTGCCTGAGATGCACAACAGAGGTTAGTAACAATAAATCAAAAACCTACAAAACAAACAAAAGGGTTAGTATGCAATGCAGTTGTGCTTATTTGCTATCAAGGGTATCCGGTTTGGTCTTCAGTTTTGACCCGTCCAGACCCTTGAAGGTGATGCTGTTGAAGTTGCTTTTGAAGTGAACCCAGATGGAAACAATCACAAATATATTACAAAGGTGAGATAATACGAATTTGTTCATTTTTACAACACCAGCCCTCAAAGGGGTCAAAATACATTACAAAAAGCAAAAGTACAAGAAATAGGAAAAGCAACAAGCAAATAATCAAACTCCAAGGCCAAACTCATCCTCACGAACTTCCTTAAGAAGTGCTTCGGTCACAGGATCAGCCGGACGCTCCGTAAGATTCCTGATGAGAAGGTTTCTTGTTGCAACAGCTGCAGTCAATTTCTTGTTCTGACTTTGATCTTTGGATTTCTTCACTCCAGCTTTGATTTTCAGCTCGGATATTTCTTCCTGGGCTGCTGCCAGGGCCTTCTCCATCTGCTCCATCTTGTCCTGAGCTCTCTTGTCTTCTAGAGTACGGGCCTCAGTGATCCGGACCCACCTGGCCTGACTTTCTTTCAAGTACAAGTCTGTTCTCGCTCTCTGGAACTGGGCCTCTTTACAAGCGTTCTTCAGAATCTGCTCACCAGCTTTAGACTTGTTGATGTACTCTCCAGACTTCTCAATTTTAGCCAAGTGTTCCACCCTCAACTTCTCCAGTCTTTCAATCTCTCTCACACCTTCACTCCTCTCCCGGAGGGTCTTCTGCAAGGCTTGGGATAACTTCTCATTTCTTTCCTTCAGACTTTCAAACTCTTCCAAACTGACAGTAGCAGGGGGTGGTGCTGATGATGACTCAGGCATGTCTTTGATGGTGAAGGGCAATCCTGAGATTTGGGCCCTAGCATAGGACCACTCATGATATTGGGCTGATGCCACATTATTGCTCTTCCCAAGAATGGTGACTCCCTTGGTTTGAATATGATCCCAGGCCCAGGCAGCCTGTCTAACAGTTGTCAAACTGACCTTGTTCTCACAGTAGAGGGTCTCAGCCAAGTCCTTTTCCCTAGGAGCATGAACCAGTGCATAACCCAATTGCCTCTTGAACAGCAGGGGGTTGTAATTGATACTTCCCTTGACTCCTACCAAAGGCACATTAGGAAAATGCCCACAGTTGGTGATTATGTCTCTGCCCTTGGTACTTTGATTGCACCATCTGATATCTGCTGCAGTTAGGACAGAAAGTCTCCTTGCCCAGTTGCTTTGCTGGTGAGGGTTTAGGAATGCATCTGTCTTAGATAGATGCTTGAGAAGCCAGGCATGGAATAGTGGAGCACAAATCCTCACTAACTTCCCTCTCTGTTTCTCATTCCTCTGATGTACTGAGTAATAGAGATCACCCAACAAGGTAGGCACCGGGTTCTTCAAGATGAACAAATGGATTGCACTCTTGCTGATGAATCTGGGCTCATCTGCAAATAGCACAATTCCATACACACTTAAAGCCAACAGAGCACAAACAGCTCTCCAATCTCCCAAGGAGGCCTTCAAACTAGCTTGAGAAATCAGGAAGTCCAGATGAAATCCAGGGACACTAGATTTAGAGGTCATGTGTTGTTCAATCAAAGCAGGTTCCAGGTGCAAAGCTTTGGCTATCTCTCCATTGCTGGGAAAGACCAATTCAGGACTGAAAGGGATCTCTCTCTTAATAGGCAGGCCAGTCAAGTATGAGTATTCTTCCAATAGAGGCCCCAGCTGAAAGTCCCTGAAAGTGAAGCACCTCAATGGGGGGTCATAGAACTGGATGCAGGTATGGATGAGGCTCCTCTGAGATGGGTCCATATCCACAACTAGGTCAAGTATGTCCCCATAATGTTCCCTGAACCAAGGGATGTAATCTGGTGTAATCAGGGTTTGGATCCTCCTGAGGTCTGACAAATCTGGCTGGAAGAAATGATAGGTGATGTTGTTCTTCTTTGGAGCCATGAGGCTGAATGCTGAGTAGAGTGCTGATGCAGGGAGAGCCACTGATTGGCTGGTGCTGAAGCAGACAGATAAAACTGAAACAGATGCTGATGAAGATGAGTCAAAGCTGCAGATGGGGTCAAAACCAAAACCTGATGAAAATGGATACCCTGAAAAACAAATAAGCACATGTTAATATGATGCAATGAATATGGATGCAGATGAAATGCAAGGGTTTGTGACTGAGCTGGATCTGAATAAATGCACTGGTAAAGATCCATGTGTGTCTAAGAATTCCAGATGGAGGTCTAAGAAATCCAGTAACCAAGGTAGGGGACTCAAATAAAGAGCCACATGTCCAGGGTTTTAGAATCACAAGAACTATCCAACATGAAGCATTCTTAACAAAGTCAAAGTAACAGGGTATTCTGAGGTCAAGGTACCTGCAAACCTGTAAACAGCCCAACCCCCTCACAGGTAGTGATCTAGAACAAGGATCCTCAGACTTGGATCTGTTATGAGAAGTGTAAGCACTTCTAACCCGGAGGTACAGTGTTTACAATTACCATAACAATTCCTCCTCTAATTCACCTCAATTTCTGAAGGTCAATACTAAAAGGTCATCCAGACTTAGCAGGCTTCCCAGATCCCCCTAGCATTGCAGGAAATCTGCAACACAGAGTTCTCAAGAAGAAACCCATATCTGAACCGTGTTTCATATTCCCGCACCAGACTGAAAATTGACTGGGAAAGAATATGATTCACTCTAGCCTAGGTGTCACTCAGATCCCAGGTATAGGACCTAAACTCTCAATGGAACCCCATCCCACCAAAACAAACCAGATCCAACACAGACAGCATGACAGTATGATATATATGAAAACTGTAAAGAAAGCAGTAAATAAAGCTGTACAGAAAGCAGTAGATAAAGCAAATATACAAACACAAATAACACCTAACACCCCAGTAAACACAAATCAATCAAGCGCTAGGAGGAACCCACAAAAAGAACCAGAAGCCCTGGTTGCAGTGTAAGGTTCCCCAGCAGAGTCGCCAAGCTGTCGCTCCCGACAAATGAAAATGGGTCAGATGAAGGTACAGACGCGAACGGTCGGCGAAGGGAACAGTGAGAACACACAGCCGTGAACTCACTGGAGATGAATAGAGTCGCCAGCTAGGCATTTTTATCCCGGAGGAAAGGCAATGCTGCATAGACCTAGAAAGATACGGATAAGACGGTTTGCGAACCAGAGAGACTGAGAAAGGGGGTTGGTTACAACCTGGGAAGGTATTAGCACCCAGATCGTCCGTCGTACTCGACGGGATCCACGCTTAAAAGATTTGTGTTTTAAAGGGGTAGTGTCAGTGCAATCTGTGTATAAAAGAGCTGGAAAAGGATGCAAGTGTCAGTGTAAAAGAAAAGTGAAGTGTATAATGATGTGTCAGTGTAAGAACAAGAGTGAAATGCTCAAGACTATGAAGCTAAAAGAATAATGCTGGAAGAGGGGGAATATACAGAGACTTTTGTTCGATAACTGTTAAGTTATGCCTACGTATCCTCTCGTGCAATGAGGAAGTCAGAACACCGTAGTTCGACCCAAAGGGACTGAAAGGTGAATTGACTTGTGAACTGCTTACTTGCCTATGCTCAAGTGTATGACCTGTCTGGCTCAGGTGCTTACTGTCTTGCATTAGACGGAAGAAGCAAGTTCTCGTTTATGAGTGAAGGTGATGAGAAAAGAATCCCGGAGGAGACGATTATTGCTTGTTTTTGTATTTTCAGTCTTTTATTGCTTTTTGGAGTATGTCATAAGATAATGAGCTTAAACCTAAATCAATGGATCTGGTAAACTCATCACATCATCCCTCTGATTAGGGGTAATGAGAATTACCTTAAGTGTGAAGTCAGATTCTCACACTTAATCACCTTTGATGCAGGGTTAAGATCATTAACCTACTTGTGATTATTTAGATGTTTTTTGTGATTTTTGTTTAGTGTTAAGTAATGAGGTTAAGCCATAATCAAGGATTAAACAGACTCATTACACCATCCTAAAAGAAGGATAATAGATGAGGGAGTTTAAGCTGAGGAAAGCTCCTCAACTTAATCCATGATTAGGGATTAAACCCATGACAAAACAAGCCTTTGATTAAGTGATTTTTATTGGTGGTATGATGATGAAGTGTTTTTTTATGATTTGTAAGACAACTTGAGGGGGACTTGTCCATTAACTTTAGGGTTAGTCCTTCTTAACCACTTAAGGAAGAGTTAGAACCCTAATGCAAGGCCCAAGTTACAAGTGTATTGTCTTGATGATTATTAGGTGGATTAATTAAGAGATTTCAACACCTTAAGGGTCCAAGACTTAGGATTAAAGTTATACACTCCATCCTAAAAGAAGGATGCAGGCATGATCTTAATCACAAAGTCTTAAAGCCTTGAGGGTTTAGTCCCTGATTATGAGGTGAGAAGAGATGACTCAAGGAGAGACACAAAGGTAAAAACTATGGGGGAGACTAATCAAAACCCTAATTCATTATCATGCTTGGTTGATCCTAATGTTTGTGAGGTTTTCAAGAACAATCTTCAGATGAACCACCAGGAAGCAGATGAACAAGATCAAGAGAAGCAAAGTGACTTGCTTCATTCAAGAAGTCAAGTCACTTGAAGAAAGAAAGTGGGAGAAGGAAGAATGAGCAAGCTCAAACTCAAACACAAGTAAGAATGCAGCAAGGTATGCAAAAGAAGATGAGAAGAAAAGTTATGAGAAGTGAAGGCAAATTCACTTCCCAAGTTACTTACCACCTGGAATGTTAGAAGCAAATGCAATACAATGCTAAATGAAATGAAATGACATGATACAAAGCAAAACCAGAAGCAATGTACATGATGATTATGATGTTATGAAGTGCTGCAAACATGCAGCAAGGCAATGAAATGTTCATACAAGGTTATGAATGCAAAGGATGCAAGAAAAAGCCCAAATTAGGGTTTACAAAGCAAACATCAAACACAAACCAAAAACAGAAGCAAACCTTAACATAAAAAATGGAAAATGGTACCCAAGGAAACCCTAGACCTATAATGAATCACTGCCCAAAGGGGAGCTCTCAACTCTCAACCAAACTCAAGTTATGAATTTTACAAGTTATTAGGGTTTTTTAGGGTTTGTAACAAAAGAAATACCAATCAATTAGAAAATGCAAGATCAAATCTTGGCCTTTTTATCCTTGAAAGTACATGTCAAATAGAAAACAATGCAAAAAGAACCAATGTCTCAACCTTTACTAAAAGACAGAAATGAATTTTCAAACATATGATCAAAATAATGCACAAAATGTGATTTAATTCAATGAAAAATTCTTAAAATGCATCAAGATCAAAAAAGAAATTTGGTTTGAAGGTTGGACAATGTTTCTAAATGTCTTAGAACACTTCATGAATTTTTTGGTAATTTTTAAATACCTAAAAGTATTTTTAATTAATTAATTCTCATTAATCAATTAAAAATAATCTTTTAAATATTTAAAAATACTTTTTTAATGATAAAAAATAAAATAAAAATATTTTTGAGTCATAAAAATTAATAAAACCTTAAAGAAAAAGTTTCATAATTTTTAGGATTTTTTAGCTATTTTAAAATAATTGTGCAAAATAAAAGAAATAAAATGAATTAAAAATTGAATTAAAATAAAAGTAAACAGATTGGATGGCCAGGATGGACTCTGGGTTTAAACTCATTGACTGCGCGCGCTAGTGAAGGGCCAGGATGCATTCTGATTAAATTATCCTAATTAATAATTAATTAAATAAGTGATGGAGATTAGGGCTAATGGAAAGGATCTGGGCCATCAAATTGGGAGGGAAGGCAAACATTCCACGCGTATCAACGGACCAAATTCAAACTTGACTTAATGACTGTAATTAGGGCAAACTAAACTCAGGTGGCCGGAGAAGACTTCCGGTCATCTTCTCCGGCCAGAAGGTCACCGGAAAAATCTCAAAACCTCTCAAAACGTAAAATAAATGAAAACTAAGATCATGGAAACGTTCCTCTCATCCTCACGAGTCAAAGCCCTATCCTAAAACAAATTTATTTAACCTAGACAAGCTGAATCGAAGAGGGAAAGTTCTAGGGTTCGTGAGCTTCAAACAGCAATTAAATTCTCAAAACACATCCATTTCAAAAACTAAAAGCATCAGCATGATCAGGAGAACATAAGGAACAAATTTGTAACATAAAATGAGATTTCTGGAAAAAATTATTTGGAGCTACCTGAGATTTGCAACCTCTGACTTAGGAACTTTCAGGCCCTTTCTTTAAGTGCAAGCTGCTCCTCTTGGCCCCCCAAAGATGTCTAGATGCTCAAATGGAGTTTAAACTTGCTGGATGATGAGTTTCGAAGAGAACTGCTTCTGCTCAGTCAACAATGGCAGATGAGTTCTTGGCACTTTCAGGCTGTGAAGAAGGGTTGTTTATGACCTATGAGGTGTATTGAGAAGGTTTATGGTGTTGGTTGAAGTGTTTGTGGCTTGAGGAAAGAGATTCGAATGAATCTGCAGAATGAGGGTTGGTGATGGCAGTGAGGGTTTCTGGTGATTTCAGGCTTTGTTTCTTGATGCTTTGTGTTCTATAGATCAAGGTGAGATGAATGGGAGCAAAAGTTTGGATGTTTGCAGGCTGTGTGATGAAATTCGAATGAAGTTGCAAGTTGGTGTGTTTTTTGTGTAAGTTGTGAATGGTGTGTTTTCAGCCTTAGCTCTTGATATGTTTAGCTTGCAAATTGTACATGTGACTCTCTCTCATTGGCTGACTGATGTGACTTGTGCTTTATGGATTGGTAGGTTAACTTTTGCAATTTTGTCAACTCTTGTGTAAGAGAAAGCATGGCTTGATCTAGGCTTGGTACATGGCTAGGGCTGGCGCAGCATGGGGTGGTGAGAGACTATGGAAGGTTCAGCAGCCAATGTTGCAAGTTGTGAGGAGTGATCATGAGTGTTTTGCAACTTGTTGTACTTTTGGTTCACATGTGATCTTTTGGCCAACCAAGCATGAAATCATGGGAAAGCTTAGTCCAATTCTGATTTTATGGACTTAGAGAATGTTTACAAGATGGTTTGACATGAATTGAAGGCTGCATTTTGACTTGATTCAAAACTTAGCAAAATTTCCACTTGGTGCATAACTTGAAAAACAATGATTTTTGGCAACTTTGCATGGCCATAACTTTTGATCCATGAAGAGTTAGATCATGTTCTTGTACTTTTTGAAAAGGGAAAGATGAGATCTACAACTTTCATGACCAAAGTTTTTCCATTTGAAGCCTTTTTGGATCATAAATCAAAGCTTGAAAATTGACCTAAAATGATGCATTCTTGAAAAGTCAACAAAACCCAAAAAGTCAACTTTTGCAAAAACCCTAAATTCTTGATTTTATGAACTTCAAACTTCTTCCATGATCAAATAAAGATCATATACACTCAAAATGATGAAGGTCACCCATTGGTTGGGTCATTGGGGGGGCCTCAGATGCCCTGATTTTACACTGACTTGTCTGAAAAGTCAACTCTTGATCAGATGACTTCCCCATGGAATTTCTTCATGAAAATTGATATGTATACTCCCTATACCATATAGAGATCCATGGAAACAAGAATGACCAAAAATTTTGGTGTTATGGCCTCTGACACCAAAACCCTAATTTTCAGTCAACTGTGCAGTTCATCCTGGCTCTGCATCCACTCAAACCCTAATCCTTGTGATTCCTCTGCAATTTTGACTTTGTGAGGATGCACTATGACATAAGAACACACATGGACCCCTTTGAATTGATTAGTGGTCTTTGGAATGGCTCAGGAGGCCCTGAGGTTGCTCAGATCACAAACCCTAGGTGCAGATGCCTTAGAAGCTATGCAGTGAATCAAAATGAGATGTGAGATGATATGTTTTGTGTATATGCATATGAGATGATCACAAGCCATGGTGTGAATGAGTGAGGGCAAATTTGGGGTGTTTACAATGTGCCTCCCAATCCTTTGAACATAATGTTTTCACCATGGCCCTTTGCTATGTGGGGCATCGATATGATCGGCAAGATTGAGCCAACTGCTTCGAATGGCCACAGATTCATCCTGGTTGCCATTGATTATTTCACCAAGTGGGTCGAAGCAACCTCATATGCGAATGTCACAAGACAAGTGGTAGCCAGATTTCTGAAGAGGGATATCATCTGTCGGTATGGAGTGCCCGAGCGAATCATTACTGACAATGGTTCCAATCTAAAAAACAAAATGATGGCTGAATTATGCCGGGACTTCAAAATCCAACACCACAATTCTTCTCCTTACAGGCCAAAGATGAATGGCGCTGTTGAGGCGGCGAACAAAAATATCAAGAAGATTGTGCAGAAGATGGTAGTCACTTACAAAGACTGGCATGAAATGCTACCGTTTGCCTTGCATGGGTATCGCACGTCAATCAGGACATCCACTGGGGCAACACCGTATCAACTTGTGTATGGTATGGAAGCAGTCCTACCTGTTGAAGTTGAATTACCCTCACTACGGGTACTGATGGATGTTAAGCTAAACGAAGCAGAATGGGTTCGGGCCCGATACGAACAACTGAGTCTGATCGAAGAGAAAAGATTGGCTGCAATCTGTCATGGGCAGTTATATCAGAAGAGAATGAAGAAAGCCTTCGATCAGAAAGTCAGGCACCGAGGGTACCAAGTAGGAGATCTTGTGTTGAAGAGAATCCTCCCTCCTCATACAGACCACAGGGGCAAATGGACTCCGAATTATGAAGGACCATTTGTGGTAAAGAAAGTTTTTTTCGGTGGAGCACTGATGCTCAGCACCATGGATGGTGAAGATTTCCCGTCCCCTGTGAATTCAGATGTAGTTAAAAAATACTTCGCATAAAAAAAGACCCGCTGGACATAAAAACAGAATGTAAGTCCAGGAAAAAATAGGGCATCCCGGCGAGTCAAAAACAGAATAAAAGACTCGGGCAAAAATAAGGGAAAATAAACAAAAAATGTACACCCGCTGAGTTGAAAAGCCGCATTGGACAGCTCAGGCAAAAATGGGTATCCCGATGGATTGAAAACCCGAAAGGGCGATCCATGCAAAATAGGGGAATAAGCGAACAACTGCATTCTGAATTCGTCTGTATCGCCTACAACTTAGCAAACCTCGAAAGGATCAAGCTTCAATCAGAATCAGCCTCCTTCAGAAAGCAAGACGAGAAGAACGTCAAAAGTCATGCGAGTCATAGCGAAAGAGGAAGCCCCTTTGAAAGCGTCGTCAGCATCGCCAACACTTTGTTTCTCAATTTGTAACAGTCTCTTCATTCTAGGAGATTTGTTTTCTTTGACTGTATCTCGCCAATTCAGGGCGCCTAAATTAATAAAATCAGATTTTTCAGTCATGTCTCGTCTTATACATTTTTATTTGCAAAAAATTTCTGATGTCTCTAAAAAACTAATGGCATGAGTACAGATGTTCTTCTCTAAAAATAAAAACACGTGCTTGCGAGGAATATACTTACTCTCAGAAGTGTATAACTCCTATTGCGGAATCCAGTAAAGGATACCTCGGGACCATTTGTGCGTTTCCTTATCTTTGCAGGATTGCAGGTATCCAGAACGCAACTTGGTGCATGCAAGTTACATCCCAGCAAGCTGGCAAATCAACACTCACTCTTGGCACCAGAGGTGTTTTATCCCCAACTGAGTTGCCAACAACTTTCCCCAGCTAGCTTGCCACTTGTCATCCCTCCCAGTCGAGATGTCAAGCATTCTTCCTCAACAGAATACAAAGTCAGGGAATCATCTCCCCACAGAGTTTCAGCCTCTATTCGGAAGAGCGGCGCATGAAGGAGTCACAACAGAGTACAGAAAGCTTCTACAAACCCCAACTGGGTCCCATATTACAAGGATTTGTCAATCAATGATCTCATCCCCAAGCAAATACATCTCACCAGATCTATCAATGATCTCATCCCCAGCTGGGAGGTCCATTTCAAACAGATCGACCAGAGATCTTCACAGCAACGGGATCCGAATCCCGGATCTGTATAATCATGACATTTGCATCATATTCACCCACAAAGCGTAGCATTCCGTCTAATACGGAGCATTACGGCAAAAAATCGAATACATAGCATAATCATAAGCCATGTTGTGAATCGAGCACTTGTGAGTAATAACCATTCATCAACAATGTACAGAAATCCCCCCAGAGTCCCCAGCAAAAGCAGTTGCCTCACAAATTCACAAACACCGGTATATACTCCTTTTGACACCCGTCCGTGTCGTCACTCCCCAGTAAGGTCGCCTGAACACTCTTTACAAACAAGACCCCCGTATTAAAGATACTTCCTGACACCCGTCCGTGTCATGCCACCAGCGGAAAGCCAAAGACACCATCTTTGCACTCACCTACTTATATATACATTTTCTTGACACCCGTCCGTGTCATTTCCCCAGCGCAGTCGCCTACACTTTTACAACCCCTATACTTGTTGATACTATACCTTTCTTTTTCTGACACTCGTCCGTGTCACTCTCCCCAGCAGTTAAAGTATTCATCTATACAATACTCATACTCACTACTCATGTTACACCTATACAGATATTCGTCCGTATCTTGTATATACTATTTATATCCCCACAGATTCGACATTGGTCCATGTTCTTTGTTAACCAGTTGGTGCTCGTCCGTACCATCATCTCAGAACATGTGTCGAGTGTTTGTTTCTACATGATACTCGTCCGTATCATAGTCTTAAGGATGCTCGTCCGCATCTTTAATCCATACACTGTGTCAAACACTTGTGTCCTCTTGAATATAGATACTCGTCTGTGTCTACTATTCCCCAGAAGAGTCCCTTCAGATTCAACACTCGTCCGTGTTCCTTGTTAACCAGTTGATACCCGTCCGTATCATCATCTCTGAACACGTGTCAGTATTTGTTTCTACCTGATACTCGTCCGTATCATAGTCTTAAGGATGCCCGTCCGCATCTTTAATCTATACACTAACATCTAAACACTTATACCTTTTGTTTCTTGGATATAAACACTCGTCCGTGTTTACTATTCCCCAGTAGATCGCCAACAAAGCAAATTTTCCTTTTATCTGACACTCGTCCTGTGTCATGATAAAACTTGAGAGCAGCCGTACCCTGCTAGGTGGTCGTCCTCCACCTCTTGATGGTCGTCCTCCATCATGCTCATCCGATGGCCGTCCCCATCGTTGATTTTTAGCAGCCGTCCCCTGCTAAGTGGTCGTCCTCCACCTCTTGATGATCGTCCTTCATCATTTTATCCAATGGCCGTCCCCATTGTTGATTTTGGTTATCTGGCATTCGTCCTATGTCATGATAAACCCTGAGAGCAGCCGTCCCCTGCTAGGTGGTCGTCCTCCACCTCTTGATGATCGTCCTTCATCATGCTCGTCCGATGGCCGTCCCTATCGTTGACCTTTTATCCGGCATTTGTCCTATGTCGTGATATTTTCGGCAGCCGTACCCTGCCAGGTGGTCGTCCTCCACCTGAGATGACCGTCCCTCATCTTAACCCCAACAGAGCAGCCGTCCCCTGCTAGGTGATCGTCCTTCACCTTTGATGACCGTACCTCATCATCTGTTCATTTCATTTATTCTTTAACCCGATGGCCGTCCCCGTCGTGGTCCCTTTTCTTTTTAGCCCGATGGCCGTCCCCGTCGTTGGTTACTTTGCTTTATGAACTTGATGGCCGTCCCTGTCATGTTTCATTAACTCCCAGAGAATCTTACAACTTTATCTTGATGGCCGTCCCCATCATAATCTTATTTTTCCCAGCTAGTCGGCCGTCCCCGTCTTGGCTTCACCTTTTATCCCCAGCATGTCGGCCGTCCCCGTCATCGCTTTACTTCACACACTTTTCCCAGCATGTCGGCCGTCCCCGTCATTGCTCTTTACCCAGCAGTCGTCCTCTGCTCGACAGTCGTCCTCCGTCGCCCACACTTTACAATGTACTTTATTTTCCTTTTACAATCTATATCCCTTTTCTTCTTCATTCTGTGAGCGCAAATTTCGGACTGGCTTTGGTATTCAACCACAAGTTATCTTGTTTGCCTGTTAAGCCGTCGCTTACAACCTGCACAGCTAACTCATGTTTGAATAGGGGCAGCTGTAAACACCCCAAATTTTCCCTCACCCATTCACACCATGGCTTGTGATCATTTCATATGCATAAACACAATCATAACATCTCATAGTACATTTTTGATTTACTGCATAGATTCAAAGTCATCTGCACCTAGGGTTTGTGATCTGAGCAATCCAAGAGCCTCCTGAGCCACTCCAAAGGCCACCAATCACTTCAAAGGGGTCCATGTGTGTTCTTATATCATATTACATCCTCCCAAAGTCAAAAATGCAAAAGAATCACAAGAACTGGGATTGGTATGGATGCAGAGCCAAGTTTGACTGCATAGTTGACCTAAAATTAGGGTTTTGGTTTCAAAGGCCATAACTCCAAATTTTTTGGTCATTCTTGTTTCCATTGGTCTCTATATGGTATAGGGAGTATGCATATCAATTTTCATGAAGAAATTCCATGGGGAAGTCATCTGATCAAGAGTTGACTTTCTGGACAAGTCAGTGCAAAATCAGGGCATCTGAGGCCCCCAATGACCCAACCAAGGGGTGATCTTCATCATTTTGAGTGTATTTGATCTTTATTTGATCATGGAAGAGGTTTGAAGTTCACAAAATTCAAGAATTACAAGATTTTGCAAAGTTGACTTTTTTAGGGCATGGTAGACTTTTAAAGAATATGTCATTTTATGCCACTTTTCAAGCCTTGCTTTTTGATCCAAAAATGCTTCAAATGGAAAAACTTTGGTAATGAAAGTTGTAGATTAGATCTTTCCCTTTTCAAAAAGTACAAGAACATGACCTAATTCTTTTTGGATCAAAAGTTATGGTGTGTTAAAGTTAGCAAAAATCACTAATTTTCAAGTTATGCCTCAAATGAGAAACTTGCAAAAACTTTGTACCAAGGCATTTGTGACTTCTAGTTCATGTCTAACCAATGTACAAACATCACACAAGTTCTAAAAATCAGATTTGGACCAAAAGATCACATGTTCATGGTTGGCAAAGCAAGAGATTTTCATGAAGTTTCAAAAATGATCAAGTTGCAAAACCACTCATCACACTTCACCCACTTGCTGCATTGGCTATTGAACCAGCCATAGCCTCTCACCTCACCATGCTGCACCAGCCCACATGCTTGTACTAGCCTATGGTTCAACCCATGCCTCTCTTACCAAAAAGTTGACATTTTGCAAAAGTGGACTTACCTATCACAGCAGGCCAGGTCACATCATCTGACCAATTGGAGTTGTTTATACTATCCATTTGCTAGCCATTTCACACAAGGAGCCAGCCTGAAACAAGCCCTAAGACATCATTCACAAACTCACCCTCTCAAGCAAAACCTTTCGAATTTGTCTCCACAGCACACAAACACAAAAACCAAATCCATTGATCAACTCACCTTGCTTCACTGAGCCAAAACCAGCAAAACTTAGGCCTGAACCAAGCAAGAACTGAGCTTCTCCATTTTTCACTCCAAAAGCAAAAGCATTCGAAACTCACTCCACAGGCCATAAACACTCAAGCAAACTCCATAAACCTTCTCAACTCATCACCCTGAGCACAGAGAACCCCTCACCCATGCCTGAAACAGCCTGAATCACCATCACCATTTTCAACTGAGCTTGAGCAGAAGCTGTTCAAACTCCTTAACCAGCCAACATAAATTTCTTCTAAGCATCCAAACATCATCAAAGGGTCATAAGGAGTGGTTTTCATCAAAGGAAAGGGTCAGAAAGTTACAAGAGTGAAAGCTTCGAAACTCAGGTAGCTCAAGAACTTTTTTTCCAGAAATCATTTTTTAAGTTCTTAAGTTGTTCTATATGCTCTCCTGATCACAACTATGTCATTGGTTTTAAAAATGGTTGGAAAATGAGGATGTAATCGTGTTCTGAAACTCTGTGACCTAAAAAATGTTTGTTTCTATTCTTGATTTTAAGGGAATATAAATGTTGTTTGTGATGGGATTTTGATTCAGTAGGTTATGGGAATCATTTCTGTATGCTTGGTTTTCATTTTTGTTGCGTTTTGAGGTTTTTTGGGGATTTTCAGGTGGGGTTCCCACCGGAGAAGACGACCGGAGGTCTTCTCCGGCCACTTGAAAATCATTAGGGTTTAATCAGGTCATTAACTTCCATTTGAATCTCATGCGTCAGATTGCTTGACTTTGTTGACTTCCCGCGTGCATGAATGGTCCAGATTCGTTCATTTGCCCTAATCTTGTTTAATTATGTTAATGTTATTATTTTATGATTGGCATTATGTTTGGTAAAACTAATATGGCTGGAAAATGTTGAATAAGAAGTTCCATATTAACATAGTATAGACTCTGGAAGAACATGTCAAACATGATGTCCTGACATGGTGGCACAGATAAATGTGGAAGTTGTCAAAGAAGATGTTGAATTCAGTTCAGAATGTCCTATCAGATGTCGGGACATTATCAAACAGAGTAGAAGAACTTAATTCAGGATGTCCCAACAGATGTTGACATCTGACTTAAATGTGGAAGTTGTCAAAGAAGATGTTGAATTCAGTTCAGAATGTCCTATCAGATGTTGGGACATTATCAAACAGAGTAGAAGAACTTAATTCAGGATGTCCCAACAGATGTTGTCATATGTTACAGTCAGATGTCAAAGAAGATGTTGAAACATCTGCAAATGTCATGACAAAATTACTGTCATATGTTACAGACAGATGTCAAAGAAGATGTTGAAACATTTGCAAATGTCATGACAGAATTACTGTCATATGCTACAGACAGATGTCAAAGAAGATGTTGAAACATCTGCAAATGTCATGACAGATGTCAAAGAGAATGTTGGAACATCTGCAAATGTCATGACAGATGTCAAAGAGAATGTTGAAACATCTGCAACTGTCATGACAACATTACTGTCATATGTTACATATAGATATCAAACAAGAAGTGTTGAACTTAGTTCAGGATGTCACACCAAATGTTGTGACACTGTCAAACAGAGTAACAGTTAATGAACTTAAGTCAAGATATCAGGATGTCACACCAGATGTTAGGACATTGTATCAGTTGATGGAATAAGTTCAGTTTACAGGATGTCACATCAGATGTTGTGACATTGTATCAGTAAATGAAGTAAGTTCAGTTTTTCAGGATGTCCCAACAGATGTTGAGACATCTCAGACCTGTTACCAAAATTAATTAATAACTAACTGATCTGAGATATTTAAGTAGAGTTATCTGGAATTAATTATGGATGGATAAAAACAGAACAAGGCGCATCTGTAGGGAGTTTTGTTATGAAGATTCAGATTAATCAGAAGAACAAAATCACCTAGAATCTAGGAAGTAACAAACCCTAATTCAAGGTGATGACATTGGATTTATCAGATCTGAATTATGCAGAATATTCTGGAGATATTATGCAATCATATGTGGTGCTGATCTAGAAGATCTTAAAGACTCAATTTAAATTGAAGACAAATATTGAAAAATATAGGTTTCTATATTTAGAGATATTTTAGGAGTTGAAGATCTTTTGGAATATTTGTAGCAGATATTTCTGCATATTTGTAGCAGATATTTCTGCATATTTGTAGCAGCTATTGTTGTGATTATTTAGGCCCAAATCCAGTTGGGAATAGGTTATAAAAGAAACCCTGTAACCTAGTTTAGAATCAACCCAATCAACCGGAAATGTAAACATTATTAGGGTTGTGTTCTTGTGGCAGCCTTGCATAACAAGGAACTCTATTGTGGCTGTTTCACTTGTGATTCTCGAAGCTTGTAAGCAAGAGAAGTTTTGTGACTTGATTGAAACTGTGAAGTAAGATCAAGCTGTATTGTTTAAAGAATGTCTTCAATTTTATTAAACTTGTAAACTTGATCACTGGGTGATTGAGGGGGAGTGAGTAGGGTACTCTTATCTAAGTTGTGTCTTGGGTAGAAATTGCATTGGGTAGTTATTAAGTGATAGATTAAACAGGGTGGTTTAAGTCTAGAATTAATATTACTTATAGTGGATTTCCTCCTGGCTTGGTAGCCTCCAGATGTAAGTGTGGTTATACACTGAACTGGGTTAACAAACTTCTGCTGTGTTATTTATATCCTTTATGTTTTATGCAGTACCTGAACTGAATGTCCTATCAGATGTCCCAACATCCTGAAGCATGTTTGACTCTGATATATCATAATTATTTAAGTACTGATATGTATGCCTTACCATGTTTATAAGTAACAGATAAGATGTCTCAACATCATATTCGACATCTGAGTCTGTCATACCAGAATTTCAAATTAGAATAATCATAATTAATTAACTCAGAAGCAATCCAGGACCTCCACTAACGCGCGCAGTCAACCCATTCAAACCCAGAAGCCATCCCAGCCCTCCATTCAGTTGACTTTCCCATTTTCTTTGTTTTAATTCATTTATTTCATAATTGTTTTACCTAATTTATTTAAAATAGCAAAAATGTTTTAAAAATTATGAAACTTTTTGTCAAGAGTTTCATTAATTTTTAAAACACAAAAATATTTTTATTTTCATTTTTTGCATTAAAAAAGTATTTTAAAATATTTAAAAGTTTATTTTTAATTGATTAATGAAAATTAATTTATTAAAAATACTTTTAGGTATTTAAAAATCACCAAAAAATTCATGAAATGTTCTAAGACATTTAGAAACATTGTCCAACCTTCAAACCAAATTTCTTTTTTGATCTTGATGCATTTTGAGAATATTTCATTGATTTAAAATCATTTTTATGCATTAATTTGATCCAAAGTTCCAAAAATCATTTCTGCCTATCCATGAAGAATTGGACATTGATTCTTTTTGCATTGCATTGTGTTTGGCAGGTAGTTTGTGAGATTAAATGGCCATGATTTGATCTTTCAATTTCAATTTGTTTGGTAATTTTCTTGTTTAGGAACCCTAAAACCCTAGCAAACTTGTAAAAATCATATTTTGAACTTGGTTAGGACTTGAGACCTCTCCTTTGGGCAGTGGTTTAGTATAGGATTAGGGGTCCTTTGAGTGGCATTTTCATTTTTTTATCTTAGGGTTTGCTTCTGATTTTGGTTTTGTTTGATTGCATTGTTCATAAACCCTAAATTGGGCTTCCATATGCATCCATCTTGCATTCTCTTGCATAACATGACTTGCCATGACATTTCAAGCATCCATTTGATTCATTTGACATCATAAGACATATTGAAAGCATGTTTGATCATTGCATCATGTATTTGCCATGTTGTATGCCATGTGCACTTCATAACTTTTCATGTATGTTCATGCTCCTTAACTTGCTTCATTTGCATTCATGAACTTGTATGATCATCTCCATGTGCTGCCTCATGTTTGTAGCATCTCATAGCATCATTATAATCATAAACATGCTTCTGGTTTTGTTTCTCATCATACCATTTCATCTCATTTTGCATTGCATTGCATTTTCTTTTCTAACCTTTCAGGTGGTAAGTGACTCTGAGAAGTGAATTTGCCTTCACTTCTCATAACTTTTCTTTTCATCTCTCTTGCATCCATGCTGCATTTTTGTATGTGTTTGAGCTTGAGCTTGCTCATTCTTCTTCTTCCCACTTTCTTTCTTCAAGTGACTTGACTTCTTGAATGAAGCAAGTCACTTTGCTTCTCTTGATCCTTTCATCTGCTTCCTGGTGGTTCCATTGGAGATCTTTCTTGTTTAACCTCACAAACCTTAGGAACAACCAAGCATGACAATGATTAGGGTTTTGATTAGTCTCCCCTTTTAGTTTTACCTTTGTGTCTCTCTTGAGTCTTCTCTTCCCATCTCATAATCAGGGACTAAACCCTAAAGGCTTTAAGGCTTTGTGATTAAGCTTATGCCTGCATCCTTCTATTAGGATGGAGTGTATAACTTTAATCTTAAGTGTTAAACCCTTAATGTGTTTAACTCCTTTAATCAATCCATCTAATAATCATCAAGACATCACACTTGTAACTTGGGCCTTGCATTAGGGTTCTAATTCTTCCTTAATTGGTTAAGAAGGACTAACCCTAGTGTTAATGAACAAGTCCCCCTCAAGTTGTCTTACAAACCATAAAAATCACTTCTTCATCATATCATTAAATAAAATCCACTTAATCAAAAGCTTGTTTTGTCATGAGTTTAATCCCTAATCATGGATTAAGTTGAGGAGATTTCCTCAGCTTAAACATTCTCATCTATTATCCTTCTATTAGGATGGTGTAATGAGTCTGTTTAATCCCTGATTATGGCTTAACCTCATTACTCAACACTAAACAAAAACACCAAAAACATCTAAATAATCACAAGTAGGTTAATGATCTTAACTCTACATCAAAAGGTGATTAAGTGTGAGAATCTGACTTCACACTTAAGGTATTCTCATTACCCCTAATCAGTGGGAAGATGTGATGAGTTTACTAACCCATTGGTTTAGGCTTAAGCTCATTAACTTATGACAAACTTTCAAAAGCAATAAAAGACTGAAAATACAAAAACAAACAATAATCGTCTCCTCCGGGATTCTTTTCTTATCTCATTCACTCATAAACGAGAACTTGCTTCTTCCGTCTAATGCAATACAGTTAGCACCTGAGCCAGACAGGTCATACACTTGAGCATAGACAAGTAAGCAGTTCATCAAGTCAATTCACCTTTCAGTCTCTTTGGGTCGAACTACGGTGTTTTGACTTCCTCATTGCACGAGAGGATACGTAGGCATAACTTAACAGTTATCGAACAAAAGTCTCTGTATATTCCCCCTCTTTCCAGCATTATTCTTTTAAGCCTCATGATCTTGAGCATTTCATTCTTGTTCTTACACTGACACTTCACTTATACACTTCACTTCTCTTACACTGACACCTGTACATCCTTTTCCAGCTCTTTCATACACAGATTGCACTGACACTACCCCTTTAAAACACAAATCTTTTAAGCGTGGATCCCGTCGAGTACGACGGACAATCTGGGTGCTAATACCTTCCCAGGTTGTAACCAACCCCCTTCCTCAGTCTCTCTGGTTCGCAACCGTCTTATCCATATCTTTCTAGGTCTATGCAGCATTGCCTTTCCTCCGGGATAAAAATGCCTAGCTGGCGACTCTATTCATCTCCAGTGAGTCCACTGCTGTGTGTTCTCATTGTCCCTTTCGCCGACCGTTCGCGTCTGTACCTTTATCTGGGCCGGTCCCATTTATCGGGAGCGACAGAGACGAAGTCTATGATAGGAGGTTAGATGAAATTGCTGAGAAGTTGAGATCTTTGGAGTCTCAGAACTCCTTGGGCTTCGATGTATTGGATATGGGGCTGGTGGATGGGGTGAGAATTCCCCACAAATTCAAACCCCCGTGATTTGAGAAATACAATGGAACCTCTTGTCCACGAACTCACCTGCAGTCTTTCCAGGGAAGACTTAAAGCTTATACTATGGATGAGAAGCTGTGGATGTTCTACTTTGAAGACAGTCTGACTGGGGCTTCAAGAGAATGGTATTCACACTTGACCAGAGCTACTATCAGATGTTGGAAGGACTTAGCTGAAGCTTTCATCAGGCAGTATCAATACAATCTGGACATGGATCCTAGCAGGACCCTCCTAATGGGAATGTCTCAATCCTCCAGAGAAAGCTTCAGAGAATATGCCCAGAGGTGGAGACAGCTTGCTGCTGCTGTCCAACCACGCATGTCGGAAAGAGAAATGGGCGACATGTTCATGAATACTCTGCAAGGAACATATATTGATAGATTGGCTGCCTTTTCTTCTACCAGTTTCATTGATGTAGTTATCGCTGGGGAAAGGATTGAAAGCCTTTTAAAAATGGGCAAAATTTGTGATAATGGTGCAAGTTCATCCAGTAATCCCAGGAAGCCTTTTGTGGGACCACGAAGAACCGGTGAGACTAATGCCATTCATGCAAGCAGGGGAAGACCTCAGTATGTTCACCGGTCAGTAGCAGCAGTCACCATTCCAGCTCCGATTCCTCAGCAATCAGCATATCCTTAACAACAACAACCACATTACCAACAGCAATTTCAGTATCCGCCAAAGAGAACCTACAACAACAACAATAGCAATCAACAACAAAGACCCTTCCAGCAAAGACCATCCCAAGCAAACAGGGTGATTGACCCTATCCTTATGCCTTATGTTGCCTTATTGCCACAACTCCTAAAACATAACTTGGTGGTGTTAAGGACATTGGCACCACCAGATCCTTCTAATCTCCCAAATAATTATGATGTCAACGCCAGGTGTGCTTTCCATTCCATTGCACCTGGCCATAATACGGAAAAATGCAGGGCCTTAAAAATGAAAGTCCAAGATCTGGTGGATTCTAAAGCCCTCAACTTTGCACCTCCTCCAAATGTCAACAGAAATCCTATGCCTAATCATGGTGGGCCGAGGATTAATGCCATTGAGGAAGACAAACCATCCACTTTGATCACCAGTGTTGCACAAATTCGAACACCCCTGGTCGAAATTAAAGCTCAGCTTCTAGAGTGCCAGGTGTTCCCCGGGTGTGAGCTCGGTTGTGGGTATTGCAACATTGCAGTCAACGGGTGTGATAATTTGAGAAGCGGCATAGATGGTCTTATCAAGGATGGTATCCTTCAGATCTCAACAACGGCGCCTACAAATCCTGCAATTCCTTTGACAACAATTCCTGATTCTTCTACAACAGCAGCAACAATCATTCCAACCGATTCATCAATATCATCAACAATGGCTTCATCCATCACTTCAACAAATCAAATGTCAACAACCATTTCTTCCACAACATCAGCATCCTTTTTATCAGCAGAAGCTTCTACAACGCCAACAGAAATTAGTGAAGATGTCTCAGCAGTCACCATCTACTACGACCCTTCAAATGTTCCTCCAAACAACAACTTTCAACAACAAACAGTGGCACCTCCTGCCAGGTCACCAGTCACAATTTATTATGATCCGCACACCATCACAGTACCCTCCTCTGCAGCGGTCAGTCCAGTTACAATCACGGTGCCTGGACCAGTTCCTTATGAAAGCAGTAATGCCATACCTTGGCATTATGGCTCTGATCTCTACTGCAACGGGGAGAAAATCACTTTGGATTCTTCAACCTCTTTTCCACAAATTGATAATGTTGGGGGAGGCGGAGGCTTCACTAGAAGCGGACGCCTTTTTGCCTCACAAACACAAAGACCTAATTTTGAAGCCGATGCTGCTGTCAAAGCAAAAGGAAAGAGTGTGGTATTTGAAGAGCCGGCTGTCAAAGAAACTCAGAAGACATCTTTTGAGCAAGATGTAGACGAGTTCATGAGAATCATAAAGAGAAGTAATTACAAGGTGGTGGATCAGCTTCACCAAACTCCCTCAAAAATCTCCATATTATCCATGTTAATGTGTTCTGAAGCTCACAGGAATGCATTATTGAAAGTCCTGCATGCAGCATACGTGCCGGAGGAGATTACCGTTAATCAGCTAGAAACTATGGTGGCAAATGTCAATACCAGTCATGGACTGGGCTTTACCAATGCTGACTTAACAACTGAGGGACGTAACCACAACAAGGCTTTAAATATCACCTTGGAATGCAAGGGTGCTATTCTATCTCATGCACTGATGTACACTGGGTCCTCACTCAATGTCCTACCAAAGAAAGCCTTAGTGAAGCTGGAGTATGATGGCTTGGCATTGCGTCCGAGTAATTTGGTGGTGAGAGCATTTGATGGCTCTAAAAGATCAGTGCTTGGAGATAATGATCTGCTTGTGATGATTGGCCCGCAGACCTTCAAAACTGCCTTCTATGTGATGGACATTCAACTGGCCTACAACTGTTTGTTGGGTAGACCCTGGATCCATGCCGCTGGCGCTGTTACGTCTACCCTTCACCAGAAGCTGAAATTCGAGTGGGAAGGCCAGATCATCACCATCTGTGGGGAGGAAGACATCTTTGTTAGCCATCTGGCTACGTATAAGTACATTGAAATGGATGGGGAGATCCATGAAACCATGAGCCAAGGGTTTGAGGCCCTTAATATTAATGAAACATCTGTTGTGCTTGGGACCTCCATCACATCATATCAGCAAGCCCGGAAGGTTGTCGAGGAAGGTACCGCCCAAGGCTGGGGCAAGTGTAAACACCCCAAATTTTCCCTCACCCATTCATACCATGGCTTGTGGTATATTCATATGCATAAACTCAATCATAGCATCCCATATTACATTTTTTATTCACTGCATAGATTCTAAGTCATCTGCATCTAGGGTTTGTGATCTGAGCAATCCAAGAGCTTCTTGAGCCACTCCAAAGGTCATCAATCACTTCAAAGGGGTCCATGTATGTTCAAGCATCATATTATATCCTCTCAAAGTCAAGAATGTCAAAGAATCACAAGAACTGAGAATGGCATGGAAGCAGAGCCAGGTTTGACTGCACAGATGACCTAAAATTAGGGTTTTGGTTTCAGAGGCCATAACTCCAAATTTTTTGGTCATTCTTGTTTCTATTGATCTCTATGTGGTATAGGGAGTATGCATATCAATTTTCATAAAGAAATTCCTTGGAGAAGTCATCTGATCAAGAGTTGACTTTTCAAGCAAGTCAGTGCAAAATCAGGGCATCTGAGGCCCCCAATGACCCAACCAAAGGGTGTTCTTAATCATTTTGATTGTATATGATCTTTATTTGATCATAGAAGAAGTGGGAAGTTCACAAAATTGAAGAATTTCAAGTCTTTTGCAAAGTTGACTTTTTGGGAAAGTTTGACTTTTAATGAAATTGCCATTTTAGGAAACTTTTTCAACCTTTACTTTTTGATTCAAAAATGCTTCAAATGGAAAAACTTTGGTCATGAAAGTTGTAGAATGGATCATTCCATTTTCAAAAAGTACAAGAACATGACCTAATTCATTATGGATCAAAAGTTATGGCTTGTCAAAGTTGGCTAAAATCACAAAATTTCAAAGTTTCCACCAAAGAGGCAAAATTGCAAATTCACTTGTCAAGGCAAATTGAGTCACCAAATGGACTTCTAAACTTCACAACATGATCATACAAGACCTAAGATTCAGAATGGGCCAAGAAATCTCACATTTTTATGGCTTATGAAGCAAGATATCTCATAAGGAGCAAAAGTGAACCAACTTGCAAAAACTCACTCAAGTGAAGACCCACTTGCTTGCTGACTTGCTGATCAATCCTAGGGTTCTCCCCACATCATGCTGCGCAGGACACACCTTTTGTCCTTGGCTAGAAAGTAGCCCATGCTTCTCTTACACAAACTTGACCTTTTGGCAACTTGAGCCATACCTATCACAAAAGCACACATCACTTCTTCTTACCAACCCCAATTGTTTATGCAAACAAAAAGCAAGCCAAAGCAGCTACAACACAAGCTTGAAGCACTCTCTAACTCAGCATTCTCATTTTCACACCATCTTGCAAGAGCATTCGAAACTCATCACACAAGCCTGAAACTCATAAACTAACTTCACAAATCAACTCAACACACTTCCCTGATCACAAAGCACCCCTCACCATGGTCTGAAACTCAAAGAATCAAAAACACGATCACCACTTGCCATTGAACAGAACTTCTGCCATCTCTCAAACCATCCATTCTAAACTTCAAACAAGCATTGCAAGCTTCTTAGGAGGATCATTGGAGTGGATTTGAGCCAAAGAAACAGCCAGAAAGCTCCTGAATCGAAAGCTTCAGTTCAGGTAGTCATCTCAAAACTTTTTTCCAGAAACATGTTTTTAAGTTCTTAAAAGCTTCTATGCACTCCCCTGATCATGAATATGTGTTTACTTTTGAAAATGGTTGAGAAACCAGCATGTATGAACTGTCTGAAATTTTTTGCCCTAAGAATGTTTTGATTCGATTTGGCTGATTAATGAATGAAAAATGATGTTTGATTGAGGGGTTTGATCCGTTTTTGGATGAGGATGAGTTCTGGGCAGTTAGATTTTGTTTTCATTGCGTGTAGAGGGAGATAGCAATTTCACCTTGCTGGAGAAGATGACCGGAACCACTGTTCCGGTCATCTGAAAGTAATTAGGGCTGGATTAGGGTTTAATCTTTAACTAGCGAAATTTGAATATAGGCCGTCCAAATGAGCGCCAGGTCCACTCCCGCGCGTGTGAATTTGAATCTAGGCCCTTAGATGCGCATACTTTCTCATTTTCAGATTAAATCCATTTTTATTTAGCATTTTATTTCATTTCTTTTCCCCAATTTATTTAAAATAGCAAAACAATTTTAAAAATTCTGGAAATTTTTGTACAAACTTTTATTAATTTTCAGAAACCAAAAACATTTTTATTTTTATTTTTTGCATTAAAAAATATTTTTAAATCATTTAAAAGTTTATTTTTAATTAATTAATTAAAAATGCTTTTAGGTATTTAAAAATCACCAAACAATTCATGAAACCTTTAAAATCATTTAGAAACATTGTCCAACCTTCAAACCAAATTTCCTTTTTAATCTTGATGCATTTTGACAATTCTTCATGGAATTAATTCTATTTCAAAGCATTATTTTGATCCAATGTTCAAAAATTCATTTCTGCCTAGTCTTTGAGAGTTGGAC